>CM032885.1:31173258-31678258 GCA_019176425.1 Megalops atlanticus | reverse complement strand
ATCTGATGACACTGTCACCGGAGAGAGCAGTCATCGTCACCTGGCACCTGGGCCTGGAGGCACACGCTGCGCTTGTCTGTTCACTTCGGTGGCTCCCTTGCGCCCCAGACACCACGGGAAGAAGGAAGGGGGGTCAATCTGAAGGGATTGGACTGGCGAGGAAATGAGGTCATCAAGAATAGCCTGCCCCCCTTGTCAGATTTCAGATACCATTATGCCTCATAATGTGCGAGTGAGGTCTCGCCAGCCAGCGGTGTCTCGTCTGAGCCAATCAGAGCATCTGTGATTGACAACCTCGGGCCAATCCACTTAGCAACTGTCCACAAGGCTCCAGCTCAGCCACTGCAGGCTATGCCATCACCTCGTGATTTAGGACACAGTATTGACCCAGTATTGACCAGTTTATTATAAGTATGATAACGCGGGCTAACTCCCCGCTGACGGTCCTCTCGCCAATAATTACGTGAATGTTGACTGAGCCTAGCACTACGCCCATCCATTTAAACCGTGTGTTATTAATCATCTCCTTGATTAGAGCCTTTCCTCCCAGGGAAGAATTTTCAACAAAAGGGGAGAGAGAAAAAGAGATAGACGAAGATGGAGAGACAGATAGACAGATTAAGAGAGAAAAACCTATTGACAAACCAGATTCCCTTTCAGATAACAGCTGCACAGACCCCCGCCCCCACCACTCCCCTTTTCAGTTATAAATACTCCTGAGGTGCTGTCACTGGGGCCTTGCAATATTATTGTGTCTCAGAGAGAGATGCCATTGAAATTTTCAGCCAGAGATGGACACCTGTACTTTGTACACCTAAGCGCTACCAAGGAAAGTACAACAATCCCATAGTTTAGTGCAAGACAATGAGAAGATAGTCAAGCAGAGAACGGAATAGGTGCCAGGTAAATGTTCATGGTTATTGTGTGTGTGTGTTTTGGAGCAGATATTTTGTTGTACAGACAAGAGGCCATAACAGGTATTACACTGGAACCCTGGAGGGAGAAAGTCCTTTAATAACTGAGGGGGAAATACAGTATATTCATTTGCATTGCATTCATTACAACATGTCACACATCCTTTCTCCTCTTTTAAATCTTACAAATTTATTTGTGTATTTACTATTTTTATTATTATTTCTATTAAGTTGTGGATCATTTTATCAGTGCTGTTTTTAAAATGATTTACTTTAATAAACTATATTGTTTCCCTTTTCTAATATCCTCTAGTTCAAAGCTCTGTTCTCCCAGTCTCTTTATGAATGTTTTCTGTTTTTATTTTATTTAACCTTGTGTAAATGTAATATAAAAACATGATTTTTTTTCCTTTTTAAATATTAAAGATTGTTTGCACAGCACCAGTATGTTTCTGTAAAATGCTTCCAAATTTCTCTAAGAAGTCCCTCTACAAATTCGACTTTTGGTCCTTAGTCATCAACTGAATTCTAGTTGTCATAATTATCCAGTACACTACTGGTCGCATGCTGGTTGCTTGCTCAAAACATTGGGCAAGGGTAGCTTGTCCAATACAGAGGTTGGCATACTGCAGCATTTAGCCTCCAACACTTGAGATTTCTTGGCCTTATACCATGAAAAATTGGTATCACTTAAACATCAGATGAAGGATGAATGAATGAATGAATGAATGGCATTCTGGACCTTGGGGCACACTGACCTGAGGGTGTATCATTCGATTAAAACCGATACCATGTTTGCACGGCTAATGATTACTCTTCAGTGCCACATCGACTGTGGTCTTCCACAGTCACATCACTCTTCAACCAGGGATCAATACTCTGGGGGGTTGTGATTCATTAAAAACAAATTTGCCCAATACAAATTTGCCTAACGCGCAATTTATCATAATATAGTGCAAAAGGTTATGTTGCCAAAAATGATACGCGATCATTAAATTTTACTTAGTCCGGATTAAAAATCTATGCGCACTGTCAAAAAACTCAGGAAAGCATCTCTGTGCATACCGCAAAGTAAAGGCGATATCGACCCATTGCTTATATAACCATTTTTCATTGATGACTCAGTAGATGAGGATAATGTACAGCCATTGATGTGCGTATACACAGTTTCGGTGGCCTGTTAGGTGAAATTATCCCCTTATGCATCTTTATTGTGCAACCTGTGCTATGATGACAAATTGTTCCATCACTTAGGGCTGAAGAGCCAAGGCGTAATTACCAAGCCCCTAGCAACAGGAACATCACATGGCTTTGGGATTGAAGAATGATGACCCCTTGTCACAAACGCCATGGCTATGATGTCAACTTTTCCTTGCAGCTGAAACCAAATCGGCAGTGTCGTGACTGGAGCCATGGGTCAAAGGTCACACTGAAGCTTCCTCTTCATTGTTGACTCTCTGGGAACAACATCAAGGCACGAGAGACTGAGAGCGTGTGTTAGTGTGTGTCCCTCTGGGGCTTCCTCTCCGATAGATGAAATCCATTTTTCACCATCGGCTGAGATGCGGACAGAGGAGTTCATCTGCTTCCTAAGGCAAGAGATCTGCTCTCAAGGCAAAACACACAGGTCTGGGAACCATTCACATGTGGACTAAAGCAAATGCGGGGGAACGAGATGAAGGAAATTGAAACATGACCTCTGACAAGTCCTCAGTCAAACCACAATGCAGTTTGTCCTTAAATATCGGCAAGGTTTTTCACCTCTTGCCAAACAATATGAATTTGGCAGGTGCTGAAAACAATAAAAAAGCTAAAAGACAAAGGAAAAATTAACATTCAGTCAAAGTAAAAGGCAAAGTTCATGATGATTTGATAAATCAGGACTCGGTGAAGACACCATAGACTCATCTTGCCAATAAGGAAACTGCATCTAAGAACTTGAGCCATCACATACGTGGGCAAGATCCCTTTTGGACAAGACTGCCTCTTTGGAACAGATCAGTCTGTCTGCAGTCACACATCTCTCCTGGAATGAACTGAGGGCCTCTGTTAATGTCTGAAACTTTAATATTGTTTACTGTCACCTAAAAGGAACTGCTTTCTGTTCGGAGACTTTAAAAAACAATAGAGAAAATATCTGTCAGGACAGAAGATGCACTCTGATGGCCAGAGCCTGTCTTTCATGCCCTTGGTTAGCCCCGTTGCCATAGCACGACGTGTTGATGGAACTAATAAGCAGGCTGTGAAAGGCACAGCACTAAATGTCAAGTGCGATGCGACAGATACAATGGAGAAAGGCTTGGAACTTTAACACTCCCTTATAGATTAGAAATGTCAATGGGCTGTTCCTTTTTTTAGTACTCAGATGAGAAAAACGCCAAAACAATAAGAATTAAGTGATAAGATAAGCCACGCCCACAGAACCACACTGAGACATAGGCATCGGACATAAGAACCCAAACTCCCAATATTCAAATGAATGAATGAATAAATAAGTAGCTAAATAAATAAATAAATAAAATCACCACTCTTTGAGGAATTTGAAAATGACACAAAATTGCAGACAGGTCAGAATGTCATCTTTGAACAAGTGCGAAAGCAATTCCTGCACTCCTCCATCAAAGCACAAACACTGTGCCTCTGGAGCTTGCAAAGCCAAGGCAAGATAACATGGCAGTATGAACTGCAGCTTTAATGAAGTTGGGGAAAAGGAAAAATAAAAAAAAACAACAAAAAACAACAAGCGACAGCTACAAAAACAGAAAAACAGGCAGTGTTTGGAATGAGTTAATAATAAAGGCCTCTTCAAAAATGCAGGGTTGTGTAAAATAAGATACAAAGAACCATTCCTTCCAAATGAGCCTGTCATCATTATCAGATTAGCCAAAAGGCAACGTGAGATTAATACGTTAATATGCCATATTATAAAGCATGATAAAGTCAGTACGAGTTACAGATAATTGTTTTACGTTTGTGTGTTACCTCCACGGCAGTGGTAGAGTAAAATCTTATCTTTAAACATATCTCTACTGTCTGAGGTCCTGAAGTTATCTTTTTTTGGGGGATATGTTTGTTTCCTTACTCTACCGCGACTATGTTTGGTAAGAAGTATGCATCATTGTGTAGTAAAATCTGCAACAGAAATAAAACACAAAGGAGCATGCCTTAATAAAAAAACATGATTTATTAGTGCACGGTGAATGGCTTCTAGGCACTGGTACTGGTTTCCTAGAAAAGCTCGTCGTATTCTCAGTCCAGAACAATAAGGAAAAACACAAAAACAAATTGTTCTGGGACTCAAAATGCATTTTCAATTAAATGTTAAGATACATGGTCCATTTTACAAAACATTTCAGTTATTGCCTGTTTCCCATAATTGTAATTATGTGAATACATGTGATATATTGTGCAGTATCTTATTTTTGAATACATTCTAAAATACATATAAAATGGCAGGCTGTGCATGACAGTATCAACAAAAAAAATATGCATATGCCATATTTGGACAGATGCAATTATTTGTGAACAATACCACTTTGATCTCAGCAATATTATTAGGGTTGATAGGGTTAAGGTATAACATTTTCAAAAACATTTATATACACACATGCATGCACACACACAACAGTTGGGCCTTTCCACTATACCCTTTCATGGAAGAGTTTCCTGGGTCAACACAATCCTGGATGTGCCTGTCTTTATATGAGCACTGCATGCTAAGGTCATGCTAGGATATGTTTCTGGATTTCTAGTCAGTGGAATGGTTCCATTAAATTGAATCTTTAGATGAAGAAACACTCAGTGTGACTTTTGTTACAGAGTTAGCTGATGTAACATACATCTGTGCAATGGCCCGGGACAGACCCTTGGCGTTTCACTTCTCTTTGAGCAGTCTCAATAAGTAAGTATTATCACATTTGTATTTTTGGACATATTTATGGTCATATGTCACATATGCACAAGCCAATTGGGTAGTATCCTTGAATAATCAATGCTCCAGGGGCCAAGCTTATAAGAAATGCTCAACACATTCACTGACATTCATAACAGCATAAATACACGGAGAATAAAGACATGCATTTGTTAGAGGCCTACAGACTCTTTATAATGGAATTACAGAATTTCCATGCTGCTTGAGTTACCAAGAGTTAGTTATTAAATAGAGGTTAACAGCAATGACAGCAATGATATCAAATCTGCTGCTACCCACTCACCTCGGTTTCTACTTACTTGCATGGTTTTTACACAGCTGGCAATCACCACCATTTTGAGATCAAAGTCTAACATGATGAGGCATGTTTAAAGGCTTTTTTTTGACTCAGGTCTTAGCATTGATTTTAAAATATCAACAGATGGCATTAAAATCGGCACTGAAATCTAAAATTTCAAGCAATTTTTGCTATATTCTATGCATACTTTTAACATTAGTCTCAGTACATGTTAGATATTGAGGAAGGATTTTTTTTCTTTGACTTTCATGAGTTTGGCTATCAGTGAAATGATGATATCTGGTGGCTTCATCAGGTCCAAAACTGTAGTGAGTAACCAGTGATACATCTACTTTTTTCCATGCCATGTCACAGAATCAGAGAACACTGATTTCATCACTGCAATCCATTCAGAATTAAATGTGTTTTTGGATAATTTGGTAAGTAATCACCACAACACTGCTCTGCAGCTGTGAACCCTTAAATAAATAATGATGCTCTGACTCAGAAACACTACAGTCAGAGACAGGCTCCAGTAGAGACAACAGATTTATGTCATTTGTTTGCTCAAAATAAAAGCTAATAAAATACCTTCAACTGGACATCATAAAACAAATGACCAGTTCATATGCTGTCCAAAAACAGTAATTCAACCGGATCAAAAGAGTGTAGGGAAAAATGCCTACTGCTCCCAGTGTCAGCTTGATGTAGCAGGGAAAAGTGCCTCTGTGACATCATAATTATATCAATCATGCCAAGAGTACACAAAGGTATCTGATGGCCACTGCTGGCATGCTACCCAAGAGCCAGCAGCCAGAGGGCAGGTGTTGTGTCCAAACAGCAGGGGGGGTAGGAAGGTGAAGGGGGTGCAGTTGGGGTGGTGAATCCGTAGAAAAAAAGTGCATTAGATAAATTAAATTCACGAGGGGGGTTTTTTACGATTCTCAAACCCGCATCAGTAATAATAACAATAAAACACTGCCGTCAGCAGCCTACAAAGGCTGACGAGGGGAGCGATTTTGCAGTTTCTGTCCTGGGCATCTTTACAAAAACACTGGATTCTTCCGTGGAAATCGATTGGTAGTTTTTTTTGAATAAAAAAGAAGAAAAAATTAAATTAAAAATGAAACACAAAGGGAGGCGGGAGGGAGTGGAGAGAGCAGGAAGAGGGAAGTCACTCGGTTTTGCGCAGAGGTGCTCCGTTTCGCGTGAAAAGCGGTCAGATTTACAGCTCAACGCCTCGCCTAAAAGCAGATACACAGATGACTTTGTCATCTGCCACAACGGTTAATATACCAGTCTTGCTTTCCCTTCTCTTTCCCCCTTCGGGTCAGGAAGAGCTACTTACAGCAGCGTTTGCAGTTTTTAACCTCAGGACATACCGAGGCACAGCCGTGACAAGCCCAGAAAATCCGCGACAGGTATTTATTAAGCCGAGGCGATTTAGACACCATTGTACAAAATAAGTGAGGGATGTCAGAGCACTCTACATCTATATGAGTTCATGCCACTTTTGAGTTTGTTGAACAGCGCAGTCAGCACTCTTGACGATCATCTCTGTTTGTAAGCTTTGTTGGCGTTTTGCTCCTTATCAGCAGTTCTCAGAGACAAGCACACGTAACAGATTCTAGATTTTTACCTTTCAGTATCAAGAACTCCTAGGGGCCAAAACTTAAAATATGGTAATTATATAAATGATATAAGTATGAATCACTGAAACATGAAGTGTGTCCCCTAGAATGGTTAGGAAGTAGATTCAATATAAACAGTATGACATAAAGGCCTTGTTGAGAGTTTTCACCTGTCCATTTCTTTTCCTAGGACTTGCTCTCACTACCTTCTGAACAGATGATGTAAACCCACTCAAAAATTAAGGTAAAATATCACCCAACTCTGGGCCAAAATGCAAATGTATATGCACACTATGTGTATGAATACATACGCCGATACTGGTTGTCAAAGTTCAGAGACCAGAGGTGCTCAGAACAGTTGATTCATCATGATGTAAGGGTGAATTAACATGATGTTCTAAGAACAATTACATGAAATATAAATGTGTTTGTGTGTTCATGCACTTTTCCAAAATGGTCAGTAAATCAGGCCTTGGGAGCTTTAAGCACTTAGGCTACTCTGCAGCACTCATTTTCTGTCAAACCTTTATTTATTAAGCACACATGAGTACATAGTTTTACACAACTCTATGTACATGAGTAGAACATGGGTAACACGTTGCTGTTTTACATGGACTCTCATGCTCAACATATCCGACATTTGCTAACTTCAACAGTCTTAACGGCAGGGTAATTTACTAATATCACTGCCTCAGTCAAAATCAGTCAAAACACAGGACCTGATGAATTACTATCCACTCCTGGCAACATTGCCTACATTAAATGATTGGATTTGAAGAACATGAGTGGCTAAGGAACTCAAGATATATAATTATAATAATTTTAACAGCAAATAAACACCCACCAGTAATTCCACCTTCTAAAATCTTTCCATGTTCTCAGCCAAGTGAAACTTCAGCCCATTGCTGTCTGCTTGTTCATTGTCCACAGTGTCCATATCATATAAGTGCAGGTAAAAAGTGATAGCAACCCTATGTGTCCAACAAAAACTCATCTTGATCGCAGAACTCTAGATATAATTTCTGTCATACTCATCATGGTATCAGATCAAATTAGTTGAATAAATAACTAGACACAAGCTGCTTTAGATCGGGAAAAATGTACATTTATTACTTACAATCAGCTCAACTTTTAACCACCCCAGAGTGATGTCTGAGGCGAACAGATAGTAAGAGTGATGACGCTGAGACAAACCCAGGAAATATACAGATCAAATCGAACAGAAAGGCAGTCCCGCACCTAACCCACCACAACCGTGTCGTCGTCGGGGAACTCGTAATAGGGCACCTCCAGGTTGAGGGGAGCAGGGCCTTTCCTGATTCTCCCCGAGGCGTCGTAGTGGGAGCCATGGCAGGGGCAGTAGTAGCCGCCGTATTCGCCAGCGTTGGCGATGGGCACGCAGCCCAGGTGGGTGCACACGCCGATCACGATGACCCACTCGGGGTTGACCACCCTATCCTTGTCGTGCTGGGGGTCCCGCAGCTCGCTGAGGTTGACCGCCGCCTCCGCCTCGATCTCCTTGGCCGTCCGGTGCCGGACAAAGAGCGGCTTGCCCCTCCACTTGAAGGTCATGTTCTTGCCCTCGGGGATGTCGCCGAGCTTGATCTCGATTTTGGACAGGGCCAGGACGTCGGCCGAGGCGCTCATGGACGAGATGAACTGCGTCACCACCGCCTTGGCGGTGTACACGCCACCACAGCCGTCGCCCCGGTGACCAGGTAGGAGAAGGTCCTCCTGGCCTCGTTGCTGTCCTGGGAGGACTTCTTGGAGTCCAGCACCTCGGGTCGTCGGTAGTCGGAGAAGTCTGGGATCTTGATGTCAGTGTGGGCGAAACGGATTCCAGAACGGGCTACAAATACAAAAACCTGCCTTCAAACATGTCATCATGACTTTACAAAAACTTAATTACCACGTTCCATGCACCAGACTGAATATTACAAAACAGCCAACGGAAAGGTCATCTGAGAACACCGATAAAAATGGTGGTGTTAGTATAGTAGCTTAAATGTTTTTTTAAGTAGTTACCCATCAAATAATACACAACGACTGTTAGCTGTCATTAACTATTGTTTTTGTCACTCTCTCTCCCCAGACCGCGAATACTTATAATGATACGTTCACCTTGAAAGCCGGAAATAAACACCTGATAAAACACAACAACTTTAGGATATTATTAGTAAGCTGTTCAATTTCAATCTATGACCACGCATTGTCTATACAACACGTTTAGCCGAGCAGCAAGCACCTTTATTAGCATCGATTTAATTAACATCAACTTGCTGGCTAACATACATACATAGCGCTATCGGTCGCCTCTTAGCAGTGCATAGCTAGCATGCTAGCTAGCGTGCCAGCCACCCAGTTGTTTTAACCGGTCAGCGGAGGTCTTGAGTTTTACCTCTTAGTAATTGTAACAAACACCTAGCCCTACCTTGCTCCGTGAAATAATTATTATACAACTAGTGAATTGGAGCCTACAGCCTAGCTCGTTAGTTTGACGTTCAAACGCATGCTATTGGTGTAGGTTGTGTAGGCCGCGCTTAGCATGTCAGTAGCGAGCTAAGTGTTTAACAAAGTCATTTTCTGTATACATTTTTCTGCAACAAGCTAGCTAGCTGGCTAATTATCAGCTCAGCGTCTGTTCCAAATACAAGAATGACTATGACTCTGGAACTTCAAAAATGAAAGGACGTGTCCTTGAATGACGTTTTGTAACATTAGGCCAAAGACTACATCCACGACACTCGGGTACAACCAAAGACCGAAAAAAAACTCACCGCTGATGCTAACTGAGATAGCAGGTCCCGTCTTCGGGCTCTGACCGGCTAAAGACTCGCGGCATAGGAGAGGTTTCTTTGTGTCCAACAGTACTTTTTCCCCTTTGACGACGACTCCGGGGACAATGGCTTTGAGGGGTCCGGCCACGGCAAAATTGGTAGCCTGCAAGTAGGGGGAAAAAGCCCCGGAGCGCGCAGCTAGCGACATCATCTCTGCTGGTAAAGAGGTTCTCACAGTCCGGTCACTGCGACCTTCCCGGCGCGTGAAAGCGGAAGCAGCGTACGCTACGTGTGACGTCAAGAGAAGACGTGGGTTCAAGACCAGAGACGGTTATGTCATTCTGTACTTCGGTTTTATCAGTCGAAGGGTTTGTATAACCCATCGCTGACAAGTACAGAGGAGATATTCTCCAAAACAAAGAAGCAAATAAAAATCTTTAACAATGCTTTACTATTGAAATTGCAAAAAAAAAAAAAAAAAAAAAAATTCCCAACGTTTCTGAAATTTTACACACAACAGTATTTTTTTCACAGCAGTAACTAATGCATGTTATCCCACATCCCTCTCATTGATCAGGCATAAGCTGTATGTGGGTGAACTCTTTTTCATGACCCCGACAGGTTTACCATGACACATATGACCCAAGCATTTTATTTCCTTAGGCCATAAAAGCCTCATTGATATTGCCACCAAAACCTCTTCTGACTTAAGACTTATGTTCATTACTCTCACATTCGACTCAAACATCAGGAACTGCTTTGTCTGCTTTTGAAATGTGTCTCAACTGTTTTATTTTAATCTCGGTCCCGTTATTAATATGACTGTTGCTTAATATGGTTTTTACATAAGACTGTTAGCGTCCACTAATTCATCTTGTAATTGGCATGTCTCTCAGGCTTGTTCTTGAGGTAGGCCCTTGACCATGGACATTTTAGCTCTTACCTCCATGCATCAAAACTACACTCATCAAAGCTGATAAGGAACACCAAGGAATCTACACAAGTGATATAAACCAGAAATGACATAAAAATAAACAATTGAACAATTGAAACATTGTATTCACAAACCACGAGAAATATTTTCAGTGATTAATTAACCACACATTACACCATGATATCCCGATATGATCCATACCAAAAGCGGGCAACCAGCCCTTTTTCCATGCTGTAGTGAGCATAAAGCATATCATAACAACAAGGCAGCTAAATACACCAAGGGCAGGATGGAGTTGTTAATGGATGTAAACATCCAATTACACAGAAGGTCAAGACTGGGGTTAGAACTGTGGAGACATGACAGAATCGAAAGGCAGGATCATAGTTTGCCTCACTGTTAGCCCATAATGACTTATGGTTAATATTAATATACATACATTTTTATTTAATTTGTGTGCATATACTGTATATATATATATATATATATATATATATATATATATATATATATATATATGTGTGTGTGTGTGTGTGTGTGTGTGTGTACAGAACTTTAAAATGTGTGTACATGCATAAATGTAATATGCATGTGCACACATTTTAAAGTGCTGTTCATGACCTGTGGGAGTTTAGCCACAGTGTTTCCTGCTAATGCACCGGTAAGGCTCTTCAGCTCAGTAGTAGGCTGTAACATGTAACCCCTGCCATGAATCACTACTTCAGGCCCAAGTATAAGAAATCTATTAGCAGAAACTGTGAGTGTCACATCTCAGTCACCTTTAGTCGTAAAGGTGTAAAAATCAGTGTGCCAGTTAGATAAATATATTAATAAATAAATATAAATGAGATTTTTTCAAAAAGTAATTAGATTTACATGGTTTATCCTGCAATCAGATTCAGAAAAAATAACACTTCAGTCCTTACCCATGTTAGTTACGGAGATAAGAGCGTGAGACTTCATGAATCCTATAATAGGCAGAACAAAAGTGTACTTTCAATTACAATCTTGTACAGGTTAATGACTCAACTGGCTGTTTTCTAAAGGAAAAGAAAGAAAGAAAAAAAAACAGATTAGCTCAAATCAGTGAGTACCTGCTCATTTGAACTAATCCTTTTGGGTTTATGAAACCCCACTTTCCTGACACTACTGTTGCACCAATAAGCTTTTAAATAAATAAATAACACTGGGTTTCATATTGTATTGGTAATATGATCAATCACAGGTTTGAATGTGCACTTTAATTTATTTTCATATCCAAAGGTTCTTTTCCTTTTTGTGTCTGGAATGTAAGTGGATAAAATGGATGAATTGTGTATACACTGGCTAGCTCTGGAGTTTACTTTTTCTACTTCGGTTTTCAACCTTGAGCTAAAAACTTCCCTCCTGGAAAATCTCCAGCTTTATTTAAGCAACCTCTAAAAATGCAACAACCAGGCTTTTCATTTCATCAAATGCTATTGGAAAGGAAGTATGTTACAAAATATAATTTTGTGCCCATGCTCAGAGCACTATTTCACTATTGTCTGCAAAGTGTACCTAAATGAATGGATGTAAATTGATTCATGAGATCTGCCTTGCTAAATCCAAAGGGGGGGCAGTCATCCCTATCCATGTGCACTTGTGGTGCTATGTGCAGCTGGATTTGTGTCATCAACAACCCCCGGGCTACCTCCATATAAACCGAAGTTTGTGAGGAAAATGACACTTCAGTGTGCTCCCTTAATGGAAAGCGGAGCTTACTTTAGAGCAAATAATATGGCCTAATATCGTTCCTTTTTCCTGCGCAGAACCCTTTTGTGTGCTCACAAGCAGCCTCTGATCTCTGAGTGCACAGGCATAAATGGCCTCATTCATTCCATCAGTCAATAACAACAACCAAATCATCCTGTCTTTGAATCCCACAGAGGGGATGAGCCGGTGGGTCATATGCAGGGTGGTGGTGTACGACCAAACAAGCAATCACCGTGATGCAGCATTTCATATTTTTGTTTCCTGTTTCTCCCTCTTTTCCGGGCCACCATTCATTTTCTCCCAGCGGTATTCTTTCCCTCCCTCCCTCGTTCTCTCTCTCTTCTTTCACATGGAAGAGAGAGTAGCTCTGCCTTTCTGAGTGGTAGGGACACGACACTCAGCAGGACACTTAATCGCTCTTTTATCAAAGTAATTAAAGTTCCTTTGAACTCATCGCAGTTGGTGCGTCCAATTAACTGCGTAGCCCAGCTCCTCTGAAACATGCAACACGCATCTTATCTGGCTTTTTAAACAATGGGATCAACAGTGGAATATCCGAATTTCAACAACTGTCAAGTGTTTGGGACGTAAGCCGATTATTTCCTCAAACTGGGACTTGAAGAGGGTGGCTCTGAGGCATCACTGTTTTCAAGTTGGTTGCCACTGGACCTCTAGCACTTCTGGGTGATAGTAATTGCCCCATAGAATTTACAGATTCTGTTCGACTGTCTCAGAAAGAACACTTTGGTGTGGATTTAGCATATTCAGCTGTGTAAGACGAGAAGGTGATTACTTGTGTGACAGGAATAGGTCATTAATGCTACATGAACAGGTATCGCTCTCTTTGTGCACTTCCATAATTCCCTATGGATCCATAGGTCCTCACGCTAAAACCAAACAGCTATGCAACTGGATGATAGGCTACTGTGGGGACACTGTTGTTTATTGTTCTCATTTTGTTGCTGACCAGTTCATATGAAACGTATGTTGCTTGGTAACATTTGAACATTATTTTTATATTGCAACTGCTTGTGCATCGTGTGGCTTTTGGACAGGACAGTCCCTAGTGTAAATGTTGCCCTACTTCTGTTTTTGAGAAAAGGGGAATTATTTTTACCATTGGATTAGTAGATACTGTTTTCTAAGGTGACTGATAGTACATCTATCAATGTCTACTTATTAACCATTTATACACCTGGATATTTACTGCTGTTAACTTATATTAATTTTATTCCGTTGATCACAGATTCAACAGGTACAAGATCTCTGTCTCCCACAAATAGAGGGGATGGAGATTTTACTTTTCAATCAGTACTCATACCATTTTTTCATTAGTTTTGCTTGATTAAAGCAATGTGTCAATTTGTTTGATAATCTGCACCGATTTCCAGTTAGTTCAATTTCTCCAAATTGTATTTCATGTGATTTTCTATGTCACTTCGGGGAATTAAAATGATGAGAGAGACTTCAATCCAGTAAAATCAATTTAATCATTACGAAGACACTTTTAACATAAAGAGGCAAATTGCCCTGTAACAGCATAAAATGCAAGCGGAAAATGCAATGAAGGCTGGCAAACAAATGAGAAAATCTGTGCAAAGGTTTATCTGTCCATGGTCAGATACTCCATGAATGTGAATATGTGTCAAGGCTGCACAAGTTTGCAAGCCTGAGACAAATGTGCGGGCAAGAATAAGGGATTTAGCTGCTCTTTGGTACTTATTGTTAAGAGAATGAATCACTAAATCGTTAATGAAGTAAAACAGTAGCAAATGCTTGAGAGAAATAATCAAGTTAAGGGTAAAACTTCTGCCTCCTTTATTTCATGAGTCGCCACTGGTTACAAGTGCAGTTCTTTAACCACTGCTCAATAATCTCCCAGCTTCATAACCACTACTCCACTCCATGGATGCCAGTCAGTCCGCTCTAGCCTGAGAAGTCCTGTTTCTGTTTGTTTCCTGTTTCGTGGCTGTGGAAAAAAAACTTGGCCCGCCTATACGATTGGGGTGGAAACTAAGGCGTCTGGAGTGCACACGGGAGGAGCAAATAAAGCCCTCAGGAAGCCGGCCTTATCGCTCACTGATAAATGGAGCTGGAGGGCCTCGGTGCTGTGAAAAGGACAGAGCCTGTGACGAGAGAACAGAACCAGAGGACATTTTTCAGCCCCGGCTCCTCCTTTCCTCTTGGAGCGACTTTGCTGTGTAATGCCCTTTATTTTCCAAGGAGCAGGGATGTTAACTCAGACAAACAAAGAGCCCAAAGAAGCCACCACTTCCTAGGTGATTGCTGCAAATAGATTGGAATATTGTGTGTTTTTTTCACAGTAAGGGGGACTCCTTCGCTCAGCACTTAAATGGCTTGTTGCTGTTGGAGGTCTTGCTCCGCTGTGTTTGTGTGTATGTGTGTGCGAGAGTATTTTGTATGGCGCGGTTCATTCCTGATGCGCATATTAAATGCTTCTAATGAAGTCACGCTTAATGCAATTACAGCTGAAATGACCGTTTTCGGCCAAAAACAAGGCTCATTAAAAGCTGAGGATTTGGCCCCAGACTGGCGAGATGGGATGAGCACTCCTCTCCAGCACCACGGCTCTTATTTCAAAGCTTGCGGATTGGCGGCCGTGACCGTTTCCCTGCCACGCATGCGCACCGGCGTCCACGCACGCACACACAGCGGGGCGGGGCTGTGGTGTCCTCAGCTTGTAGGGGCCTTACTGAGCCACGCTCCTCGACCCGGTCCAAAAAAGGATTCTCCCCTGGTACCATTGACATGTGAAACTGTCCAAAAAAAAATGGGTCACTGCAGAGGAGGCATCCAATCGATGTGAGGGGAAGACAACATGGGCCTGCCCCTTGGCCCAGAACCATGGGCGCTGTGACACCTCACTGAGGTAGGGAGGGGAGAGAGAGAGAGACTCTGTGTCTAACATGGTTAAAAATAGCATATTTTGCCTGCCAAAAATAATAATAAAGAGAAAAGCAAAAAACACTAAACAAAGCTGCATTCTGTTTCACGTTCAGTCTTGAGACATTTACACGCTGCACAAGGCTTCTTCCCTCATCAGCATCAAAGAGTGCATCATTTATGGCCCATTTATAATTCACTTCTTAAGAGCTGCTGTTCAGAGGATGAGAGGAGGAAAAGCTTGGTCAGTTTTCAGTCTGGACATTATCCTTATCCTCACACTTAATGCAGCATCACAATGATATCCCAGTAAGCCTTGTTTGACTTATATGTGGGTTCTACAATGCTGAAAAAGAAATTAGTCAGCATGCACAAACATTCATATATACATTACATATTATATATTACATATAGATATACGTATTTATATTTAAATTTCTTACAATTCTTGCCAAAAATGAAACAGGTACAAGAAAATTGCACCTTTAACTCATCCATCCAGTTGTTCATAATCTCAAACACATGGCGCAACCTTGAGCAATCACCGAAAAAGTGGAGAAGGAGAACGATGCCAATAAATGCCAATAAAGCGTTTGAAATTGAATTGAATTGAAAGAGGGAGAGAGAAAGAGATAGTGTTCAGCACATCAGCAGGAGAAATTCTAGTGGGCAAAATATCTCTGTCTGGTCGGATGCTGGCAGAAGCAATCAGCTTTCTATGATTCACATTCGAAATTTCCCAGATTGTGACGGCAGCCCTCTGTTCTCAGTTAGCCTGGTCCTCACAACACACAGCGCAGAGTCAAACCAATCTTAAGGTCTTACAGATCAGGGTTTGTCAGACAGTGCTATAAACCTCTGTTTTCCATGTGGCAATGCATGCTGGGATAAATAGAAAATACTCAGCTAAATTAAATTAGCTTGGCATTAAGGTGGATACAGCTAAAAAACATTTCATTACATGTACAAACAAGTCTTGTACGTATAAGTCTTGTACTTATACAAAACTCAGTTCATAAACTCTTGAGTATTTATATCATTTTCAGGAGATTTGAAAATCAAGGGTACAACAGTCCAGCTTTAAGTGCTTATTTTTTTTTTAGAAACATTTATCTCTTTTTTGTTTATCTCTTAAATTTCACGTTGGCATGAAAAACTCAACGCTATGCGTTATTAGCAGGCTGTTGATGGGAAGTGTCTAGATTATTATATGATTTGGCTCATGCTTATCTCCTGTTTGGCTGCAAGGTTTAGACTGGAGCTCAAACAAGGTACAGATGGACCAGAAAACATTTCATTCTATACTCCTGGGAGAAGAAAATAGCAGAACAACAGCCTCCTTCTCCAAGAAACCTAAATGAATATCACGTTTCATCAGTAATATGTCTTACTGTCACAAACCCTCTCGCGCACCTTGAACCTGGATACATAGATGAGAAAAATCCTGGCCTCCATTTTACATACAACACCACAACTGACTGGTTTACACAGAACACACACATTCACACTTATTTACACAATAATTTTGGTTGTTCTTTTTTTTTTTTAACATCCTCTCTTGTTCTCTCCACATAGTTCCACCTCCTCCTCCTCCTCACTTTGGCTACACAAAATTAATTGGCTAAATCTAAATTAACTTACAAGTTTTTGTCTCCTTGCCACATCTACACCGCCTCCAGCACAGGAGAGCTAACACTCTATTAATTATGCATTCTTATTTCTGTGGTAATTATTAAAAGCAGATAAAACATCTGGATGATAGATTAAGCCCCTCACAGAGGCATGCTCCGGAGTAGCTCCTCTCGGTAACAGCATTGTTTTGATCTATGCCGTGACCGCGCGGAGAGCACAGAATGTGTTTATCTCTTATTGAAGTCAAAATGATAAAAAATGCAGGACGGGGCTGAACTGGATTTAAAAAGATTATGAATGTAGATTCAACATTTACAGTGCGTGTCAGCATATTTGATCTGTGGGGTACGAGCAACTTCAAGTAATCACAAAAAATCCCACATTTGCTGAAATCTTTCAACAGAGGAGGCGTGCGGTGGCGTACCGAAGACAGCGTTCTTGTTGTGTTAATACAGGCTGGTATCTTCTTGATCACACACACATTTTTTTTTATGCAGCTACACGTGGCATCTCATTTAAGATAAGACCACAGACCTACAGTATTGTTTCTTTCCAGGTTTGTATAATCATTTGATTATGTAGGAAAAAAAGGCGTCAATAAATCCAGCCATCAAAGCTCATTAACCCCTTTTACAGAGACAAACCCATATGAATGCCCTTCCCAGGTCCTGCATATCAGCCACTTCACATTTCTCTTCAAGACACAGGCTTTCATCTTTTGTTTTTCATTAATTTGCACCCTTTCTCCTTCCCCATAAGAGCTTTCCTGTAGACTTTCAAATGCAAAAATCCATTAATTACAGTAAATGTTTTTCTCTGAACAGATTGACAAGGACAATAGCCCCATGCAATGTACTAACGGGTTGATAACATGTTTTTTGTTAATCTTATTTGCATGGGATTAGCCAATGCCCTGATTGCCTCTTCAAGGACAATTTATTTCTATTGCAAGTGCAAACTTATTGTGTTTTGGCCAAACTGGCTGAAAACAAGTGTTTGTTTGTTTGTTTTTCAGAACAAAGAAATTGATAATACTACATTTTCTTCTGACAGTTGTGAATCCATCATGGATTAAAAAAACAATTCCTCACTCTGTCTTTGTCTCTTTGTACCCCTTTCCCTTTCCTCTCTTCTCTTGTAACCTTCATATGAAACTAGGATCAATGGAGGGCCTCCCTCCACCAGAGGGAGCTGTTTTCAGCTGTTGTAGATGATTGTTTCATGAGTCAATCCTGTGGTTAATGCTTACATTGATTAAAGATGTATGTAGTGTTGTAATAAAGGCAACAATTACTTTACTATGAGAATTGGAACAGCCGTTTTCACAGCATGTACATGAATTTCACCGGTTAGCTACAAGTTAGATACAAGTGGCACATGCACAGCTTGGTTGGTTATAACTACACCCACACGGACATATCACTGCTAATTACACCTTTGTAACAAAAGTCAGACCTTCCCCAAACACGAGGAAGGTTAGAGGGCTTCCGGACCGGTTTCCGAGGCAAGAGCAGTTCACTCTGCCTGAGCCACTGAACCGTTAATGCTGTTAATGCCTCGGATGGAAAGCTTCTTCTCCCCTCGCATGCTTGGGGTGCTAAAAGCAAGTCTCACCTGAGGGAGTAGCTTTGCGTCACTCCACCGTGGCTCTGTCCACCTCTTTGGTGGGCTCAGTGGTCCACAAAAAAGTCCTGGGGGAAGTGTTCGCCCTTTCACAGAACAGCACACAACGCATGTGTGAAGGTGTAAAAAGAAGTAAGGTCCGGACTCCCACTGGTTAGAGCTGGTTTCCAAGGTGGAGAACAAGACCCCTGCATGGAAGGCCGTTTGCAGTGTGTGTGCCAGGATGCTGGACAGGGCAGCCATGACTGAAGTCTTTGCACATGCCCATACATGTACCACGCAGATCTCACCTCTGTTAGAACAGTGTGTGTTATGTGGGTGGAGATGGCTGTGATGTGGACCTACGAACAAACGCAGTTCAATTATTGGATAAAAAGAGAAAAAGGAAAAAGGATAAAAATCTAATAATTTAATAATACATATGTATTACAGACATCATTGTGATATCATGGGTGATGTTTAACAGAGCTTGAAATGTGGAGAATAGCATATATACCTACAAACCCACAAACATTTGTCTAAAATCTCCCTAAACATAGTCAAGTGACTCCCTCCCTCACTTCACTTCACTGGCTTCCTGTTATTGCTCGCATAAAGTTCAAAACCTTGGTGCTGGCATACAGGACAGTGAATGGGACAGCCCCCTCATACTTATGACCCCTCTTCAAACCCTATGTTCCCTCAAGATTGCTGTGCTCTGCATCTACAGGGCAACTGACTGTCCTGACCCTAGGGGGGAGCTCTTCTCAGTCATGATCCCTGTCTGTACTGGTCCCTCGGTGGTGGAATGAACTGCCCACGGGGGTTACGACAGCAGAATCACTTCTATCCCCATCCCCTAACACCTGCTACTTCTTGCATTTGATGTTAATTGTATCAGTAGTATTTTGATGTATTATGAATTTGTGTTGTAGGGACTATTGTATTGTAGTATACTTGGCTTTTGTCAGAGTGCACAAGTTAACTTGCGGTAGGGCTTGAATAGTGTTATGCTCACACAAACTGGTTTGGGAGTGTTTTTAGCCTGGTCTGACACTGTTGCTTGCTTAAATTGAATGGATACACATGATCTGTTGTGATGGAAGTCACTCTGGATGAGATGTCTGCTAAATGCATGTACTGTAATGTAATATACACCTTAAAAAAACCTTTATTATCATAGCTGTGAAAGTCTTGCAGTCTTACTTCAAACACATACGAGCAGAACTCCGCCAATTTGGATTGGTACTCACTGTTTATACCCATCATATACATTAGTGCAGTAGCCAAATTGCTCTCAAATACATCTCCATTTACAGGAGATAATGACCATCGTACGGCCATAGCCTAATTAAATGTAGCAATCCACAAGAGACGGTGGTTGCTAGGTTGCTATACTGTATAAATAGACAGAGCGCTCTTTCCAGTGAAACAGAGGTGTCTAATTGAAACTGTAGTGCAAAGCCAGTTGCTTCCCTATTACCACTCTCTGTCCTGTAGGCGTACTCGGTGCTGTGTTCGGTGGTACTTGCAGTGTCAAAAAAACACAGTTGGCAATTGTCCACCTGCAAACTCTGCAGAGGCGAAATAAAATGAAATGAAATAAAATGAAAGAAATCTGGCCGAATCTCAAGAGAGGTGTGGATGCAGTCTTGCACCCCCAAATGGCTCCCGTGTCTGTACTGGAGGCCGGCCGCATTTCATGCATGCTGACCACCCTGAGTGGAGGGACTGCAGGGACGACAGATGTCTCCCTGGCCCAGCTGGCTGGGGAGCCCCCATGAGACGTCCATGTTCTTGTGCTGACCCAGAGCTCAGCAGACCCGTCATGCACAGTTTGTACAGGCTACGTCCCTGACTGAGCTTATGGATAAAAAAATAATAATAATAAAATGAAATCAATGAAAAATTTCTGCGGATTGATAATAATGGGCAGCGGAACCTACATGGTGCAAAAATATTGCCAGTTGGAGGTCGGTCATCCAGGCCACTAGAGGGCGTGCCTGATCCATGTGAACACCTTCCTTTTGGCCTCTGTTAGTCAACTCCCGGGGGGAGCGAAATAAATTATTTTCCGACAAAGAAGCAGATCCGATGTTCGTAGTAAAAGACAGGAAGGTTTATTTGCACAGCTGGCCGTGAGAACATCAGCATTGAGCAGAAGTTCGACAGGTACAATGTATGGTTCACATTTATACAGTTTTCAGAAGGTACATTTACATGTGATGGCCAGGAAACCCCCGGAAAGGAAGTCCGTATATGGTCATGGGGAACCCCGCGTTCCCCGGACTGGAAGTAGCGGTAATTGTGAATTGGCACCTTTTTGGCTCCGGTCGGATGTAGCGGCATCGCTTTGTATTCAAATACACATCGCTTGTCTCCAGCGTTTGTATTCTAATACACATTGCTTGCCTCCGGATCAAACACTGCGCCATTCCACAAAACTGTCTCCTAACAGCCTCCATATTGGTTTCAAGGGCTCTCTCGAAACAGCCCTCAGACAGGTAACTAATGGCCTATGCAGCTAGTCAGACAGGAGGAATCCCAGTCCCTAAAAGAGGAGATGGATGAATCCTGAGTGTCTTTATGGACCAGCAGTGTATTAAGAAAAAAACCCTGCCCTGCAGGCCATAATGCAGTAGAACACAAATACGGGGGGCTTGCGCTTACAGTAATTGCTGTTCTATGACTTCTTTTATGACATTTCACAGTAAGTGTGCATGTGGTTTTGATACATTCGGTTCTACCTATAACATTACTGATAATACTGGCGGTCATGGAGAAGCTGAGATAATTTGTAGTAAAAGCAAATAAATGGGGTGTGTAAAATATGTATGATTTTACTTTTTCATCAGTCGGCGGGAAGGAGTGACAGCGTGTCAGAACAGCATGGGGCCTGATATTTAGCTAGTGCCACTCCAGCCAAGCCAGCAAATCTTCAAAAGGCAATTACCCCCCCAAACCCCCATCACTAGAGTCTACAGCTCCTGTAAGGAGACGAGTGAGATAAATCTGTGCCAGCAGTCCTTTGGCTCTGTCAGCCATGATGCTGTCCGTGGTTAAACCAACAAATGTCTCAGCTGTGTGTGTGTGTATGGGGGGGGTGGAGGGTTCTTGCTTTTCTTACATCAACATTGATTGAAGTGTTTTTTTTTTATCCTACGGACTGCAATTTTCATCATACTGAGGAGTCTGCCACAGTTCACATAATACCAGCAATTTTTTTTTTTTTGCTGATATTTGTTTTCTTCGTCTTTTTTTTTCCCAAATTGAATGATGCCAATAGCAGCCGGTTGTCTTGTGAAAGACGGCCGATTGGGGCTCTGGAGGGATGAGAAACAGACCGGCAACGTAGAAAACGGGCGATCGATGAGCGCGCGAGTGAGCGAGGAAATAAATGAACAGCAGGCCGCATGACTGTCGTTTGCACCCGAGGCCAGCGGCGCACGCAGGTGATGCGCGGTAATGAACACTGCAGGGACCGCCGTCCGACCCACAGATGGCCAGGAAGCCTGGATATGCGGCGGCCCGTCTCCAGGAGGTAATAACGCTTCGCCAGTTTGCTTTTGAGATCATTTGGAGGCTGCTGTTTTTGGAAGACTACCCAAAAGGATGAGTGAAATATAGACAAGGAGGAAATATATTTAAAAAAGAGACAACGGGGAGTTGAAGGCATCAATATTCAATTGCCTCCCTTTAGTTTTGATATAAATCCTTTATGAGCCCACGGCTTTAAAAGGCTTTTGCGTTATACCAAAGCAGAACTCTTCAATTTTACATGAACAGCTTTTCCCTTGCAGCTGGGCCACAGAGTAACACGGAACTGTGCAACCTGTTGAGTCCCACTGTATCTTCACTAATGAAGTCATGAAGAACAGCTATAAAATGCATAGTCCACCACATGTCACAAATAAAGGGTGCAAGTCTTAAAGTTATACCTTCAGCAATAAGCAACAGGTGGAACACAATGTTTCAATTCACATATCAGACACAAAGACATGCTGAATTGTCAAAGCCTGTGATATGTTCATTGTGTCTGTCATAAACTAATATTTAATAGCACGCTCAATATATGGCCACAAGCCCAAACTATGAAATCCAGTTATTGCAATGGTATACTTTACTATGATTTTTCTCATATTTATGGTTTAGATTTTGTATTTACTGCCCATATTTTTTCTCAGTAATTTCTTGCAATATTGACTGGTGTTGAAAAAATGATTCTTTTCAAATGCTTTTATTGATCTCCTGAAGATCTTGCAACCATGTTATCTTACTAGCCTTGCAGTGCACCTTTCCCCCTTCATTATAGACATGCTGGCTGTATCATTTGATTCGGCTGCAGTAAGAAACATTCAAATATCAGATTTCATAATTAATGCCATGAAGACTGGGAACATGGGGTGTTACATAAAATGAATGAATATATTTAACATTTAACACAATGCTGCATACATATATGTAAGTCACTGTGGATAAAAGAGTCTGCTCAATGACAATAATGTAATGTAATTTAATTAATGCATGATTTATCCTTGAAATACTGCCTCCCGAAAGTCCCTTATTATCAGAGGGTAACCATAGGGAGAATAAGGCTTCAATAACCCTAAACTGGGTGAAGCTGTTATGGAGCTGTTTATGAGTCACCAGTTTGAACCAATCAAAGTCTTCTGCTGTGGAGGGCAATGGGCGTTGATTGGTTACAGATCAGCAGTGTTGTGCAAGTTCACACTTCACAAGAGCTAGCCGAAGTTCAGTTCACACAGATTAAAATGAATAAGTTCACGTTCATAGTTCACAATTTTGAATTTTCAACAAGTTCATAGTCCCAGTTCATTTCTTCCATTTTTTAAATGAGCTGCTCCAGGGACTATATTATGTGTACGTGTACATGCGCAGTGACTGTTACACGGGACATGGGCAGTTGGTTGAGAGCTGTCGAGCTGTCTATCTGATGAGTTGCACTAATGAAAATGTCTTAAGTACGGAATAACGACGTCCGTGTTTATTCATCAACCCATAACTTTAACACACCCAAGGATTCCGAATCTCACGCAAACCTGAATGAGCTCAAGTTCACGTTCTTTAGTTGCAATCGGATACGTTCAAGTTCCCCGTTCACCGAAAAAATGAGCACGTTCAATGAACGTGCTCTTTTAACGCGTTCATGAACAACACTGCAAATCAGTCAATGACTCTTAACTTTAAGGAGTTCTTAAAGCCTACATTCCCACTAGATGCTGCCTGCTGGTATTTATCAGAATAAAATGGGGGGCGGCAATGAGCAGTCAAGGACCAACAGTGGGAGAGAATGAATGCACAAATGTTAAGCTACCTTTATTAAATCAGATCATTTCAAATACCCTGTTTCCATTGCTACGTCTAATTCAAACCTTTGCAATTAAATCAAGAAGATGATTTGAATACATCCAGGGGTGACAACCTATATATAGAGTTGCTTCTTTCCCTTTTCTGTTGTTGTGCTGTTGCATACTCGGGCAATGCCAAAGAGAGCAGATGTTGTGAAAAGCCTCTGTGTATAGCACTATATGTGTCTGAACCACAGGACTGCATAAATTACATGTTTCAGCATCACATCTGTTGATACCCTTCACCAGTACATGCAAACTAAGACTTTTTTTTCCTGAATTAAAAGTTCAGCACATATATATTACATTATTGTCATTTAGCAGACACTCTTATCCAAAGTGACTTACATAGGTTATAATTTCTACATGTTATCCATTTATATAGCTGAATATTGACTGAGGCAATTACTGGGTTAAGTACCTTGCTCAACAGCAATGCCCCAGCGGGGAATCAAACTGGCAACCTTTCAGTTATGAGTCCTGCTCCTTACCACTATGTTACACTGTCACCCCACACTAATAGAAAAGGGGTATTTGTGTACTGAAACCTGAACTGAAAACTGAAAATCCCCCTCGAACCCACCCATCCCTTGTTCCTTTTATCTAGCCGCCCTTCATACCCTTTCCTCTGTTTGATGGAGTTCACAGCTGCATTTCACTGATTGGTTGGCTTGGATGTCAGTGGGCAGTAATGGCAATGAAGTGTAATGGTTTCCTTTCCTGAGGTATGTCCACTGTCCCCACTTAGCAGGCCCTGGGGTGAGCAAACACAAACCTGGCCTTTACATTCCACCGTCTTCTTCCACTGTGGCCTTCACAGTCCCACTGTCCTGAAGAAAACCGTCAAAACAATGGCCGTGATTACAGAAGCTATGTGAAACAATTAATGATTATTTGTGATGCCTTTTGGGTATTTTTTTAAGCTTCAGCCCCGGAGCTTTCACTTCAGATGCTTACAACTGTGGATTTTACATGCTTCAAGTCTGCTTGCAGCATTTGCTCGTGTGAATAGCCCCGGGCGCCAGATGTGGAGAGGTTGTAGACTTAGATGAAAGTATTCAGTAATATTCACCTGTAGGGAATAACAAGCTTTCCACATAAACTTGTTCACTTAAGCCAGCTAAAACATAAATGTTGGGTCTGCGAGTTACGTGCTTAGTGATGCATCCTGGTTGTGCACTGAATGTGAAAGTGCCATGTACTTTCTTTTAGTTTATTTAGTGTTTATTCTCCTCCCAAACGCAAATTATCCATGACATGCTGCAAGTGAACATCTAAAGGTTTCATTCAGTGCCTAGCTTTTCACTTCAGTTTTATCACTCCTTTATGAAATTTTGCATTTTAGAGCACCAGTGCTATTTGTGCTCCGCATAATGGTCGATTCTAAAGCCTGCCAATTTACTCCATTTAAAACTGACCTCAGGTCCACTTCTGGAAAATTACACGAAAAACAGAATGCTGCTAAGGCAGTTCACACGTATCTCGCTTAAGACAAATAATATGATTATTTCTGTAAACGCTCCAGGTCCAGGTATTCATGCATCTCGCTGTGTCATGGTGTCCGCTGTGGGGCTGCCCTTGTCTGATGTGGGCGGGATTCCAACATATTTTGGCACAAGTGTCTTGCAAAAGCCATCTGGCACAGAAGTTGGCAGGACTCCTGCCACCCCACACCCCACTAGTGACACGAGGGCAGCAAGACATTAAGAGCCAAAGCCTTAAAATGTTCATCATGATGGGGGGGGGGATCTGTGAGAGAGAGGGATGCTGGGAATGGACCATGAGAGGATGCCTACGTTATTGGCATTTAGCATTATCCAGATTGACTTACGTAGGTCTCAATTTTTTACACGTTACCCATTTATGCAGCTGGATAGTTACTGAGGCAATTGTGGGTCCTTACCACTATGTTACATTGGGTCCCCACATTGAGGATTTCTGTCCTCAGTTAATTTCTGAATGCCTTGGTAGTTTATCCTGTAGAGGGAGGAGCAGGTGATGTCTGAAGCCTTGTGTACGGAATGCTTGTCTCCCAAAGTCCACAATTCCACTGCTTGCATATTTAACACTTCCTGACACAGTATTACATGGGCAAGAAAAAGGATTACCATCATATCTATTAAAGTGATATGTCAGAAAATACATATTTCAGATTTTCAGATGCTGTTAGGGTTAGGATTTGGACATTCTAAACTCCTTCTGAATTTGCAGAGGTCATATAAAGTGTCAACCTTTTTTGTAAGCTCACGACAGCATTGCCGCAACAGTTGAACACACAACTCAAGGAGAGGGTGAGAGACCTGTAGACAATACCGATAAAGGTATGCTTCTCTCTGTGAGTTCAGAGAAGAATGAGTGCAGTATGTAGTTTTTGTTCTCTTTCTATCCAAGAAGAGACAGTAGAGGCAGAGAAAGGACTTGAGGACAGTACTTGAAATAACTCCAAGGTTGTCTGGGGTCTAATGCTTCCTTAAGACAGCTGGGGCCCACAGAGTTCCATTCTAAAGTGGCAATGTTGAGAAGCAGCGGGCGTCTTTCTCTACCATGGGTACATTGTTTTTGTGGCATAATGAATCACTGCTCCACCAGTTGAATCATGGATTTTCGAACTGCATGACCATGGCTGGCCCTGTGCAAAATCGATGTTTAGAAATGCGCTCCTAAACAAAGCTGAGGCGGGGGGTTCGAGCCATCCAAGAAAATCACCGCAGATAATGAAAGAGAATATCTTGCCCATGCATATAAAATGGGATAACACGCCCCACACTGCTTGCTTGCCATTGTTCACAGACTTCTGTATGACATTAAGATGTTTATTCATGGTGACAATACATCCATGTTATTTATCCACATGCATGCATCATACCTCAGTCCCTATGGTCCACGTATTGAAGACACATGTCTCAGTTCAGAGGAACGGAGCCCTTGGTTTCACAATCATAATGCAGTCTGCATGTAAAAGCATTGTAAACCAGTGAATCAGATTCAGCTATGTATACGCCTTACTGCTTTGTGCACCTTGTCAAAAGTAATAATTTCAGTTCATCAGTTGGGCTCACTGATGCTAAGAGTCTGTTTTAAGCCCGTGTAGAACGGGTATCTCAGCACTAATTGGTTGCGTTGCATGAATCTTAATTCAGATTTTAAAAAGTAAGTTAGTAAAAGTATTGCTGTAAATGTGCAAGTGAACGTGATATTCAGCACATAATATGTCCCTTAAAGTAAAACATAATAACATATGAATAATGAATGTATAAACTAAATGAGATATGCATAGAGTGTGGACTGAGGGTTTGTGGGTTGGAATCCCTGGTGGATCATTGCTGTTGTAATCCTTTAGAAATGTCCATTTCTAAGATGGATGATAACAGTGGAAAAGAACGTCAAATAAGCAAGTAGATGAAATCGTGGAATACAAGTCTATGCTGCAATGATCCCTGGGATACTTGTACACTGTTACTTGTACCTTGTTTAAATGTGGAAGACAATGATAACATGCACAAGATGCCTATAAATACTAAATCAATGTACCTCACCCTCTTGCATTAAAAACAACTGTTTAATGCAGTTTATTTTTTTCCCCTTGTAACTAAACACCTGTTCAATATATCCAAACCATGCTAGAACACGGCACTGCAGCATTTATTTTAGCTTGAATCTTCTGCAACTTAGCCGTCTCACAAATTCCCAAACCTCCGCGCATCCGGACAGAAAGCGTCTCTCAATGATACGCTACAAAGCCACTTGGGCAGAAACAGCGGCTCTCCACCGCTGACTTTCCCCACTGAGAATGTTCTAGAACACCGATTTTTTTGATCCCAATGTGAATAATTAAGTCAGATAAAGAAAAAAGATGGCAAATGGGAACGGGAACTCAAAGCAATACTGCTGGCAGCTGTGTGGACTTTGCCTCACACGACCCGGTTCAAAACGACAAACACACGTGACGTTGTGTACAAGCAAGCTTTTTTTTGGTGTTTCTTATGACTGCGGTGGGTTTGGTGCCCTGAAGAGGAAATGCCAAGGCAATTGCTCTGAACCTGAAGATAAGGAGTGAAACATTTTTCGTACGATACTGAAACACGCCTCTGGCTTTCCTGTCAGCCCATTTCCTACTTTCCAAAAGATCTGGTTTAATTCTGAAGATTTTTAACATATTAAAATCCATTAAAATCTGAAGGAAAGGGGTCAATGCACCAACCCACCCTCCCCCAAGAGTTATTATTAATACTTAAAGTGTTTTAGTGGAGTTAAAATGATTACATTATGAAGTTAGGCGCTCATATCTCTTTGAGCACTGCATTTAAATGCATGCTCACATCTCTGTTTTTCATTTCTGATTAATTTATGGCACAAGCCACGTTTCTGTAGCATTTCATTCACCTCAAACCATTCGTGTTCAGTTGTCTGTTTGCCTGTATTGCATTTTAAATAATATTCCCTGCAGTCTAACAGTCTGAACTGGGGGAACCTTTTTATCATAAACTTCACGTAGCATCAAAGACCAATTAAGGTTCCGTAATGATGAGGAACGCACGGGTCATCTTTTGTTCAAAGTTTTCTCTCTCGTGTCTTAATTTTTGTTTTTTTTTTTTAGATTATTTGGAGTCGTGGTGGGCGGCTGTCTCCAAGGTGGGTCAGATAGAGGTCCTCACAGCAGGTGGTTCTCCTGTCTGTTCCCCACAGCTGAAGAACATAATTAGTGTGTAGGGTGTTACCATGGGGGTCTTGTCAGGAATGCCGGTAGGAAAGAATTTGTACAAGAGCCATGGGCTTACTACTGATGATGCTTATGGCCTTGCACCCCTTTTCACACAGACTGTAGACAGACTGAAAATTGACTGATTTTTTTTTGCTAATTTCCACATTGAAACACATAAGTTTTTGATAGGTCTGCTTTTTCCAGGGAAAGGTTTGAGGATGTACGAAGCCATACTGACAAAACACAGTGAACAAGCGACACTGCAGCTTGGAAGACTTGTTATTGTAATGTAAAGGTTAAATGCAATTCCATATGGGAATTCATCTGTAGTGTAGAGTAAATTTACCAAAAGTGCAAAGCCTTGACCTTTGCCCCATTGACCAATGTTATTATAATATACCGGTGTGATTTTTTATATAAACATAGGACCTTACCTTTCACCCCCACTATTAAAACATTATTGATGGATTGAAGGACACACGTGTCCCAATCATGTTTATAACTGGACATATTATGTAAAACACTACTTTAATACAATGCAAATGTCTCTCTCAGTGCATACATATGCATGATACTCTAATAATAACACAAATGACCTTGACAGGCTCTGTATGAACAGGAGGAACTGAAACAGTGTAATCGTGACAAGTTACATATTGAATGCCAAACAGAACCATACCTGGCACTTAATATAACAGTGCAGCATATCTTTTGTTAGCACATGAATGTTTTACTGTGCAAGTATACTGTACTTTTTTACTTTCTGAGTTCTGAGTGTATTTTATTAGAAACGATGTTATGACTCACATCTTCAAATAGCATCGATATGTAGCACTTCATCTTTGTTCTGCGAACCACATGATATTTCTTGTTCATATTTATATGTAATATTTTATTGTAACCTTCAATTTTTTCCACTGTTCAATACATATTTGAACTTCACTTACTGTTTCAATTGTGTTATGTCATGTTGCACATTAGAATGCTATCTGAATCCCAAAGCTGATTTTCTATATGTCCTTGACCTGCAATATCCAGTGTAATTGATACCTTTTCATTATTTATTTTGACACTCACGTGACCTCTGTTTTGTCTGCCACAGCCATCTTATGTAATATCTAAAAGTACAGCTGTTAGTTCAAGGTTTTACAAGTGGGAGCCAGATTCAAATCTGCAGCTGCAGGGTTAGGTAATTGACATTTGATTGCATGTATTCAGAGGCACTGAAGAGACACATTCAGCAAGAGACAGGGAGGAAGTAAAGACAGACAACCCATGGCTTCAATCTGTCAATTTATGAACCCCCCCACTTTCACATAACTGCTTATCATGACTTAATAAAATGTGCTTTAAAAATGGTAACACAAACCAAGTGACTGCACCTGTTTCACATTCTGACTATATATACAGTACCTATATACATTAATTTATGATTAGGAAGAATATTTACATTTAATTGTATTGTCTGTCATTTTTGTCCCATTAGACACAATAATACATTTTTTTGGACAGTGAAATAGTGCTGAAAACTGAACAGAAAAAAATAACATTGTGGAGTGATTTTCTTCCATTGAACGATTCCACAATGGAGTTAAAGGGGGCTTTGTCCTCTTTGAAGCGTGGCAGGTTTCAGATTAAATCTTTTCAGGAGGAAATCAATAGATGGACACTTGTTTAGGTCTGTTTAGAGAGGCCGTCGATTTAACCGACGTTGACTGCATTCTCGCGGTGTTGTTCCCTCAGAATCCCCCTGGCGATCGGATCAAATCCGACGCCCGTTCCGTCGCTCGGAAACGGATGAATATTTATGCCATTACCATGAAAAAAGCAAAATCATGGCATGGGGTCTTTCGTTAGCAAAATGTCAGGCAGCAAAAAACTAATTTCTCAGCAAGGTAGCTGTGGAGGAGACAAGAGCAAATTGGCACTGTGATTACGGTGTTTCTGCGAAAAGCCCCCAGCACAAAGGTGGGGGACCAGTCAAACCCTGCTCCTCAAACGGTTGTGAATCTCACAGGGGGTTCCCTGTCATATCTGCCGAAACTGTCCTTTGACATTCCAGAGGTCATCCTGGGCAAAATCTAATTGCTTCATCAGTCAGAGCTCAGGTCAAGCAGGATTGTCATCAAAACACAATATTGTTACGTCAAGTTCCGTGTGGGAGTAAGAGTTGAGCTAAAATATCACAGTGTTTGTATGATTCCTCATTCCCTTTTTGTTTTGTTTATCACCAGCTCAAATGGCATTATACATAGTCTCCCTTTCTTATGAAATTATACTTTGAATTCATCTTTATTCATATGAAATAGGATTGTAATGTGTAGATAAGGTGATGCACATTGGGATGGCAGAATGGGTGTCTCAATTCAAGCATCTGAACAATATCAAGTTTCTTGAAACAATATTTTATGTCAATAGCTTTTTATGTCTTTAATCTTCTAGAATTTCTTATGTGACTGGTGTTTACTATAATGTATGTTAAAAGATGGGTGCTTGAGTTACAATCTTCAAAAATGGTCAACAATGTAAATAGTCACACCAACGAATGCACAGACATGAAGAATATCCTTCCTCGTGAAGTCCTCATGAGGCTTGTATAACGCTGGCATTACAAAGTCATAACATTTTTATAAATCATTTGTATTAAGGTGTGATTCTTGACCTTTATTTAAGTCATGTGTTATATTGCATTTGAGAATGTCATTTTAAACAATGTGTTATGCCATAAAAAGCATTGAATATGTCACTGAAGAATTTGTAAAGCTATTATGCCATGTTATTGAAGGCATACGTGTTTTATGAAGGAATTGGGAATATATATTTTGCGTGAGGTCAGCATATCTTTAACATGTTAAATGAGTTCCTCTTCCTTGAGTGAACAAATGGGATTCAGTTGAATTCTGTGTCTTTCAATCACTTGCATTCAATCACAATAAGTTGGTTTGACACACTTCAAAGTGCGTGCCTGACACAGAGTGCAGTATCTGTCATTTAAACTTCTAAAGGTTATTCTAATCATAGACTGAAATAAAAAAAATCACATTAATATAACTCAGGCAAACACAAGGACACCTTTGTCGGCATCACATCAAGCGATAAATAAATAAAAGAGACCTGAGCTATGCAGTTCATTTTAACGGAGAAGACTACTTTGGTAGTAAAGAGCCTGTCAGTCTTGTTTTGTAAAAGAGCAGTATCGTCTTTCCTTAATCCTGTGCAACACAACTGCCTTGTCAATCAGCTTTGGGCTACTCATTTTACTGTGGAATTCTGCACAGGCAGTGCAGCTTGGTGCCCTCATCAAATGGAAGTGAAGTACAGTTGTAACAGCCCGTCTCATGACTACCACACCAGTCCTCATATAACATATTCAAGGCACGGGGTGGTGTTTGTTTGATTCCTCAGCGCAGTGGGCGGGTGTAGAAATGCGCAAACACGTCGTTGAGAGCCGGGCGCCGGCATGAGCTTCTATCTTTATGATTTCTCTCGCTCCATTTCTTTGGGCTTTTGCCGCTGCCCGTGCCCCGGCCCTCACCCCAATCACAGAGCTGGCCCGGTGGGAGAGGAGAGAGAGGCTCGCGCGGTCGTGGCGGGGCCCGATGCCTCGCCCCGGTCAAAAAAGCGTGTTTACACTACCCTCTGACACGCCACTACCGTCCTGACCCTCAGATCTCGCGATCCATTTTCCACGCCATTTTCCATGTCCATCTGGGAGCTCGATCCGTGCCTGTACTCCCCACTCAATTTCAGTTCGTATGACCACAAGAAAAAAAAACAGCGATTAATGCTCAAATTACACCAGGGCCTTATCTAAACAAAACTTGCTCCTCACATCAGCAGATCAGATGTCTAGGTAGCCCAATAACAGACGGTCATCCTCCGACTAATAGACTAACAGCTATCAGAGGTAGATTTGTAATGTCTGATCATGTCAGATTTGCATTCAGTCATGCACTAATGAATCTCTGATTTGTGATTAGGGGGGTGGGGGCAATCATTTGATTGTACCATAGGATCCAAAACAAAAATCAGTAAAAATAAAATTTAAAAATCACCCAGAAGAAACTTTGGCTGAAAGGAACCCTCCCTCCCCCCAGAGTAAGTACAAGCAAAGGCATGGTGGACAAGAACATTCTGACAGCTGCTGTTAGTGGGTGTCATTGGGGATCCACATATCTCGCTGTTCTTCCTTCTCTCTGCCCTCACCCTTTCAAGCAGTGGCTGCACTAACAAGGGCAATGGGGGGCAGAAAGTTTTGGTGCCTGACAATGTGTAGACACGGGGGCTGGGTGTAAATGGCAGCTTTTTCTGCAGCTATTTCCACCGCTTGGCACGTAGGCTTAATGATTAAGGAACGGAATCGTCAAAAGGGAGCTTTGATTACAACTGTCTATAGAGGTCAACTGATGTCAATAGAATAAAAACGCTGCAAGCACGGGACATTTAATAGATGTAAATCATCGGAGAAATGGCTATTACGTACAGTGCAAAAAAAGCCTTTAAAATACCATAGGTGGAAATTGCAGCAATTTGCATGCCATTTTGAATCGTTTGGCATCACTGTCAGAGAACGGGAACCGCTTCCGCTAAATTACAGACAGCTGGGCTGAAAAGAATCCCGGTGAACTCAGCCAGAAAACCCGGTAACCTTTAACTCCGATTTCCGACCTATGGGCAGGATTGAGGGCTTAAGAGGCTTGATCGGCGAAGTACCATCACATTGTGTTGCTTGACTCCAGTGATACCATGCACCACCTCTCACAAACGGAGCTAGCCTTGTGCGGTATATCAGTGCCGTGGCGGACGGCTAAGTACGCCGGTCTCAGTTCGAGCAGGATACACTTCATCGGGATTGCCTGAGCTACTTCTTGGCTGCTGATTTGTCAGTACCAGTCCCGCTCCATGCCTATTCGCACCCCTGCTGGCGGCGTGACAGGTTGCAGTGTGCTGTAGTCAATGGGGAAATGGCCTTGTAACCCCAGAGCGTTTTGCAGTCGATTCCCATGTGGTCCACCGCTGTTACGCCCTTGAGCCACGTGCTTAACCTGAACTGCCTCAGTGAATATCCAGATGTATAATTTAGTAATATGCATGAATATAAGATAGGTGTTTCCCCCCGTATTAATAATGCAACAGCATATACCATCAATGCTGCACTTCTCTGTTCATGGTGGATTTAATTTGTCTTTATTATGTGCCTCTGCCTTTTCTTTACACAGGTTAACAACAGTATATCAGTTTGATAAGTATGATACTGCGGGACTGCTGACTGCTGTTGTTGTTTTGTCCATGAGTAGTTATGTAGAAATGATAGCCATTCTGGATTTGCCACTTGCCTGTCACAGTTACTGGACATATTTACCAGTGCACACCAAGACCAGAGTGATCTGCGCAGCTCTGTGCTGAATAAGAGGGTAAATCTGGAATCATCTGAAACTGGAGCATCACCAGGTCCCCTAGCACTGGAGTACCATAGACGTTTCTGTTTTCTCTTTCACATAAACTTCTCATTACACAAATGTATTGTTTATTATGCTGAATTAACACAGGTGATTTCGTCTAAATGCTGAAAAGCAAAGTACCTCAGAGCACATGGTCGCCATTACAAATGTAGAATATTATAGTCCCAAGCTGGAACAGCACGGGGGTTCAGATCTAGTTATTCGTTGAAAGCTGATGGCATCGAGGTATTGAAATAGCACAAGTAAATGATATCTCCAAGGCCACACTTTCCCAGACCACCAATTTCTTGACCTGGTTCAAAAAAAAAAACATTCTGGCCATCCCAGAATGCACCTCTCACGTCTCCCAGCAGGAGGGCTTGTTATACGCAGACAGGCTCCACAGAGCTCAATGGTGGGATAATGAGCCACGCTCCAAAGCACAAGAGCAGCAAGGAACAGTAGAACAGGCACTAAGCAGGAAAAATGGAGTGCAACAAAAAAAAAAGTTCAGAAATCGGATGAAATCCCGTCTGAAAATTCCGTTTCTAACTCCTTATTTTCCCCTCTTCTATTAAAACAGAATCAGAAATGGACCATTCCATGTTCAATATGTTCAATATGACTTTAGCAACACATCGTGACTAAGCCATGTGCAGTTAAGGCCCACGGCAGTTACATGGTTTCCCTCCTTTGATTCTGTTATACTCTGTGAGGATATGTATCGTAATGCCTGGGAAACAGACTTCCCACTTTCACTTGATCAATTATACTGTTTCACTCCAGATGAGAGAATCTCAGCTGATCTGTCCTGATTCCCTGTACAGCCTGCTAGCAGACAGGTATGTGATTAGGACAGAGTTGGGCATGTTGGTGCATTGATAAATAAAGATTTTATGTCCTGCTGGCAACAGAACAGCAAAGGAGGATGTCTTTATGCTCAGTGTAGCGATAGAGGGTGCATTTGTGTTTCTATTTGAACTTAACAAAAAGTAGCTTGCAAGTATTAATGCAATCATTTATAGCTGGAGTCAATGGCGTGTCAAGAGGGTGAAGTGTATATTTGTTATTTGTCTTTGGTTTTTTTTTTTTTAAGTGGAATGAAATGCACAACATGCAGTTGCTTTTTATATGAGTAACAGCAGAATATGCTCTGACATTTGAAGTTACCTTTTCTCTCTATTCTTTTGCTTAGCAGACACCTTCATTCAAGGTGAACAGAACAGCTTACATTTAACATGTCATCCATTTATACAGCCGGATAGTTACTGAAGCAAGTCACGTACATTGCTCAAGGGTGCAACAGCGGTGGTTCAGCTAGTATTCGAACCCGCAACCTCCCTATTAGCAGCCCCGTTCTTTTAACAATACCCTATCTTCTGTAAAGCCCCACAGAGGGCATTTTACTGCATAATGATTCCCTCCCACAATTCTTTTCACCTGCCTCAAATTGAAGATAACCCACTTTATTTTCATTCTAACTTATCATCATTGACATTCAAAGAATCAAAAGACAGTCAAAGAGAGAATATTTTCTTGATGGAATAATAGTACAAAGTAATCCTTATGAAAAGAAACAGGACATGAAAATGTTGAAAATACAATGTTTTGGCAGAAATTGAAATGACATTATTTCTCAACCTCTGCTCTTGAATTAACTTTTGAAACTCCTGTCATGACCTTTTATAGACCTTTTAAAACTCTAATGTAATGGCCTTTTTGCAGACATAGGAGCTGATTAGACAGGAACAATAGAGGCTGGTTAATATTGTGTGCATATATTAACATAATTTATAACTATAGTATATCCATCTATCAGAGTATCTATATCTAGCATATACGTCATTAGCTGTCTTTACATGACAATGTTACCACTATATTAATAATTACAGTTACTAAATAATAAATCTCGACCTTCTAAGTGGGGATTTTAGAATCATGGAAAATTTTCTGCACAAAAAAATCCTCAAAGGCAGAAAAAAACCACATACATTTGAATTGTGAATGTATGGCTTTGAGCGTTTCTGGTTCTGCAAACCGAAGAAATGTTTAAATCAATATAATCCCCACGCACTCGTACACACACACACACACACACACACACGCGCGCGCACATCCAACATACAGATTTGGAGCGGAGCTATAGCCTGCCTCCTCTAGCATGCCCTTCGCTATCTCACTGCGACAGAAAGTCGCTTAGAGGCCGAGGCTGCAGCGGTGGGCGTTGCATATGCGCGGAGACCAGAAGTCATTGTGTATTTATCGCTGCGTGATGAAGGCGACAAAGAGATTGCGCTTTCACCCCGTCATCCCCTTAATCCCTTCAAATCTACCCATGATGCCGCTGTCATTTGTAAAAGAGCCCTTGTTCTGCTCCTAACAGGGGACCTTGTGGGAAGAGGACAAGACGGCATCTGTCGGAACCAATCTCTGTTGATGTCCTGTGTCCGCACTCGCTAATTCAATTCCAGTGTCCTGCACTAGGGGTGGGGGGTGGGGGTGGGTGGAGGATCGGAGGCATCAGATGGTTTGTTGCCGCACAGAATGGCAAGAGAAGCAAAGGCCTTTAATCAGAGGCTCATTTAAAGTTAGAGTAATGGGGCATCTTGCATGACAATGCTAATAAAACCCAGCTCCACAGAACATTGCCATGTGGATGTCATGAATGATGATGATAATAATGACCCAATGAGACCATTTATATTACAGTCTTTTTTTCTAAATCCCCGTGAACAAAACTATGAAGTCACATAAGACATGATTTGTTAGTGCTACCAGCTGAGCGAGAGATCGGGTTTGGCTGCGTTTGTAAGCTCGTGGGTTCCTATTATTCGCAAGCCAGCATCCCTCGGTGCATCGTGAAATTCACAGTTACAGTAGCTGAGCTGGAGCAGCACCAGGGTGGCAATGAGCGCATTTCTGGCTGCAGACCTAGGCGTTTCGTCTATCGCCTTCCCCCAGAAATCCATTCCAATCAAACTTTGCGTCTGCTCCCGTGCACATAGGGGGGTTAGATCTGAAAGAATAATGGTTCTTTCAACTCCTATCAGAAGCAGAAGACAGCTAAAGCAAGGCTGTAATACAGCTCAGTTGGAGTGGCTGATCGATGCCTGTTCCTGGTGTTTATAAACAGTGCTCAATACCAGCATTGTGACATTTTAGGAGAAAAAAAAAAGAAAGTTACCTTCAGGTTCACTTAAGAAACTTTCGCAATCAGATTTTTAATGACTGTACTTCCCAAAGATTTGGTTAAGTTGAATACAAGAATGATGTCCATCAAATGCTAAAAGGAAGTTTGAAATTGAATGCAGTACTGTATATGTACTGTATATAACACACATACACACACACATAAACACACACACACATACACACACATCATTTCTTAACAGTGTCATATCAAAAACTGTGCCTATGTGAGTGTGGTAACTTTGCAGCACAGGCTGTGTTCAGCCAGGCCCCCCTCTCTCCGAGTCGAACCCTCTCCGGGGGAAACAAGAACATGTCACCGCGACTGCGCTAAGCGACGCTGACACGAGAGACCTCACAGGCAAATCCCACCTTCCTCAAGTCTGCATTGTCCATGTGTCACGCAGTTCTGCCTAGCTAAAGCGTGCAGAAAAATCGTACAGAGACCAAACAAGCAGCAAATTTCACACAGAGGTAAAACACGCAGGAGAGTCTAACAGAGACATGGAATGTCTAATTGAGAGCCCTCCAGGTAAAAAAGGTAAAGAATTCAGTGCAGAACACAGCTTGTCCTCAAGGACCAAACGCAATATACCCTTCAAATCTTCACTGTGTGCAAAGAACAGCCTGATATGGTCTTATTGTTGTGTGTTTTGCCATCTGACAAACAATATCCAGTAGGACAATATCTAGAAGGAAACCATTCAGTTAAATCCAGAAATACAATGCAGAACATGGCTTTTCACCAAGGACCAAATGCAATATCCACTTTGAATGTTTGCCATGTAGCAATAACAATCTGATATGCTCTTGTATTTGTGTGGTCTCCATCTGATAAGGGTTCCATTATATGAGTACTAAATGATCACTCTCTGCTGCATGTTACTAGGTAATGAGATTACTAATTTATGTATTATTACATAAATATGTTGATGTATTATTCATTTATTCATAATATCTACAAGCCTATCATGAATATGCCACAATAGTATGTTTTGCAAGTCAATATTAAGGTATTGCCACATGATTGCAGACACCAGACAGAGAGCAGTGGCAGACACCATTTTGTCCTAATAATGTGCATTTCCTCTCAGTATCAGGTACACAGAAAAAAATGTGAATTTTATCATCACAATAACTGGCTTAGGTTGTTTTGCAAAACTGCTGATCGGGAACTACAAGAGCTTGTTGGTTCACAGAGGATCCCATGGCTTCGGAGTGGATTAGTCTGAGGGCTTACTCTGAGGGCTTGCTGGGGGTTAGGTTGGTGAGGGAGCAGAGAGTTCCTGAGTCAGATGCATTAACCTGACACAGGTCACTGAGTTTGTTGTGGGCATTTGGGGAAGGGGTCAGCGTTTTTGTACCTTGCATCTGGCCTGAGCTCTGACGTTGTCCCTGTTGTCCTGTAAACCCACGTGCTTCCGTGTGAAGCATGCCTGGTGACCAATCAGGTGTTTGCTCCACGAATCAACAAGGAAAGGGGACAATTCTAGGCCCTTAACTGGATCTTATCAATATGGCCTGCCTGACCTGCCTGTTGTTTCCCCCCTGCAAGAAGCCAGCTGCATTCCAAACAGAAAAACAGTGACTGAAAGTAGCTGAAGGACGAAAAAGCAAAAAAGTATTTTGCATGATGGCATTTTTACTAGCTTTCTAGTTTGTACTGCTTTTCCAAACAGCACTGTGCCGTGGTCCCATTACAGGCAATATGTGCTCCTCTGGTTACATCTGCTGAGTGGAAAACAGGTTGTGTGAAATTCTGCCAAAAATGATACAGCGCCAATTAGCAAAGCGGTATCATCATTACATAAATCACATAAAACATTGAAACCATTTTGATGTGCAAACCACAGAGGTAACATGCCCCCAAAACACATTGTTTAGCATAGAAACCATCAGGCACTGTGTCACTAACTGAGCTTTCCCCACCCAGCTTGCATTCTCTGATTCGACTGACCTGCCTGTGATCAGATATTTATTAGCTAAAATGGTTACTATTCTTCAGCAAATTGACACAGGCTGACAGCCCGTTGGCCAGTTCTAAACACAGTACGTAGGTTCACACCAGGTACAGATGTATTTGATTTGTCTGTGTGTAATGTTCTGCAAAATACCATTGTCAGAAATTATTTTATAATGCTTAATCCTATTCATATAATCAACAATCCATACTAGAGAATAAGCAAACTACCTCAGTGGAAGCAGGATTGTATGTAATCTGCCTTTTTCATCACAGTGTTTTTTTTTCTGTTTTGATCACTCCAAAACAGGAAACACAAAAGCACAAGCAAAAGCACAAGCATTTCACCCCTTAATCTCAAAGTTTACTTGGGGTTCTCTCTACCCCAGAGGAAATTATATTTTTGGTCCTTTGTTTTGCATCCAGTTGCAGCTTGGATGAATCCTAATGCCCCAGTTTCCTGGTGACAAATTGAAGAAAATCTGGTACATCCGCACAGGCTCCGGGATATAATCCATGCGGCTGTTGAAACAGCGGCTCCCTGAAACAGGCTAAACTACATTCTGGCTCCGTAATTTCTTACCTTCTCACAATCTGGCAAAGCAGCTGAAACAGCGCACTGATACAAAGTGCACTTGGCGTTTATTCACTCCAGGTTTTCATTTCACACTTCTAAGGGATTCACCACCCTTTTCACTCCCTCAGTGGAGTGCGAGGGGAAACCACCTTTTTCAAAGCGACAGTCCCTGCTTGTGCCATGATTTGAAAACCCGGTATGATCTACCGGGTGCCTCATTCTAGTTTTATCACCTTTAACATTCAGCAATGCAGGCCCATGGGGTTCCCTGAGAAACAGAGTGCCCTAAAACACACACTACACACCATCCTTGATGAAAACCGATGGAACAAGGGGTTTTGTCTCCGCAATTCAATGTATTTGGAAGAGGGATTTGTCCACTGATGATGAAGAAATACCCTGGGACAGCATTTGGAACAACCTTTTATATGTTTCAAAAAATCCTGATCACCAGCTTACGTGTATTTAGTTTTCTTCATAGGACATGCCTAGCTCCTCGGAAGTACCACATCATGAAGCTTGCACATTCTCCGTGTTCTGAGCTCCGTCTGCAGGGTTTCATTGGCTCCTTTTTACACATGTGGGGACTTCCTCAGTGTATATTTTAGAATCAAGTGGCGTTGATAATATCCAATTTTCCACAATGAGCCTGTATATTGTGCATGCAGTCCGAGAGTGATAATTGTGAATGATGATACTTTACTTGACCCATTGCTACCTCAGAAATGTATATGGCTTGCTGACCTGACAGCAGCCAAGAAAATGCTAGAACAACATTGGAAATCACAAGATTCTTTGTACTGGTCTCATTGGGTCAACAGCTTTAATGATATCATCTACAAGGAGCTTTTAATAGCATGGATTCATGGTGCTAGTCAAAGGAAAATAGAGGCCTGGTAATTTGCAGTGTTGCTAATGTTAGATCCTTATTATAATTTACTGTAATTGATTATAATTTTCTGTCCTGTATAATTACCTTTTCCAATATATTGTATTTTTTAAAAATCCCTTGGCCTAGAGAGAGGTGGGGCGGGGCATTGGTTCTCATGCTAGAAAGAATGGGCCAATGTACTATTTGTGATATTTGGTCTTCAATAAAAACAATTGATCACAAACAAAAACCACAATATTTTCTTCTCCATCATGAGCTGTGGTCATTGCTTTACAAATAAATACAACAAAGGCAGGTCAATGTAGTACCAAAAGGTTCAATGCTGCAGCTGTTTTGGGGAGAGTGGTAGATCTTTGTAGTACCAAAAAGTTCAAAACTACAGTCGTTTCAGGGGCAGTGGCATTTAGCAGTAGATGAGACCCCATCAGCTAAAACAGCAATGGCGGATATGCTGCACATGTGAGTTTCACTGCATCACAAGATATGCCACCCTTTTCATTTCAATGTGGCTCTCATTTCATGTTAATTTTGAAGAAAACTGTTACTATTACTTACATAATTTACATCTCAGGTATCACACGTATTTGTGGACATCCCCTTACAAAGGCTACAAGTGTGACCCACCTGTTGATTTGAACTTTTGACCTTCCACTGACAAGTTCCTTAGCTACCACACAACACTGCTACCCACTGCTGCCTGAGGGAACCCTGGCACTGCTGTGTTGATGAAACAAATCTGAAGGAGAACGCCTCTTCAATTTGAAAAGACCAATTCAAAGTGCCAGCGGTGACAGAAACAGACATCAAAAGCCCTGAAAAAAAAAAACATAATTGTGCTAAAGATGTATTAAACCCTTCCAAGATTTGTAATATCTAAGCTCATGTTTGAAGCAAACCATTAAACATTCCAACTTAATACAACCTCAGTTAAAAAGAATTAGAAGAAAACATTGAAATTACATTGTATCTTTTCATTATCTTGCTCTCAGGGAAAATAATAATAATAATAATTAGCAAAGTTTGTTTTATCACACTGCAGACTAAAGAAATTCTGCAATAGCAATACATTCTGAAACCTTGTTAATCTTTTATGAATATATTAATTAAAAACAATAATTGCCATTGTCTGTATTACAGATAAATAGGATTTTTGGCCTGTCTGTATTTTATGTTATTTTGTGAGTGTTTTAACAATTAAGAGTTGCCATTAATCTATTATGCCGCATCTGTTTCATGCTCATGGAGACAGAATAGCGCCCCCTGCAGGTCAATATGACGCACATCTCTGAAGAATACCAATGAGAGTCCTAAGTCCATATGTGTCACGTGTCGAAATAAAGGGCTTGGAGATATTGCCGCAGTGCAAAGCAAATATGTAGTATGTATGCATCACAGTGTGTACCCTGCTGCATGAATAATAATAATCTCATGCGCAGTCAAGGCACAGATGCCAATAGAGTCCAAGAGCTGCAGAGCAAGTCAGCTTCATCATCATCATGATCACCAGCAACACATTAATGGACAACAGATGAAGACGGAGACTTTGATCTAATACTGTGCAGAACTGTCCAGCCTCCAACCTGGATAGCCCCCTGTGCATGCCGGTTTTGATTCCATCTAAAAAAGCTAATTCGCTAAGTGTAATGAGCTGTTAAGTGATCTCTAGTTTGAATTAGCCCTTTACGACGAACCGCCTCCTAAAGCCACATTATCTATGAGTGTTCTGCAGTGTGTAGTTTATTCAAGGACTTTCTAATCAAGTAGATTAGTTCTCAGATGACTAATGTGATGCGCTCTGAGGCAATTCCTTTTAGAAAGTGGTCATATTTGTTAGGTTGATTGCTGGGATTGATTGATTGAATAACTGCTTGATTGTCTGCTTGCTTGACTGACTGATTAATTGATTGATTGTTTGCGTGAATGAGCGAGTAAGTGCTTGCATGCATGCCTGACCAACTGCTTGCTTGCTTGACTGATTGATTGATTGATTGACTGATTGAATTAATTGACTGACATGAAATCCCTATGGAGCCTAAACATCAAAATGTGATTACTTACATGCTGATTAAAATGAAAGGAAGACAGGGCACATGTCCATGCATTCTGTTAAAACTGGGTTAAATACAAAATCATAAGAATATGTACAGCCATGTTTTCATTTACTTTAATTAATTAGAAGATTAGATACCAGCATGCACTAGTGCTTAGCATTACTTAGCTTGCCCTGATCTATAGTACGTAGCACTGATGCAGACCTGCTCTCCCCCTGAGCTTCACAAACACTAATTACCCTATTTACTACGCTTCAAATACTCAAGACCAAGAAACGTGCTTCCCATTGTTTTACTTGGCCTGTAGGATGTGATGTCTCAGGCTTTTGATTGGTATTGGGAGCTGCTGTTTTCTCTAGTTTGCCTGGCATTTTCAATGAAAAAGGTAGCAGTGTACCGACACAGATTTTCAGGACTGACAACATTAGAAGCAGGTGGTCCTCTCGTCTGATTTAAGCCTGCGCCGTGATCTCGGCTGTTCAGAGTTACACAATGGGGTCTGATGTTGTAAGCATCCAGACACAATTTTCTTTTTGTTGTTGCTTGTATCAGCTTGTTGACGCCACATCAGTTTCTCAAGGGATCTGTGTGAGTCTCCCTCTAGCTCCTACTGTGATTTCCACTCCTTTTAAGGTGTGGAGAGCTCCCGAGGCTCAAATGTCATCTGCTGACGGAACCGTGGCCTTATTTTTGGCTAAAATAACAGTCCGAGAGGAAGATAAGTCACGCCTATGTCTAAGTGACGTTGTCTTTGTGCTGTGAGGCCTAGGCCGTGATTTCAGCCTGCCGTGACGAACAAGACACGCTTGTTATCTGAGGCGGCAGCTGGAAGGCCGGGAAATTTTTTCTTTACGGAATAAATTTTATACTATCCCCATTTCTATTCCTCAGTCATTTCCTTTTAAAAAGTGATAGGGTTTTTCATGACAGCTCTAGGACTGTTTGACAGCATACTATTCTCTCTTTTTTGTCTTTTTAAATTTCCCCTGTTATAAGGTGAACATTCATAGGCTGTTATTCTTTCAAAGACCTTTAGTAAAAGAGGAAGTGGCAATGAAATTTTCTCATAAGAGAGGCAGTGTATGCCAGCCTCAATTCCATCTGTAGTAAAATGCACTGAAGACTGGCTGCACATGTTAACAGGCCCTGGCAACAGAGCTAGTTTACGATTCTTTCTTTTTCTTTCTTTCTTTCTTTCTTTCTTTCTTTCTTTCTTTTTCTGTCTGTCTGGCTCTGCCTGTCTGTCTGCATTTACAGTCTATTTACAAATTCCTGCACCCGAACCCTACAATTACACATGCCTCTGTCTTTCTCTGCTTTCACAGATCAAGCTGTTGTGCTGTTGATTTACATAAACAGATTTAGATTTATTGATAATTTTAAAAAAGCATAAATATTACATTGCTTATAAACATTGCTATGTTCTATAAAGTAACTGTTCTGGCCTCTGGATTACTGTACATACCCAATACACAGATGCACGTGCCCTCTTTCCCCAGAGCAATACAAACCTCATTGTACACAGCTTACTGCACATGCTGCATGATCTGACATGATAAACACTAATTCAGTTCAATATTTGTGTGTGTGTCAGGAGAGCAACAGAAACAACACAGTTCCCAGGACTTCAGAGATGAGTGCTTTCAGGTGTCAAGCTGTAGTATTCGATTCCCAACACAGATCATTGCACATCTACTTTTTAATACTATTTTGGAAGAGACGAATCAATAGCAATCTCTTTCCAAAAGGGCCCTTTTTTTCGTTGATTATGATACCATCGGCGCTGTCTCAATCCTTACGGCAAGACAAAGGTTGCCACGATCCATCTGAAAATAACAGCGTCTTAATCATAGGGGCTGGGTGTAATGGCGATCAGGCTCAGCCAATTGAAAGTTTCGGAAAATGAAAGAGGTAATAGCACAGCTGACGGTCAATCCATACTCTCAGAATGAGGTGCGTGAATTCCAAGGGCTCGCCTGCTCGAGAAAAGATCGAAGTCAGACCTGTGACAGGCTGAGGACGGTAACTGTCACATCAGAGATCCAGGTACCCCCCACAGGGGTGATGGAGCAGGAGCTAACGTATTCAGGCAATGATTGTTTCAATAATGTTCCCGGGAGGGAGAGAGAGGCACACTTTTTGAGACACAAAGGAAACTGATGTATTAGATTACACTGTTGGATCATATTCTGTTTTATTAATGAAAGAAAACGACAAGAAAATAAAATCATTCTAGTGTTTTTTGTGTGAGGAACAATCTATTATTGTACTCCTTGAAATAAAAACTTGAATAGTTTCCAAAATTGAATTGTTCAATGTGTGGATATACAAAGCAAAAGCAACACATCCTAATCGAATGTCTTACAATATGGCAAAAAGAAACAAATGATATTCACAATACTGACCTCTAATTTTCCCAAAATGTTATAAATGGTTCTGGTAATGGCTGTCTTACCATGTAGGGTAAAACTTAATCTTCGGTGTAATCCATTTGGAGCTGGCAATTAACCTACACATGACATATTCCCTGTGTGTAACAGGCCATTTTAAAATGCTAAAACGTAGCTCATGCGCTGCCATTATAAAAATTTCAATTACTTTCCAGTAATTATGGAGGATTAAACTAATGAGCAATTAATTACACATAGAACATGTGCAAATTACAGTGAGGTCATTCCTATAGTTTTATGGATGCGTACCTCCTTTTCTTCAGAGCCAATGAAAGCTGGGTAGTGTTGGATGTGAATGAACACTCACACTTGCATTCTGTAACTTCACCCTACCATGTCTTCTGTCCTTTTTCTTATTTTTCCCATCTGATAACGCTGCTTCTCATGGCATTTAATAATTTAGCACTACAGTTTACTTTGAACGTCCCACAACTGACCACGAAAAGAGATGTGAGTTCATCCGCTCCTGTGCTTTAAGTGCGCTCTATAACAATGCACTTGAAATACACATGTATGAATGGGGCCACTCAAGGGGGTCAAGGATGAGAACTCCTCATTGCAATATTACAGTTCATATGTGACTTTGAACTAGTACAGTACTGCAGGTGCACTACAGAGAGTTATAGAAAGAATAATTGGACGGGGGAAAATTGCAGATCAATCTAGACAGAGCATAAAGAGACTGCTGGAGTTACATGAATGAACACTCATAACGAGAACAGCTACATGACCTTATAGCTTCTCTTGCAGATTTGAATGCATACATATATATAGATTTACAATTTACAGATTTTGATCAAAATGTTATATATATTTTAGTGAATCTTTTCAACTGCTGCTCCCAATTAGCAGTTGCAGCCAAGGAATTCTATGCATTTGGAAGATGATAGTTTAGGCCAAGGGAATGATTGGATGGACAAAGTAGTAGCTCAATGTGAGGCAATTCTGCAGTTCCCAGAGAGAATGCCTGCATCCTATGCTTGAGGTCCATGTCCTGGTTGTCCACCATTCTGAGACAGTTTTTATTGGACAAATCTGATACAGGCAGCAGGACAGCCATTTCATATCATTTTGATTGAAACATTTTAGAGTGGTCAGAGCTGAGTAAACAGAAAACATAGAAACTATTGAATCAAAGAGTGGACTAAAAACTACTGATGGGGGAGTGAAGCTTTCACAAACCCTGTGCTGGGAGAAGACTAAATGCGTGTCGGTTGCTGACCCTTCCGTTGCTTTCCATAGCAAAGCACTCTGATTGCTTCAGATAAAACCCTTTGCCCCACTTGTTTAGCTCGCTCACCCTCCACCGCCCTCGTTTCCCTGGACTGTGCTGTGGAGCTCTCTGCCTCGGCTGAAAAGAGCTGATCCCTGCCTGCAGGTAGTCTGGGAGTTTAAAAACCGCATGCAGGCCCCCGCCAGCTAGGAGCTCGCCAGGGTCTATTTGCATTCTGCACTCAGACAGACAAACACAAACAGGCTGAAATGAACCAACTCACCCAAGAGCACTGCCCCCCTCTCCCCACCCCCCCCACCCAGCCATCCCTTATACATGCTGTAATATATCGCCGGATGGCAACAAGGAGTGCTCTCCAAAGACGCACATCTGAGAAATATTCCACATTGATGTACCATGGCAAAAGGCCATTCGATTTTCTCTGCTCGAATCCAGCATCCCTGTTCACCAATAGAGCTGTGACATCTTTTATTTCAACTGTAAGGAGGCACGCATATTTTCTCCAGCTCCTACATTATACTTCCGAAGCATAGACGTAGACATGAAAAAAAAAAAAACGTAATTGGAAAACTGTAAGGCTTGGCACTAAACAGAATAGTTGCAGAAGAAAAGAGGAGCAGAATGAATGGAGTAGGTGAGACCTTGTGGCAGAGAAGAACAAAGCTTGTGGCTGGAGGTCTTGATTAAGCTCTGTAAGGGGTCCGCATGCAACGCTGATTGAATTGTTTGAGCAGAAAGCTGTAAGAAAAGGCTTCAAATAGGTCCTGCTGGTTAACAAGCTCCAGTCCTCAAATCTCTGACCTGGCTCACCAATGCACGCCGATGCAAAAATAAAACCCAGATACAGTCACTGACACCCGTTTCCTTAGATACTGAAACTTTTCAAACAAAGTGGGGCTTGATTTTCATGGCCACGAGGACAATGACAAATGCAGCATGCTGCTTTGTAACTGTAATGTCTGCAGGTGGGACTCTGGCTTTCATGGTGCGAGAGGAAAGCGCAAGACCAGGCACAGCGTAAAAAGGCCTTTGACGCTGTTTAAACCTGAAAAGGAAGTGTGATGAGAGTGTTCTATTCTGCTGGTAAATCAGAATGCACAGCCTCGTTCCCTATAAATACTGTTCTGAGCTCATTTTAGAGAAAACCCATTGCGCTTCCCTTCTCACCCACGGTGCAACGCTCATCTAACCAGCTGGAACATTCAGAACAGGCAGCGTGATGTTTTTTAAATTCAGGATGTACAGACTCGCAGAAAAGAGCATGGTAAATTGCAAAGATAAATGAAGATAACCTCCAGTATGGTCAGTTTTGCATTCGCTGTGATTTGATTGGTGTAATATTTGAGGAGAACATCCTGCTTCATTTGAAATGTTTGAATCTGTATTTTTTCAGCTCCACCCCTCCCCTCCCTACGTTCCATGTTCAAATCAAATTCACTATAAATAATAATGCTGCTATATTATGACTTGCCATTTTATTGCTGTTATATTATATTTTGCTATTATTATATTATAAACTGGGTGCATTTTAGTCTTTTTAAGAAGCTCATACCGTGTTCTACATTTGATACTATATTTGCTTTTCAGAATTATTTAACATGGACGTTTCACCATTAGCATTACACACCACTTAAAAATTATACAGACCACAGTCCAGCAGATTTACCAGCTGTTTTTACGCGACCAGTGACGCCAGAACATGAAGGTGTGGTTAAATTGGTTCAATTAGTCCCATTAGTTATAGGCATCAATTAGTTAAATCAAGTGCCTAGAGCGCTCCGATAGAAGGGGCTGGTCTGAGCTCGTAGTTCCGCAGGAATAATTTTGGGAAGCCTTGTGTAAACCAATCCCTCTGACACTCGGCTTCAGGCTTGCCCTACTTAGATTACCCACGGCTGACATCCAGGTGCCTTGTGCTGCCTGTGATGTTTTCTCTCTGTCTCCCCGCCTGCACCCTGTAAGCCGGCAGCGGTCAGTGGATGTGATGTTTCATTACAGCTCTCGGATTTGGTTGCCCGCCCCCGCGAGACGTTCCACCGCGCCGCTCGGATCAGGAACGCTAATAACTTTGTCCCTCCCTCTCTGGCAGTGGGTAAACGCTAAATAACTGTCTGAAAACAAATGAACAGGCAAAGAGATAATGTTTTGCTCAGATAATAACTCGGTTTTCCGATTAAAGCTATTCCTCCTTATACTCTGTGTAATGTGCTGTGTGCTAGATTCTGATACGGGGTGCGTTGGTGCTGTGTTTGTTCCTCAGCCTCATTATCAGCTGTCCAATGACGTGACGTTAAATTGGCTTTGATATGAGATGATTCATGCAGAAGATGTGTCAGAATGTCATTTCCTTTTCTTATATGTCTTTAAGGAGAACACTGTAATGTGATTATTCAGTTTACTGTAAACGATCACATCAAGGAAGCTCTCTCGCAAGACAGCGCTGTCTTCCGAGGCATGTTTTGCGTTTGATTACACCTAACGTGTGTCATCCTTATCAATTGCAACATCTGTATCTGTAACTGTCCCCCTCAGGTAAATTCATTTAGATGTCTGCTCTCAAACAAAAACAGCTGTGTCAATGCCAATGAAGGAGGCTCGCGCCATTTAAGATCTTAATTTTGTGCAATGTGTACTGTTTGTGTGTACTGTGGGTGTGTGTGTATTCCTTTCCATTTGACACAAAAAATGACAAAAAATTGATGCAACCATTGACATCATTATGTGAATTGTTGCACAAGTCATTGTTATTACTGTGTTATTTAATATTTAAATAGATATTTTAAAGTCAATATAGTCCTTGGAATGTAAGTTCCTGCGTAAACAAATATACATTTGTTTTTACCAATGCTACTGTGTATTTTCAAAGTTCTGCCTAGTCATCCTTCCCCTATGATTGAATGAATGCACCTTTACTACAGCAATTCATACATTCATGAATCACTGCATCACTGAGTTCTTAGAAATTATGAGAAAATGAAGCATTTCATCTTATGTCTCATCTATGATTACCTGCTAATCTCTTACCCACTAAGATATACATATACACATACACAGTTTAAAAGTATAGCACAGTATATAAATACCTACATACAGTTTATGCATACAGATATGTTTTGGCATCTGTTTTTTTTTGATATGTCAAAGATTCAGCTGGATCGTACTGTTCTTGTGTCCCACTGGTCCACCACTGCTGAGCTCTGGTGGAAACAATGGCAAAATTTCAAACTGTGCAAATGCTCTGAACAGGCCCATCCCAACACAGGTCATCAATTCTACCAAGCACAACTCTCCCACGAATGACTAAACTTATACGGCTCTCTGCTTTGTTATATAAAAAAAGGAAAGGCATAACTCTGCTTTACACTGAGTTAATGCAGACTAATGTCAGAGACCAAACCATGCAAGCAGAAGGTAAGAATACATTACTTTAGTGTTATGACAAATGCGCAGTGTACAGCAAATTTAACTCCAGCTTTTTATTTTCCCAGATTGCTTAGTGAGGGTGCGTGCCTCTCCCATCTCTCTTTATCTTTAAACGTCTCTCCGTCGCCTCCGTTCTGCGTGAGCTGTGTTTAATACGCAGCCGATATCAACGGAAGGCGGATTGACATGGCGGATTCGACGTGGGAGTCTTTTGTTAAACGTATAATGTGCATCTCGCTGGAGATGACTTTTCCGTGGTTCAAGTCAGTCATTTATTACTTTGATCCTCCAGAAAATGTTCCAGCACCCACCCCCCTCCTCCTTTCCCATTCAAGGCTAGGGTTATTTAAATGGATATGAAGCCTTTTCACCTGCAGCAAGCAATTTTGTTTTGCCATCTGTAGATTGATTAGAAAATAATGAACACTGATGTATATAAAACAAAGAATACGGATAGTAGGATGGTGTCACGGAAAAAAGCTATTTGCACGTTTAGATTAAGATGGCAGTGGAAAGAAACACAAAGCAAACAGATGCAAACTGGTGGTGATTGTATCTGCTGTACATGTCTACCTGCGAGATGAGAGTGTATATCAAGTGATTATATTTCCCATAAGGAATCCATCTCTGTTTTGCACTTATTTCCATAAGGAAGCATGATCCCTGGCAAACTGTATTCAATACTGGGTTTTAGAGTTTGCCAATGTTTTGACAAATGAACATGATGAAATGCATTAGAATTACTAATAGTTCTGGGTAATGACTAGGTTGGACTTTGAGAGTATATTCCTTATTTTTTTTATCCTTTATGCTTTTCTGTTATGCTCATTAGAGTCCTGCACAGGCATACACTGAGGTTGATGCTGATCTATACTGGAAAGAAATCTCTCGATACAAGGACTCAAAGTAATTAAAAATGAGATTGCACCTACATAAAAAAGTGTATTTGGTATACTGTTTTTTTTTAGATCTCACAAACTCAAATGAAACTTAATAAAATGCAATTCCTACATGTCAGGGATACTGAGACTCATTGTCTGGATGGAAGGAGAATCCACTTTTGCCAATTGTAAAATTATATATTAAAAGAATCGGATATGCATACGTGCTCTTGGCACATGTAAGTTCATTTTTCTTGAGATACTATGTCTCAAGAATTACCCATGGCCCTAGCGCAGCTAACATCAAACAATATCAAGAATTAATAACTTTGTAAGTAAAATAATTACTCATTATAAATAAAAGGAAGCAAGAATAACTGATTTATCGTGGTTTTACTGAGGACATGCTGAATTTACAGAAATAATTATGCAACTCAAAGAAAAACATTGATGCTGTAACTATGAAAATGAAATAAAACCAATGTACAGTGTTAGTAGAAGACAATGAAGAAGACATTTAGAAAGGGAAGCTATACTAAAGTCCTTCATAGATGTAAAAAGATTGATGTGATTGATGTAAAAGATGTACAGATTAGATGTATATTTTCTCTCTTAACTCTCCTTTTTTCCAGTGGAAAGACATCCTATTGAAGCATTGCCTGGAGATAGTAACTTAACAAATAGAATGTGACTCATTGAATAGAATCTGATCCTGATTAGGATTATTTACTTCTTGCTATTTGATTAAATGAAAATGATGAACTCAGTTCATTTCTAATCATCGGTACATTATTTCATTATGTATCAATTTATCTCTAGTACCTTTCAAACATGGCACACCAAGTGTTTAATTCAATAAACAGCAGCTAACCTGCTAATTGCATCATAATAAGGAAGTAAACAAGGCAACTGGCAAAGGCCATTAGGGCACAAGCCGCCACAAGAGACAACCTATTCGGGCTGTTCTGAAAGGAGCAGCAAGAGCTATATGCTAACAACTTTACACATACACCTGTCCCCCCTTTTCGAGGTGGACCATTCAGAGCTCAATTCACAACTGTGAATGGGGCAGCTTGTCAGAGGGCCAGAGTTGGTAGAAAACCTCTGCCAATCCAGTGTCTGTTATGTGCTCGAAAGGCAACCCAAGCTGCCTGACATCTAAATACTGTGATCAAAGTAAAAAAACTAAAACGAAAGATAGGAGTTTAACACCACACAGGGTACATTCACCGCACCATGAAAAGGAAGACAATGAACAATTATTAACCAGTTAATTGGAGCTGCCAAAGCTGTGCAAATCCCACAGGAATCCAATTATGCTCTTCTCAGCTCATGTGAAGAACAGCGACCTCCGAAAAGCCACAACCATGTGGTCTGAATGCTCTCTTCCCGACTGAGAGTTATTCATGCGTGAGGAGCATTTCACGCTCTCCCTAAAATCCTGGACACATTTTGGATTCTGTTACACACTGGTTAAACGTTCTGCCTCTGAATTCTGTCACTTTTATTTATCTTTCTTTTCTTGATAATAAGCCTTGGGTCAGGACACCAATTACCCTTACCTCCCACTGGCTTTATGAATTGCAGAAGGCTACAAGCTTGAACAGGCAAATAACGGCAACTGTCACTGTGTTCAGAAGGGACCAGGCCATCTGGACCTGAGCATAGACAAGAATGGATAAACGAGCCTGACCCGATACGCTCTTGCACTGTGACTGGACCCTCGGTACTGTATTAGCACATGCATATCTAATGGGGACGACTGACAGTGTTGGGGGCTTGGCTAACCGCTAATGTGCACACATCAAAGTTGGACAGGATCAATGACCAGAGGGTTGGAGTAGCCCACTTCCAGCAGTGGGGGCGAAGGAGGCTCAAGGTTACCTGTCCAGGTGGTCTACCAAGTTTTTTTCAAGTGAAGTTAAAAGGAAAAGGGGACCATGTGACTTGTGTAGCCCACAACAGGTAATCACGATTCACTGAGGAACAAATTTGTGTGCAATTCTTGGGATAGCCAAATGAAATGATATGAAGGTGGGAGAGATTACAAGGGTAATCTACTGCTGACCCTCGTATTTGTCCACTGGCCCCACCATGTTTTCACAATGTCAGGAATACGTCCAAGAGAAGATAGCTAGTATTTCCTTCAGCACAGCAGGCTCTTTGTCATTGAACTGCATCCTGCTGAGAGATGAACCTGCAGCCTTTTTCAAAGGGAAAAGGAAATGCGCAGGTTGCTGCTGTTGCCTTGAAGTTCAATGTACTTGGTCCGTATCGAACTTGACAGTTACTCCTGCATTTTACAAAGTCAGAGAGAGCAACACACGGACCATCACCCTCCTGTGTATGGGTCCCAGTGTGAAAACAATACAGCCAAAGCCTAATGCACTAATGAAGAAATGTACAGATCAATATCTTTGTGGTTCATTCTTGTGATGTGTCAACCTTGTAAAAATAAAAAAATAAATAACTAAAACAACACTGCTAATGGCAGAACATGGCTCATTTACCAATTTTATAATAAGAATGGTAGTAATAAGAAGATAGGCTTTTCAAAATATGAGTATTTTTTCTGAAAATAAAGAACATTGCAGGCATAGTAATATCAATCAATAGAGTATATAGAAGACGATTCTGTCCATGAAACAATTGCAGCGATTACAGTTCACTAGTGATGTACATGTAATGGTGGCTGCTGGGACGACACTTGGGAGGCAGCACACGTGGAGAGATGGTAAACAATCACAGTCGAACGATCACGCGTTATGAACCAATGGGAGGTGAACGGTCATGTGTAGATGGCAATGGCCGCCTGGGGTGTTGGGGGCGGGGGGTGTATATCTCCTGAACGGGGCGATGAAGTGGAAACCTCTGCTGCACTCACTCCACGCCGGGCTCCTGTCGGTGGGTCTCGTGTCAGCTGCCGCCTGACAAAAAACGACAGGTTTCCCCTGGCAACGGGCCCTTCACTCGACACCTGTGACCCACGTCTGTACACATCAGCCTCTGCTGGCATCAGGCACACACCAGCAGAAACGAGCAGCTTCTCCCAGTTCACAGCCCAACGCGTGACACACACTGTGGGGTCTAGCCAAACCCACAGAACTGGGAACTGCAAGCTTGTCAGCATGGCATCTAAAGCACGATGGTGCTTATTCAACGAGTTGCTGTTAATGTCTAATCATTCAGGAAGACTATATAAAAGCCACTTATCGTAATAAATCCACACCAGTCTCTCAGTCACTGTCCAAGGCTGCAGTAAGTGTCTCCACCCTAATTAGAAGATAACATAATTGCACATGGGAAATCTATGGGTTTTCTGGTCAATTTGAGTCATTATCAGGATAGGAAATTGAAAAACTTTTTTTGTTCCAAGTGTCAATCAGCTTGCAGTTCAAGTGTGTCCATATAACCCAAAGCACCATAAATCTCTAGTGGACATCGCTACATTATGTTCCTCAGTAACACAGATAAAGCCATTATCTCCATTCTGTATAAAGGTGTGGTGCCAGAAGAGGAGAACTTATATCTAACATTTAAGTAAAACAAAAGTGACCTACAGAAGGGTATTCCACTTCTCTGTTTCTGCTCTCTCAGTGGCCCTTAAATCAACTGTGAGGAGAAAGCAGGGAGCGACACTCCCAAGGAAAGCAGAAAACCAATCGCGTGGCCTTTCCTCTCCTCCAGTCTAAACTGTCATCTTTGATTCGGATAATAACCACCCCCTTGTCTTTGAAATGACAAGAGCTCCTCGTTTGCCACAAGGCACTCTACGTTTCAAGGTCAGCCTCTCCGGACCAATCAAGGGCACAAAGAGTCTGCCCAAACAGTCGCAATTGAAAAAAAATAAAAAAAAATCACGAGGGTGATGCGAATCACTGTTCCGTTGTGACCTTTACAGCTGCACCTCCAAATTGTGCTACACCTGTCAACTCAGTAAAAAAAGACCCTTCTCTTTTGAGAGATTGAAATCATACATGATAGATTGTCAGTCTACAACTGGGGCAAAGCATTAAGCTGTTGTTCCTCTTCTTTTTCCCCCTACAGCGTTAGTGTAAGTGTGATTACAGCCCTTAAACTTTACAGGTGCCAGGAGGTGTTGTAACAAGTGCTTAGAAGCACTTTTGTATTTTACCCAAAAGGTGCAAAAAAAGAGATGTCACTTCTGATTCAAATCAAGATTAACCCTGTTGTGGTAAAATTTGCATTTTTTTTGAGTTGGTTGAGTCGCTTAACCAAACCGGACCTTTGAAAGATGCAACATTAAAAGAGACTCACTTTGTATCATTTCCTTTACTAAGCCTACTTTTTTGTTCCTAAAATGGTGCCTTCATTGATTTAAATTCTATTTTAATTGCAAATCTCAAAATAAGGATATGTCCTGGAGATTTTAAAACTGGGTCTGGGTAGAGAAGGTGACTGTGACAGAGAGAGAATCTTACTGGTGTTTTCACAAGGGCCGCTTCAGAGGAAGCTAAGAGGCGCGGGGCACTGTTGCCAGGAAACATCAGGTGACTTTGAGCTATTTTCATGCGATGACAAGACCGAGTAACCAGTCATCCAAGGAATTAACTCAACAGTGCAAAGTCAGAATGGAATGATGTCTCTTTCACGCACAAGGTTTAATTCAGACAACTACATCATCGGTTTCATCTCATTGAGCCGCTTATTTATTTGTTCAAAATACACAGCAGGTACAACAATGATCTCTCCCAACAGAAACGATGTTTAGGTTGTTATAAAAATTACTACTGTGTTAAATTTGTTATAGGCTTACACTGGCAGAGATGTTACACAGATAAGCTCTACTGCTTAGCCTCGGGTATATAATTCAGTATGCAATGACAGGAAAATAAATCTTTAGCCTTTTTTTGCAATCAGATTCATAAATCGAAGGGTGCAGATTAGATTCCACGGTGGCCGTTATACCTGTGAGCTAGGCACTCAACCTGAATTGCTTCAGTTAATATCCAACTGTACAAATTGGAAGTATGTAAAATGTGAGCTCTGCGATTCTCATTCTGCCAACTGAATGAATTATAATGATACTGCAGATCAGGGTAGACTCTCCCTGCGAAAGTTCCTTGTTTGGTGCTGTATCACTTTGAAGTAAGAGCACAGCATGGGCCTTTTAATTGCAGGATGTGAAATTGAAACTGAATAAGAAGAAGATATGAGGGAAAAGGATTAATGTGTTGCTGACTGCCCTTCTTGTGATGGAGTCTGCTGAAGGCCAAACCACACATAACAGCTCCACCCATTGCTCCAATGCAGAATATAAGATTTAAAGTAAAACTTTCAAGTTTAGCAACACAAAATAAAAAAGTAGAAAAAAAAACATGCTGAGGTTGCTCTGGAGAGACCCAGATGAATAAAAGATGTAATGTCACTGGTATCAAACAACAGTTGTGCCAATTAGGAAGTGAGTTTGACATGCCACCGCCAGGGCAGATTTAAAGATGCATGTCAGAGTGACAAGGTGTTTGAGAAACATATAAAACATATAAAACATGTACATATCACAGAGGTCTTTCACATGTTGTTTATGTACTTGGACTTTTTAAAGGCTATGCAGCACAAAAGCGTTAAACCTTCACCATAATTCTTTGATGTCATTATCAACACATCAGAATGTCCATCTCAACCTGCCACTCTATGCTTGATTCATCATAACAGGGAGTCAAGTGTTGGTGTGTGGATTCTGCACACCACAACTGCGTTAATGAGAAGGTCAACAGTCAGTCATTGTTACATTCACAGGCTGGCAAGCCACAACTGCTTCAGGGGCTGAGGATTTGACAAAAAGACCAAACTCTGGCCCCTTGATGGGTGAACCACAGAAAGTTCAGATCTGTCACATGTATGCAGCAAACATCAGTGAGCCCAAACAGAACTGTCTGAATTAAGAAAAGAGGGGTGTAATTGTAGCATCAGATTCGTTGCTCCTGCTAAAACTGCAGGCATCAGGGCAGTTATAAAACAGTTATTACAATGTCAGCATGTGGTGTCTAGTGTGTTACTTTAATGTAGTCATTTGTCAATTTTTCAGATCATAAATTATATATCTGAATATATTATATATTATGATGTATTGCATAAATTTCTAATGATCTGTATTTCAAACCATATGTTTTTTTTTTTTTTTTTTTAATGGAAGTGCAGACAGAGGACAAAACTACTTACATGACAGTTTTAATGAAGCATATGTAAAGCATGTGACAAAGCCACCTTGATTAAGTGCAGCAATTGCATGCAGATGAAAGCCGGTTACTGACTGATTCCAGATTTCTTGTTCTTTTAATGAAACTGTGATGTGGAAACGGAGATGTCAGCTGACATCTGTTTGACCCCGCTCTGTAATGCGAGAAGGTGATCATTTCGAAGCTGCATCCAGCTGGTCCGTATTAACAGGAGCACCAGTGTGGTCCACTGCCATTGAACCACACCGCACTACTGTTCTTATTTGCTGCCATTTGCTTATTATTAACCTTATGTGTGAAGAATGAATACCAAGCCAATAGCTTCACATCATTTGCACATGAGAATAATTTCACAGACAGACACACCATACAGCCTGTTAAGGCCGATGAAATTTATCTCAGGATGCCTTTGAAAAGCTGCCCAGGAAGAACACACACACACAACACTTGGCTACCTCATTAGAACAATTAATTGTAAGCAAAGCCATATGCCATTTATATAACTTTTCACAGTACACTGGCACACCTTTTTTCAGTAAATTCATACTCTTCTGTCTTTAAGAACATGAATTATTTCAAACAGAAATAATTGTCTCTGTCTGAGAGTCTGCAAGAAGGTGTCACCTTTGCAGCAAACATGTTCTTCTATTCTGTACACAATAAGAATTTTGTTTGCAAGTTCACAGCAAAATATGCATCTTTGTATTTAATTATCATTTATCAACATTCCAGACCAAAATTACAAACAATATTCAATTAGACTCAGGGACTTTGCTCCATCTGATCACAATGTGCAATGTTCTTAACTCTGAGTAAAGAATTTAATCAAGTAGTTAGCTGGTCACTGAACAATTGAAAATAAAAAAAGTGCAAGAGGTCATTAACAGAATGAAAAAAAGAAGTTTTAACTTTTTAATCAAGGTTGAGGACTGAGAGCATTGTGAAGAAATTGAGGCCAAAGTCACGGATGAGTGGCGTTCCTCTTAGATTAGGCTCTCTATTCAGCGCTGGTGGACAAAGTGTGTGATGCATGTGCGGGAAATCATGCATTGTGTGGGTCTGGGCCTGGCAGCATGGGGGGAACGCTGAAGGGAATACAGAGGTAATGAAGGTTTTTCTGGAGGTCTGTGAGAAGTCCGCCGAGGATCTGACAGAAATCTCCCAGAAGGTCTGCTTCCTTGCTGAGTCTCACAGGAGCGCAAGACATGACAGGGGGCTGTAGGTAAAGGAATGGAGGGAAGAATGGGCAACTTTGACAGGCAAAATTGTGCCCAGGAGGCTAGCTTCTTTTTCGCAGTGTTCTGTGGCCAGGGACCACCCAAGTCTAACTAATGCAGAAATTGGAGAAAGCAGAGTTTTCCCGCCACTAATTGGTGGGAATGGGTTAGGGTGTATCAGGTGAACCTGTGCCCCCCTTTACAGATCAGGTAGGTGAGCTGGAGTTCACAAAGATGCCACTGCACTCCCTCCATTAACCACCACTAACACTAAATCAAACCAGATGACAGCAATTTCAATTCATCCTTTCACAGAATACCGAAATAAATATAATCACATATTGTTCTAATGCTTTATTGATATTTTTTCACTTTAGTTTTTGGAGCATTTATTAGTTTTTGGTGATTTTATTTGCAAGAGGTTTTAGTATCTCTGCCAGTGCTCAAAATAAAATCAGAGGTAAAGAACATTGCCTGTATGTAGTACCTTTGCATAGGGGATGCTTTGTTATAGTGAGCTGGTCATTGGTGTTACTGATCTTGTAAATGTCATGTAATACCTGTCCATAACACTGTACCTAGCGGCAGAAGCAAAAGGTGGCCTCTCCAGTTAGCCGATTAGTGCATGCCCTCTTCATCAGTCCCTGTTGCTCAATCCAGTTGTTAACTGTGGAATGTAAATAGTTCTACTTTCCTTGTAAAAATGTATCAGAATGAGCTGACGGTGCACTGTTAGTTATAAACCTTGCAGCGTGTTGGGGGTAAAAAAAAGACATACCCGGTACTAAAAAATATGATGGAGACCATTTGGAAAGCAGAAAGGTGAAGCTATACAGCATTCACTCTAAACGATCCTTCTAGAACCCAAATGCACATCATTTAAATCATTTAAGTAATAATGCATGTATCAAAAACATGTCAAGTGGTAAGTTCTTCCATAATGATGAGGGCCCAGGGCAGACTTCTAAATAACACACATTGAATATTGGGTTAAAATCAGAACAAAAAATTGCTTTTGTGAAGGCTTAATATTCTCATATAGGTATGTGTGAATAAAAAAAGACAACTTACAAGAAGTAAAACATACTGACATTCTTTACTATATTATAATGATTAATTAATATGTTGATTTATTCAGCTGCTCTGCTCAGTGTAATTTGAAGCTACCCAGTTCTCCCTTCCTATGGAGTAAATGCATGAGTGTTTAATAATCAGAATTCAGAGTTCATTCTGAGACATAAATCACGTAGAGATGACACTTGAGATGCCATGCTCGTCAGACCTTATTACCCCGATTAAGCAGGAATGTATAGGGTAGCCTCACATCAAACAGGAAATTAAGGGAGTGTAATGTGAGAGAGGGAGCCAATTAACATTAATGTCAGCTGTGTGGTTTCTCCGTGAAGTACCTTAAAATGAATGTCAGGGGGTTTCTAACATAGCCTTAGCATTTACGAGCTGAAGGCTGAAGGGTGTTTGAGTGACTTGTTGGCATCCCCCCCCCCCAATTTCATCCCACGCAAACACCTGTTACTCCATTCAGCGGTGTCCATTGGAGAGCCACAGGTCTGCGGTCCTCTTTCCTCCTCAGGTGTTAATCACTGAACTTGAGCCCTTGATTGAATGGGGGCTTTAATTACCTGTTCCAGCCATCAGTGCACTGCAAGTTGAGAGGCATCTCTAAAACCCTTCAGGGCCATGGATCTTCAGATGCAGGACTGGGCGCCATGGCTTTGAACGAAGTTAAAATCCCCTCTTATCATGCAGTTTTGTGGGGAGAATTGGTTGCTGGGAAACCTGGCTTTGGCAAATTTGGAGCGAGGCCAAAAAAACAGAACGGATCCACTCTGCAAATGAATTCCACTGGGTTGTAAGATTCCACTGGTGGTGGTGATAGCACTGCATGTACTTGTCCTCTCAGTGTAGTGTTGTTGTGACAGATAAATGTATTAGAGATGAGCTGATGAAATTTGGAGTTTCTTAAAGTTTTATATTAAGTTATGTGCAGTCCTGACCTCATAACCCCTGATACAGTTCAAAGTGAACCTGTATTTGTTATGTGTGTGCATACTACTTAGTACTTCAGTTTGATCACTATGAAATAAGCATGTCCTACACGGTAAGATATACTATAGCCTTAGTGGTGTATATAACAGTTTCTGCTTACAATTTATACTGCAGCTCGACATATTAGTAGTTAGGTTTACACTTCCATTTGAACAGTCTTCCCAACAGTGGCCTGTCAGTAAAATATATTATGCCATATGCCATAAAATAACATATAGTAAATCTACTGGCCTGCCAGCAGACAGCTAACTCACTCCCATTCTTTAAATCTGCCTGTTTATCGCACTGCCAATTTCCTCCAGGCTCCTTTAATGAGGGGTTTTAGCCATGGTAAATAGAAACAAAAATAGCAATTCTACTGCTGGAGCTATTACTTGCTCTACAGAGGAGAAGAAAAAAGAAAAAGAAAAAAGAAAATACCAGGAGTGATGACCATGACTGTTGCTTAACAGACAAAAACAGCAAGTCTGTGTACAGTTACAACACCAAATCATTGTGGTGGAGGAGAAAACAGGTAATTGTTTGGAACCCCCCCAAGGTAAGCTTAATGTTGTCATATTTAAGTGCGCCCAGGGTGTTTCTCTTGGTTTAAAAAATACATATATCACTCAATCACCTTACTAATATTTATATGTTTATTTCAGGACGAATGAGAGTGAAACCACTGAATGTGTCTTTTGGGACTGCAAACAATTGTTTGAAATTTCAGATATTGATATAAGTGCTCCTGAGGGGAACTGCTGTGTTGCATTTTTCCACACAAAAAACAGCAGGTAAATACAGGGATAACCTAAGTCATGCTGTAGACCCAAGTGAGTAAAGTAGCCATATAGCATTAGCAAGTAGCTAAGGGGTACCTATCCTTACTTTGGGCCAGCTATCCAAGTTCGGCACATACAATAACATTAGAACCATTGCAGCGGATCACTGACACCACTAATGGAAACTACAAAACAAGCATCTCCTTATTCTGTCTTGTTAGATTTTTGAAAATGGTGCCAGAATCATGTTCCCATGCATTCTTTACGTTCAACTGAGCCGCTGCCATTCCACAGTACTGGAGAGCTTTGTGTTCATGTCCATTTAGGACAACATATTGCACAAAATGGTTTTATGCAAATCAAATATAACTTGCAATCTAGGGTTTTGTGCACCACCCGCTTTCATAATTTCCTATTCTCCCAGAGTGCCTCTCAACCACCGTGCTCAGAAGAGCCAGAGGACAATTACAAAATGAAAACTGACACACCAGGTCACCTTAAAAACTCACATTCTCAGAAGGGGCTGTGGATTCCAGACTTTGGGGAATCTGGTATTTGAGTAAACTAATAAGCAACAAATAAAATTATACTCATCAGTATTATAATTAAAAATCACTCTAGTGTGTCTGATTTATTTCTCTCCTTTTCCTCTTTTTGTATCTTGCTCTTTTTACATATTCTGGTAATGCAGCAGTCTCTATTCCTCAGAGAGACGTGTCTGGCCTTTTGCTATAAATTGTCTTTTTCAGAGTGCTGCCACAGTTGCATCTGATATACTAATAATGTAGAGACACCTTTTTCGGACAGAATGGGGTAAATCTACTGTGTGTAGGGGCATCTGGTTAAAGATATGATGGAAGAGCAACCCAAAAGAGGCCTAACTCCTCCCTTTAAATAATATTGGGTTTACAGTTTGTTTCAGTACAAGCACATTTTAGATAAGAATAGTATCCACTGTGAGGATACGTCATAAAAAAATGACAGCTTTCTACATGCACTGACCTCAGAATTCCTGCTCGAAAAGCCAGGCAGAAACCCTGAGTGACGTACCCTTTATGTAACAGCTGGTGCCAGAGATGGAAATGGGTGTGACTTTTATATTTACCTCTTTGTTTTTGTAAAAAGCTGGCAGATCAGAGGGCTTCTCCTGTCTGGGAAATGTGCAGAGTCCGGAGACATTTTCCAGCTGGATGATGGCAAGAGCAGCACCTCGTAGGATCAAACGAGGTGCGTATCGAGGAAGCTGGCAGGAACCTCCCACATCTCCCTTAAAAGCTTTTTGAGGTAAATTTCACCTGGACAGAATGATTATTTCTGGTATGCTGTGCAGATGGAGTTCATGTGTGTGTGTGTGTGTGTGTGTGTGTGTGTGTGTGTGTGTGTGTGTGTGTGTGTGTGTGTGTGCCTGCCTGCAGACAGATCACTTGATATTCTAATTTTTTAGTTGTTAGATGACCATTTTTTGTTGAGCTGACTAGGCCCGTTTATTTTTTATGGCCAAAACCTTATGTGGGTTCAATGCTGTTTATTTAGTATTTTTTCATTTTAGTTTTTATTTAATTTTATTTTAGCTGGCTTGGCAAATGGATGTCCTTGTCCATGTGTTCTCATACAAATGGATATATACTGAAACAATTCAAGTCCAGTTGCTTGCTGAAGAATGCCTGCAAATGAAACCTTCGGGTAACAAGCCCTAAGTACTGATCCAAAGTCTGACAGCCGTAATGTCTACATTCCTACCACCATGACAGTGCACCTATACCGCAAAACAATTTATCCTAGAGAGGGTCTTATCCTAAAGGTATACATCACCAGGTGAGGATATTGATGGCAACATCCAGTTGTTTCTTTCCGCTGTGTTCTTGTTGTCATTGCTAATGCAGCTCGTTGTCCGATTTTTCAATGAATGTTAAACAAACCCGGAGCGAATGAAAGCAATGGATTTTCATTAGTCCTGCAGTGTGGAGCCAGGATGTGCCGCATAAGTTATCTCTGATGGTGGTGGGGGGGGGTACTCCGAGTTTGTTCATTTCGGCTTCCTGGCTGCGGGCAGTTTCGACGCTTCTGAGAAACGCTTTGCATCACTAGAGTCATAAGGGGCACTTAACTGAGGTCCGTGAAGGTTAATGACTACCCTGGCTTTTCTCTCTTTTCTTCCTTTTTTTTTTTTACTTCCTGAAAGTTTTGTTTCTTCCTAACAGAAGCTTTTCCTTCATTGTGAACCCCAGTTTTAATTGTCTTGTAAAAGAAACATTTCACTCTGTCAGAACCCACAAAATCCCTTTCCTGCAGGAATAACCTTCGCTGTCCTACTAGATGAGGTATGAAACCCTGCCGCAGTAATCTGTGGCATGAATGCTGTGTTCCTTTTATATACAAGTAGAAAACAAGTCATGTTGCTTTTGATCCAAAAAATGCCAAGCTTTCCCTCTGAGGATTTTGAGTTGCCCATACCTTGGACTTTCATTTCTACTTTGATGAGCTAAAATATACTTCTTCAACATCCTTCTGATGTTTTTTTTCCCCTATAAAGAGTGCTTGCTTAGGGCACCATTAACATCCCACACTGTATGATACTTCATTAAAATAAATATGTAAATTCCAGCAGGGCACAGTATATCTCATTTCAAATTAATAACATACCGCTATACTACATTCTTCACTTAACTTCTTTCATGTAACTCACCATAGCTGTCACGGCTCATATCTTCAACATTCTAAATACTGCAAGTACACTCAAAGTCTTCTCTGACAGCAGTCCATAGTCTCTTGGGGATATTGTGTCATATATATTTACCAGCTGGCTCCAGTTGTATGCCATGAGTGGTCAGACATATTGATGCAAGACTTGCATGCTTGATTGAGTTTCACAGAGCATAGAAATCCATTTATTAAAAGATGAAGAGGTTTTTCATTCTCTTAGGAATAGAATTTCTTTCTTTTTTTTAAATAAGAACAGACAGGCATTAAAATTGACAGCATATTGCTTTGCTTGGTATTGCAAGTGTAACAGACAATACATGTTAATTGATTTTTTCCAATGGAATTTTTCAGAAACATATGAGCCATAGGATCAGCTCAAACAGCTATCTCTCATGTTGGAGATCACTGTGCTGAAGATAGGAAGTCTTATCTTTCTGAGAGTCTTGTCACTCCTTAATACAAATTATGTAACATAATACAGTTACAATACATTTAATATTCTGCAGCATAAAGCCAACCGATGTAGGGCAGGCCTCCTTCAAGACCTTGGAAAGTTCACATGAATTCAAATTATTTCCCATGAATGCCTCACGCAGCTGTAATGATCCCTGTCAGCTCGTATTTGCTGTACGGCTCAACGATTCGGCCTACTCTGTGTTAGGCCGACATCCTCAACTTTGGACACCAGCAGCGAATTTCACAAACGCGGGCTGCATAAATTTCACCCCATCCCCCCCCCCGACGCTGTCACAATTCCGTATCTTAGCATCGGAACGATAGCGGACGCAGGGTGTCGGCGCGATGTTTCACTGAGCGAAAGGGAATCACATTTAACTCCCATTCATTACAGAACAAGTCCCCGCAATGAGGCGAGACTCTCTTTCGGAGGAAATGAATAGCTCCTAATTGAGAATACCTTTAGGCGAGCTATTTCTGACGTCCCCTTTATTGACAGGGCTCATCAAATTGGGGCCCGCGACGTTCTTCTTCTTTTCAATTAAATGAAATGGCACATGAATGAATTCTCTTAAATATAGATTAATCTGATTAGTCATAACCTCCCTGTCTGTGGGGGTTTGCATCAATTCTTCAGGGAACATAGCAGAATATAGATATATTTTTGCACTGCCATCTAGAGGAAAAAAGGAAGAGACTAGATTATAGGGAAGAGAGCTTCTTTTCGGGAAATGTGGGAAATTGTAAAGGCTGTATTAAATATGACTTTTGTGCTGAGCGGATGTGGATGTATTGTGAAATTCTGATGGTGCAATACATGCACTCATGTATACAGCATTAGCAGTAAAAGTCACACTTGCACAGGAAAATGATCAAAGAAATAAAAGTTTCCCTCATCCTTCCAATCCTATTTAAGCCCTATCTAAACTCTAACTTACATTAGTATACACCTAAAGTAATCTTGGTCCAATCAAGCAAAGATTCTGCAGATGAAGTAATTATACATCTTATAATTGAGCCGCAAGTATGAAATCAGACCTGCTCATTAATACAGCCCTCCCAGCAGACCAGAGCACACACATCCCTCTCACACACCATCCCCCCTGCAGCTCTCAGGCCCAGATCTCTCTCTCTCTCACACACACACACACACACACACACACACACACACACACACACACACACACACACACACACACACATGCATGCATGCACGCACACACACACGCGCACACACACACACACACACACACACACACACACACACACACACACACACAGAGGCAACCCCGTACTAACACACACACACCCCTCTCCCCTGGTCCAGTCACACACAGCCTGGCCTCCAGCTCTCAGATCCAGATCAGAGCACAGGCACACATGCATGTAGACATTCACAAACACACTCATACAGCTGCACATACACACACCCCTACAATAGGTGGAATCAGTCATATGGTGTCAAACCTAAATCAATAGCAATAGAAAAATGACTCAGATAAAAAGGGAAAATTCTGATTACATGGATATACTCTGTAGTGTGAGCATTGTGGTACATGGAGCAGATCATTACCATGGTGTCACCCCGGTCTGTAAACACCAACACTCACCACCCCAGTGCTGATGATTCCTCTGACATGACATCACCACCAGCCTGTGTGTGCATCTCACAGCAGCATGAGGCTGCTTCCCATCATGCCCTGCGATCCTTCGGGGCGAGCTCCAGGGGCACCACCGCATGCTCTCCCCATGTGCTGGATTCTCATTTGTCTGCTCCAGGCTGGAGCCGGGCCTCGCTGTGCAGATCGGCAGGGCCGTCACATATGGTCCACTCGGAGAGGATGGCCCGTCCAGGACCTGCCCCCTGGCGCGAGCGCAGGAGGCGGCTCTCAGGGCGGTAACCGGCAGCCTGTCGAGAGCCCAGTCTGTCTCATCAGCTCTTACCTTACACACAAACATGCACACAGAGGTGCACATCCACGCATACACACGACAGCGTGCGAACACAGGCACATGTGCACACATGTGCACGTTGCTCAGTAAATTCACCATATAACATTCAGAACCCTGGTCCTGTCTATTAATCATATTTTTCCTACAGAATTTGCTTTGGAAGTCAGACAGCAGCACAACAAAGTTACAAACCTAAGAGTTAAGGGTTAATGATAAGTGGCTACATCAGGATATCCTTATATGTGTGGTAGTTGAGCTTAAATGAGTTGTTTGCATTGCATTTGGGATGAAAGATTCCAGGGATCATAATATTGCGGAGGTAAATCTTTTGGATTTTTCTTGTTTTGTTTTGTTCCTTCTTTGTTTGATTGACATAGGCTTGACAAAGCTAAATAACAGCCATGTATGATTGGATAATAACTGAACCTGAAACTGTCAGTCTTTTCTTTATAACAGCCTTAATATTTGATTAATATAGAGAAAAACAAGTGGCTAATGTTCAGCTCAGGCATTTTCTTAGATTGATCACAGTTGTAATGTGCCACTAGCTTTCCGCCACCTCGCTGAATGTTTTAACATATCGGTGGTTTATTGTTCCGCCTGTGTCATGCATCTGTTGTGCCAGTGTTTGATATTCATTTGTCAACTCCTGAAGTTTATTGTAGGCCTCATAGATTCTGACATCATTCTGGCAACAAGCCTAGAAGGATGTCATTGTAAACCCTGAACATGTAGTTTGCATTGTCCAACACAAATGTAGCCACGTTTTTAAAAAGACTTCAAATGCATTTAAAGATTTCATGATGCCATCTGCCACCCGGGAGCAATTCGCATTGTTTAGACACTGTATCAGCCAGAAACTCTGACATCAGCTGTAATTAACCATCCTTGCAAAACAAAATATGTAAAACATAATGATGTTTCACATCTGTTGACTTGTCAGTAGCTACAGATACTCTGTCAGATGTTTTGATCAGTTCTTTGATTTTAATATCATGCAGGTCAGCACTCTGTAGCAGATGTGCCTTATTATGTGCTTGTTTAAAAATGCAGGTCACTTCATGCATCTGCTTTTTGAAGGAGAGTATTTCTTACAGATGAGCGCATCTGTCAAAACATGAATGACATCCTTCTTTTTCCCCCTGCATTTTAGAGGAATCTATCTCACCCGTGTCAACATCACACTTTGGTTTATAGTGTTTTTTTGTGATTATAAATGCTAGACTATTGTTGTATTTTGTGTGTGGTTTAATTATATGTTGCAAGTTGCAAAATGGACTACATGTGTTGCTATTCAGAGTAGCAGGTGGACACTGTTGCACTCACCCACTCACATTAACGCTTCTTGACATTGTTCGTGTGTCCATGTTTCATTCCTCCTCCCTTACCCGTAACTGTGACAATTTTTTGTTTTGCACCGCTGAACTCCTAATTGTTGCAATTACACAAAAGATAACTGTATAATTATTCTAGTGCCTGTGCTGTTTGCTGGGATTGGAGGGCCCCAGAGGGATGCCTGGAGGATAACTGTTGTAATATGGGATGAAAGCACCGCAGGTCACATGGTTGTGCAAAACTCTGGGTCCTAGATATGATGGCATATCTCATATGCCATGTTCTATCCAGACATCAGGAATGTGCACTGGCACAATGAGAGGTAGTCATGGCAACCCAGTTTGGTCTGGAGTAGTCTTTACTTAAGAACACAGGGTCAATATTTGTCATAGATATTAATCTGAATGATCGTCATATTCTGCAAACTGGTCCCTGGAGTCTATCCAAGAGAATTTGAATCGCCCCAGTTAATGTGTGTAGAGCCTGGAAATGCTATCTGACAAACTGCGATTAGTCAATACACCTTTAAAATGATAGAGGTGTATGCTCTGTTTCTGTGTGTGTGTGTGTGTGTGTGTGTGTGTGTGTGTGTGTGTGTGTGTGTGAGTGTGTGTGAGTGTGTGTGTGTGCGTGTGCGTGTAGGTGTCTGTATATGACAGAGCCTTCTTGATTTCAGGGGATGTTTGCTCTTTAGATGCATACTTGTACTTCTCAATCTCTCCGATCTAATGTATATTTTGGGAATGGTAATTTGTCAGGATTTCTATTGATTTCTTTGCATTTCCATATTTTCAATTTTCACTTCGACCAGTCGAACAAAAAAATAAAAAAAGAAAAAGGAAGAAGAAGAAAAAAAATACAAACAACTTCCAAAGCGAGAGACCCTGGCTCATACACACGGCATGACCCATCACACATTGCAATATATCACCTCTGAGTCAGATGCAGGAAGGTGAAAGGGCTTATTATGGGCTAAGTGTGCACCACGGTGATAGCAAGGGGAATGAGTCAACCCATCGGAGTGATACAGAGTCAACTCTATCCCTGGGAAAGGAGTGGCGAGAGGCCCTCAGAAGCAGCAAGACCTCTGGATAAACTGCGGGATAATCCCTGTTGTTTTTATCTGTGCTATGGGGCCAACTGCGCTCCTCTTCAGGCTCCGCTAATCACTGCCCATTTGCCGAGTGTCGTCGCGGGACGAGTTCTGGCACCCCGCTGGTTCAAGGCGAGCAGTGTTTTGATTGCAAATCGCATGCGTTAAAAACAGTCTTTGTTGCGGTCGCTGCGTCAGGAGATAAGCGTACTGATGGAGTATCGGAGCAGTGTGTGTGTATGTGTGTGTGTGTGTGTGTGTGTGGGTTGGGGGCTGGGGGGTGATTGTGGGGTGAACGATCATCATTTTCAGAGTTGCTCTGAATCAGGACCAGCAGCTGGTGACAAACGCAGACGAAGCGCCCCTCACATTTCTGGGTTAATTCAGAAGATTACCGGCCTCCTACCCTATTGGAGTGGATCTAATGAGAGGAAGTGTGAAAGCAATAGCATTTTGTTTGCCACTTTAATATCCTTTTCAAGGATCTTGGAGTGCTTTGCGTTTAGCGGGTGATGATTTTGCACCAGAACACTCACCACGCACAAGCTTTTTTGTTGAGCGAAAATGATTCATTTAGTCAAGAAAACAAAAAGAATGATTAGATGGGCAGATTTACAGACTCAGATTGGGAATTCATCCAGGACAATAAGTAACACAAGCACACTTTGTGACTAATTAGACTTTTAGACTAATTTGTAAGACTTGTTACTGCAGAAATTTTTCAAAAGAAAGAAATGCCGCATATACATTAATATTTGATATTAGAATGATGAAAATGTCCAATTTAATGACACATTATTAATGTTTCAAATGGAATGCAGCTTGCATTTCCATTGAGATGATTCCACTAAAAGTTTACATATACGCAGTGTAACCTCAGTGCATGTTGTACTCCTAATCTGGCAGACTTTGCCTCCTTCATAATGACACATTTGTAAGCATGTATTAACATTGAACTACATAGCAACAGTGTATTTGTTCCTGCTTTATAATGGACTTATTAATGCTTTATTACAATGTTCTAGAATGACTGTATTCTAAAGTGTTACCTATTTATTTTCCTATTACATACAATGGTACTATTACATACAGGGACACTGATGTCATTCAGTTCATACTTCAACTGATTTTTGCAACCATCGTTTGCTGGTTGTCAAGTAAAGAACACATACAATGATGTGCCCTTAAGCGCCTGTCTATGTGGGCTAATTGCAGGCTGTGTGTGTGTGTTTGCTCGCTGCACATGCCACGCTTAAGCCTAATTATGTGATTTATGTATAAACATAGCATAGATAGAGTTTACAGCCCTTTTAGCATTGCTCATAAGGTGACCTTTCAATGCAGTCTACTGCCCAACCTAATTAGATCATACTATCTGCATGACCATTACTGTTCAGTATGTTTAAAAATAAAGTGCTAATACTTCTCAAATACACTGTGGCACAGCATGTAGTGTATAAAGTGTAAGGGGCTCCTTTGCCAAGCTTTCAAATACTCAAAAGTCCCTTTTCCAGTTCATAATATATTGACAACAGAATTTTAAAAGGTCAAAACCAAGAGAATCCAAAATCGGAGACTAAAAAGGTCATATTCTGTCTCCACATCTAATTAGGTTGTATTTTAAAATCATATTTTGAAGAACTGAGCTCAACTGTAGACCACAAACAGAAAAGGTTATCATTTAAAGTAGAGGGAATCCATTTATATCAGCATACATCACATGAACAGATGGCACTGCATGGGTAGCAAGTATACGGTCAAAGAATCATTACCTCAGTTGCCATTTCAGATGGAGAGATTATGGCAAATTCGCATAGTGCTGCATGAGCCAGTTTAATGAGTGCAGTTCCTCATTTAATCACTTATTTGGAAAATAGTGCCCCTATTTGTTTTATAGCAGTTGCTTTCTTCCAGACCACTGATTAACATTTTAATTTAGAACTCTTGTGTTCCAAGATTAGCATGACAACAAGAGCCACTGAACTCACTCAGGCTTGAAAATGGGCCCTTATCTCCGTACCCACTGCAAACTGCCCATTACAGCTTTCAGACCCCAAGCAGCAGAACGATATAGAAAAAATAACACTGGATTGACGACCTGAATAACCAGAAAGGGTGAGTTACTGAAGCAAAAGCCGCTAGTTTAATGGGATGAAACCTTATCTCTACTTAGCTGAAACCAAAGAAGCCCCTCCCTTGTGATTTTTTTTTATTATTTACCCTAAAACAGCAAAATGTAAGCTTCCGTTACCAGAGTAATGGCTTCATATGTCACCCTTACACCGCAAGAAGAAGCCCAGATGGTCATGTAAAAGTTTTATAACAGCGCATATTTTCTGAAATTGTCTTCCATACGGAGGAGGGCTATATCACAGTGACTGGCATATTATAGCAGAATATGGTTTTGTGACCATAGGTGTTAAAATTTATGAGCACTACATTAGCCCCTCCCCGCAAACTCACACACCAAAATGAGATACTCAGCGGACAATTGAGTGCGTTCTGTGAGGGATCCAGGAAGTGGGGTTTAAAACGGTCCAGTCTCCTCACATCCGACACTCTGCCAAAGAGAGGAACTCGGGTGCAGCAGCTCTCCCGAGAATAGAACACACCGTACCATCGTTAAACAGTACCTGCAAATTCCAAGCAGCGCCCGCACTGTTCTGAACCTGGGTCAGCTGTTTGCTGTATTCCCATTTCGGGGGCTGGCGGAGTGCACGGGCAAATGCCCTTACCTGAGTGACACGTATTTGCCGTGACCAAATCTGTCACCGGCTGAGTGATGCAATGCACTGACATTACTCCCCCTAATCTGTAGTGAGCCAGAGGCTGGTGGGAGTGTGATCATGCACACTCTATCCAAAGGCTTACAGGAAAAAAGGCTCTCTTTACAGCAGGGAACTAGTCATACATATCTCAGCAATATATGCACAACAGTTGCATGCATGCAGTTGTTGCACTTTGGGTTTATACATTTTTCCTAATGCAGTTCGACCTGCCACTAGTTCCACTTTACATTTGTCAAGAGCAGACACCACACATGAAATCTATTGTGAGCTGACTGCTCTGATGGTTAAGCAACACAACGTGCATGAAACCAAAGAGGTGTATGTTTAAATATATGTAGGTACATATCAATTATTGTTACAGCAAAACAATGCACAACAAACTAGTTTATGTTAATGCACAGTATATTGTATTCATGCATGCATGCATGAACCTTACTGTCAGGGGTTTGTTTCCCTTTCCAAAACCACCTGCTGCTCATATGACCAATAACACCACACTTAGCTGTAGAAACACTGAAGACCGAATGAAAGTCAGTGGGAAGGTGTTGTACAGTAATACTACAGGGGTATGAGCTAAACTAAAAAAAGTATGGAGAGCTTGTGAAAATTACAACAAAAAATGTCTACAAATCCATTCAACCCAAAGCAGATAACAATGTGCCCCCTTTCTATCAGAAAATGTTTACTTTTGTTTATGAGGCTTGCCAAGACCTCTCAGGATGAATTGTTGAAACTACTTCCAGCTAACAAAAAGTTGATGCAGATATTGCTAGCTTGTAGAGGATGCTACCAATCTGTCAGCTGCATCACTGGCTATGTTTCTATCAGCAATCCTAGAGTCAAGTCACAAAGGGCCATGTGGAAGGACTGAGTAACAGGCTCAGTGGAAAAATGTGTAGCTTACATTGAACTCAAAGAGCTTCAACTTATAAAATTTTACTCCCCGTGAAAGTTAACAGTGTGAAATGTGCATTTGCATGTTGAGCTGTTTCTTTCAGTTGTCTTGATGCACTTCAGTTTTTTTTTTAACCAGCTACAGAAATGGAAAAGATTTGATGGTCATTTCTTTAGCTTTCTTTGTGTTTTTCTCATTACAAACTGCATACTAATGTCCCTGTGGGTGATTAGTGCTGGTCTCTTTCCTATTACCTTTAACATTTATCATCAGAACATACAATAGAAATGTAAATGTAGATTGTTTATTTGATTGGTAGAAGTCAAAGGTTCTGCTTTTAAAACTATACCTTTAAATGTTAACATTAAGGTAATCTGGGGAAATACTGAACAGAAACAGTGTGACAATGCGGCTTAGCACTTTAGCGTCACAATTTATTTTTTACATCTCATATGGACCGAGCTGTTCACTTTGACAAAATGTGGGGAGAAAAACATAAATGTTTGCAGGGATTTCTGTTGTGTTCCATTAACAGTACTATTGTACACTGTAGGGGACCGTCGCGGAGTTGGTGCCCACATTTTCTTTATAACTGGGAAATGTCGGCTTTCCCGCGTGTAAAAGGAAAAGTGCAAGTTTGTACCGTGTCGGTTCGTGCAATCTGTCGTAAGTAATGTGAATCTGGACTTCATTGTAACCTTTACTCTGCATATTTTGCGTAGTTGGGTTAGGTGAGCTGCATTTAAACTTTAACAGTAGAAGCAGGTAACTTACCCCGCAGTGTGCACAGTAGCGTGGAGAGTGTGGTTACCGGGAAAAGGCCCGCGCCTACGCGTGTACCCCTGTTACAGACATTGGGTGAGACAACGAACGCACTTTACGGGGATCCTTATCGCACTGATGATCAGAAATCAGTTCATGTATCTTCTGTGTGGATTTAAATAAGACCGTCTCTTTTTATGTGGTCAGTAAGTGATTGCTGTAATGTGGCCAATTGCATGTTTTTTAAATGTGTAATGTCCAGACAGCAATTTACCAATCTGCAAAGTGGTATGCTCCGGTAGGGGGTAACTTGTGAGGCAATGAGTATCAAAGTCATTCCCTTTCCAAGACCTGAGAGAGCCCTGGAGCCTGAGACTGAAATTAGTCTTCTTTGTAAGTCTGCTCAGTGTAAGTCTGGTTTAACACCACTGTGTATGTGTTTCAGCTCTGCAACTGCACCTTGCTGTAATGAACACCTCTGTAATTTGGACACCCATGTTTTCCTGCCACCTCCCTTGGCCATGTGTGTCCCACTACCCTATGACAAACTGATATGATCTTACACCTCCTATGCTATATGCTGATGATCAATGTTTGCATTGTGTCAGGTATACTATGTACCTGAAGACAATATAAATCAGTAATAAATTGCCATGGGATGCTATAATCGTACTACAGTGTGGAAATAAATATAAGTTGAATATAACATAAACATATAATTGAATTTCTTTAAAATAGTTTTCTTTATTTAACTGTAAAATTAATGTTATCCTGTCAAAACGCTATCCTGTTTTTCCTCTGTGTGTGGTGGTGCTTCATACTGCACACATGATCTACACAGCAGAAAGGACATTGAGGGGAATGCACTCACTGTACATTTATGTTCTACAATACACACATAAAGCTATGTATTTTTAAATGCGCAGTGTTTGACAAAACACAATTCTGATATTTCCAGTCGGTGCAGTGGAGTGCAAATGCAAATGTGATTATTTATACAGGACTGTACTGTATGTCAAGATAAGGGAACAATTTTCAGCTTTACACAGATTGCCTCCAGACAGAAATATTGTATTAGTAATGCACTTGCAGAGATGTCACTGAAAGCTTTCCTGAAAAGCACATGCAATGACATCACGAAATGTTATTACTCACAGCACCAGACCCTTTTAAATCTGAGCATTCTGTTCTCTCATAAGAAGCTATCCCTTAAGGTGGTGGACAGAATCACAACATGAGCAAGAGACTGAACAACAGCAAAAATAACATCGGCAACAAAAACAGCCACCAACAGTGTCCACAACTGCAAATCTTCAGCAACAGCAACAATATCAACAGTATCAGCAACAATCACCAAGTTGGCAAAAACACAGCGCCAGCATCAGCAACAACGACAATATGAACCACAATCAACAACAGCCACAACACCTGCAACGGCAACAGAGCAAACAAAAAAAAAGGGAGAGAGGAAAAGGAAAGAGGAGAATATGAAACCAGGCTACTGACTGAGGTCAGTTTCAGCAGTGGAGCATACAAGGTCGCGCACTCTGATTACGAACTTTCTGTCACTGTCACCTTGGAGCATCTTTATAGATCCATGACTCTTCCTTTGTTTAAGCCTCCTTCCCACCGGCCCCTTAAAGCGCCGCCGGAGAGACGAGGCACGAAATAAGTCGAAACCCGCGACTCCCGAGTGGTGCCGTTCATCATTTCTGACAAGCACTTAAAAACAGACAGGGCCGGTGAATTAAAACGGTCAATATTTCTGGCTTCTGGTGGAGAGGGCCTAATAATTCAGGCGCTAGGAGACAATTACGAGCGCGCTCAGATGCTCATAACACGCACGCACCGGCGAGCAAGGCGGGAAGGCAGGAAATATGTACATCCCCCCTCCGTCTGCTGGTGCGTATGGAACCGGATCAATGCCCCCTGTATCGTGCGCCCGCTATCACAGTGAGAAACGGTTTCCAGCTGTCTCATCTGCTGCGGAATGCCAAGCCCCCGGAGGTGAACTCGGGGGTACCTGCGCCGAGCGGATCGCTCCGCATGCCAGTGTTCCCCAGCCGTGCTCCTAGGGGGCACGCTCTGTGCTGGTTTTTTGTTCCAGCTGAGCTCTCTGTTAATTAGGTTTGATTGAGTTGTTAATTGATCGCTGATCTGGATTTGGCATCACCTGACAAATATGGGCTGCTAGTTCTTTGTTAGGGGATGTGGGATGTTGGAAAGTGCTTCTGTAAGTTATTTCCATTCCTTTCAACCCCTTGAATAGATTAACCATCTGGTTGTTAAACGTTGTTAAACATTATTATTTGTTTGATGGGGCCCAGGAAAATTAATTGAACCACCAACTGAACCTAACTGAGACAGCTGCCTCAAAGTTGTGTCAAGTGACAGCTATGTTGACCAAAGAACTCTATGCTACTGTTAGCAAAAGCTCACTACCAGAAGCACATTTTTTTCCACAAAGATTGGATTGCATATTAAAAATATTGCATATTAGAGGGATCCAGGACCAGGGCTGGGAAGCACTGTGCGTGTATGTTTTTTTTCTTAAATGACTTGCAAGGGTCAAAGTCAATATTACAGCTTCTGTCTTTTTCCTCAGGCTCCTTTGAGTAGCCAGTTTAGGTAAGTACTTGTTTTGCTCATTTTTGTGTATTTTTATTTATAAAAAATGCAAAGTAGGCAGTCACTGAAATTGACAAACAATATATGCAAGAAGAGAAAAAAAATTAAATGTGTCACTCAAAGGTATGGACAGGATTCTACAGCTGTTGGACTGAATACTCCCCTCATCAAATTAATTATCAAACTAAGCAATTTCAAAAGGATAAAAAGTAGCTAAGATCATGGATGTTAAAGCCTTTGAGTCACAGTCCTAAAATGAACGTTTGCTTTGTCCACCCTGGTAGGGAGTGGAGGGAGAGTCACAACACACTCACATCTTCATAATCAAGTATATACAGACAACTTTATCCATGCTTCACAGTCTCCAAACAACAGATGTAATGGCGGTAGCTCAAATAAAGGTCTCTGTCACTGTATAAGTTTAAGCAGGAGTCTAACCATCTGCTCGTGTTTATTTTTCAGCGTCTGTTTATAAGCCCTGTAAATTGACAGTTGCTTCAATGGATTAGATTATTTCACGGTTGCTTCCTTTAAGTTTTTGAACACTGAGGCCTAAAATAAGCGCCTGTCCCTTTCACGCTACAGTCTTTACTTCAGGCTGGAGCCCAGGTGGTCCTTAAGTCACACCTTCCTGTCCTCCGCCCCACCTGAAAAAGCTACATGATGGCAGTTGGCCAAGACTGTACAGGTACTACTCTACCTGCATTCATGGCCCACCTGCATGTTAGTGCAGGCAGATTTCCTGAGGATCTTGAGTCAGATTCACACAAAGATCTCAGCATCGCGATCTGTCCCACAAAATTAATTGTTGCTCTTTGTTGACCCATGGAGACGGTCACTTGAATGCATCACCAAATCAAAATGTGCTCTTTTGAGAGCTCTTCATTTTCGTTGAATTAAATTATTGTCATTTAGCAGATGCTCTTATCCAGAGTGACTTTTAAAGAGCCTCCAATAAAGTGGCATGAAAAGTTGCACAAACAAGACACCACTAACCATATGTGAACAAGCACTGGTGCCAAACATAATGCTGAGATCACAAGTGCATGCCTAGATCAACATGTAAGTGCAAGGCAATATACAAGAGAGAGGGACTATACCATTCCAAATACAATGCTACTACATACCCTGAAGTAAACCCCCACATGAATAATTACACATAAGTGGAATGAAAGATCACACTTGGGTAGGGGGCCTGAGGTGTAGTTAAACATCCTGAAGGCGCTGAAGCTTCTTTACAAACACAAGAGTTTGCTATCATCTCCATTCGTAAAGCTCCCATTTTAAAAAGCTAAGTGTGGGTCTAATAGCCAATTTAAATATGAGAGGCATCATTCACAAGGGCAGAGAGGGTTCCTCTCAGTCTGTTTCTCAGTAAATGCTGCCACTAATTAAGGGGATTGCAAATAATCTATTCTGGTTATGTATCTGTTTTCGGCTATTTTGTCCTTCATCCAACAATTAAATGTAAATGCATCAAAAGTAAAGTGTTTACAAGCAAAAGTGTTGTCTTGGTGAATTATCTTTAGAGAGAAGCCATTAGCATGTGGCAGAGGGAGGCTTAAATGCATAGTTAAAGCACATATTGTGTAGGAGTAATAGGACCATGCAAATCACGGTTTGCAGATGGTGAAGGGACTGAGAAACAAAACTGAAATTAGGCAAACGAGTGATGAGTGCCCTTAAGTGGTGTGCCCCATTAAATGATGTGTTTCTGTTGTATTTAAAGTTTGTATGTGTGATGACAGCATTGATAATATGTACATTACATTAATATCATACATTAATATCACAGTCAGTAGCCCCATATGAGGACAATATAGAAATATGTTGCATGAGACAGCTGTGGAATTCAACGTGTGTACGCATCCATTTGTAGGTGTGTGATTATGGCTAGTTACACTAAAAGCACACCTTTGTGCTATTACAATTAATCATATAACCAAAAATCCATGCACAACATAAATTCCTGGAACTGCAACCTAATGTCATTTGCAGCTTCCAGCGAGAGAGACAAGATCCATGCTACATACGCAGTCATTTCCTTATATGCTTCTCCCTGCAATGAGGACTCAACACAGTGGTACCCTACAAAGTGCATAATTTAATCTGAACACAACCTGAAAACCAGTGCACCACCTTCACCATAGAAACCATCTGCAAATCCTTGAGCAATCTATCAGAAGCAGTGATATTTATTTCTGGGTGTCAGGGATTGCCAGGGTGGCCACTGTAGCAGAATATTTAATGCACTGATATAGCTGTAGACAGCAAATCCAGTATGCCGCAAAGGGTAATTCCTTTAGAAAGGCTGAATCTTCAAAAACCATTTTAGGGAAAATTCTCTCCTCCAGTTACTGTGGAACGGAATGCAAATTTAAGATGACTTTCTGTTTGTTCTGAGAGCAGAAATAAAAAAAGGCATACATATGAGAGAGAAATATGCACCAACTTACCCTTGCCGGCCACTAACCCTCTCTTCCTCAGTCTCTCGGCTGTTTTAAATGACACGGGTGACTAGTTTTTGTCTGGGGTTTTATGGCCCTGTATATCATGGGTGTTGTTTAAGACTTGGGGTATGGAGTCACACGTTCAGCACTGTTGGCAGAGGAAATTGCACTGCAAACCCCAATAACCAAACCGCGCTACGCTGTAATAAAACAGGTTCAATAAAAAGGGTGTCAGTGCTGAGCGGGGCAGTGCCAATGTGGAGGGGCACCAGTGGTAAAGACGTGGACTTTTGGGAGCATCTTCCCTCTAGGTAATGGAGTCTGCATCCAGAGCAGTGCTCTGAAGTACGATGCCAGCATCCAGAGGAGGCTGGGAAACCCAATCAGTTTGTGGTATGGACAATCTGAAGATGCCAAGGTAGTGCAATGGTGTGTTTGATCTGCCAGCTCAAAGTAAGTGATGAGCCAGAGATGGAGAGCTAGGAAAGCATATGAGCACAAGTTAAAACACCACCTTAAGACCAACAGATTCCTACAGCACTTGTTACTCCTCTCCGTTCAAATTCTTTTTTGAGGCTCTCTTTTGCCATCCTTTCGACTTAAGATATTGTATTTTGTACTTCTTAGGACTTGGGGCAACATAAGACATTTTAATTGTGGTGGGGTGGGGGACGGGGGTCTTTACGTGCTCACAGTCAGAGGGATACCTGGACAGAATAAACAATTGGAGGGATTGTACTTTAGGAGCAGGAAATCAAGGGTGTTACACCTTTGTTACAAAAAAAGGCCACGGGTAGTCCTCAAACTATCGCCTCCACACACTGGAACCTGGCAATGACAGGAAGTATGTGATTCAATGGCTAGCGTCAAAATCACGCTCTGCATGCATTACATTCACACCTCCAGCTGCTGTTTAGCAATTAGCATGAAATAGAGCTCTCTCCAGGCCTCTTTGATGTTTGGTAATGTTACCTTAGCAAACATGGCACAGGGAGTGCAGTTATTAAGGGCTGGCTGAATGGCAGAGAGTATCAGCACCCTGAATGAATATGAATATATGCATAAACGTAATACCACATACAGAGGCAGCATTAGTCATCTGGGGGCCTTATGTGGTACACAATGGCCCCCTGTGCTGCCGCCAAATAAACACACATGCTATATGCGAAAATTGCATCATATGATTCATCCCAATTACTCTCACTTTGGACGTGTCTGTCTGCAAATTCCCTATGGTGGTTTCTGGCCACTAAATGGAGGCAAATGATTACCATAACTGGGTTATACCTATGATACTAGATGAACAGCAACCAAAACTATTCCAACCGTCACTGCTGTTCAGATTCTTCAGTATAAATCCATTTATGTTTCTCATTTCCAAAAGAAGATGGACAGTTGTTTCAGACTACAGTTATATTTACATACAGTTACATTATAAGTTTGGCAAACACTCTTCTCCAGAGCGGCCCACATATCAGCCTGATGTTTTACTGCAGTAATTCAGGCCAGCACCTTGCTCAAGAGTACGACAGCACACAACCCTTCCCCCACCCACCCTCCCCCACACATACGCACACACACACACACACACACACGCACACGCACACACTTCTACACAGCTATGGTGAAATATGTGACTCATCAAAAAAGTCACATGTGCCAGGTGATTTCAAGCAGCATGACCAGCCAGAATCATTATGAAAGTCCATTGTCCTCCGTCACCTGGGGGTAAATGACAGAAGGCTTTGTAATAAATGCATTATACGCATACCAAAGCACATCCAGCGGGGTGAAAACGCACAGGGGAAAATGCCTTCTGGGTGAGGGAAAGGGGGTAAAAGTATAAACAACTTTTTCATCATCTGCAATTAAGAAACAGTGACTATAAATCACAGCAGCTCGGTATGCCACATATATTAATGACTCCTTCTGTGTGTGAAATGCATTATTTATAGTGCGCTGGCTATTGAATCCAGGAGGAATTTTTCTAAGGCATGTAACTAGGCTTGGAGGATTTTTTTTCAAATGTTTATTTATGAAATGCATCTCACCCTTAAACAAACCGACCGAATATTAATTTCATCTGTTTAGAATGAACCTGGTTGGATGTGCTCAAATGTCAGGTCATTTCACTTGAACAGTTCAGTGACGATACAAATGCAGATCATTAATTTTCTTGTTCAGGTGTATAAAACCAAAAGAAAAAAAAACTACAGTTTACAGTAAATTACAGTTTGCTGTTTGTACAGCATGAAAGCAACAGAATCAAAAATTGTATGATAAAGTTAATATCAGCACTGGCATGAAAACCTCTCCAAACCTAATCATATGATATAGAGCACACTTCTATATACTTCTATAGTCATAGAAATAACTTTTATTATTTTTTTTTGTGAGTGTCCAGCGCTGTGCACATTTATTCCCCCTATAGAAACGCTCTATGTAAGGTAGGAAACATTAACATATTGCTGGTTCAATTCATTTTCTAATTATATTATAATATCAGCACTTAAAATGACTAGAGTTGTTTAGTCACCCTGTAATTAGGTCAAACCAAATTGACTATGTACAAAACCTCCTCCTCTGTTTGCAATAACAGGATAAAGGACAGATTCTCAAGTTGTTTACTTTGTGCTCTTAATTAACACTGCATTCGTTTCTGGGATGAATTGGGGGAGGTGGGTCAGACGATTAAACCTCTTTCTTGTTCAGCATTTCAGTCATAGCCACTCCCTGACAGAATTATGCAGACAGAATTTTACATTTGTTTAATTAAGGGTCAAAGATTGATAGAGGCACAGTAACAAGTATTTTTCACATCTTTCTTTCTTTTGAAACTTGCTAGTTGTACAGACCTTTTTTTATTCTTTTTTGGGGCCGATAAATTATGGCAACAGATGGCCAATTTATTGCCCTGCCTTCCTGTTTAGGGGTCGGTTTATGTGGGAGTGAAACTGCACTGCCTGTGATTTCTTGGCTATTTTCTGCCTCTCATCCAAAAGACGAGGTTTATTAAGGCTTTATTGGAGCTGCTGTTAAAGTTAGGTTTTGCCAAGAAAGACCCTTTTAAACAGAGCAGCGTGACTGATGCCGTTATTGACGAGGCTTGTGAGATGCGCAGAACCTCTGCACCACGTGGTCTTTGTTCACCTCTCTGGATTGATGTACTGAGCTTACTGATTGTGAAGAGTATCAACTGAGCTCTGCTATTCAACATTACCTTTGTCCTGAAAAGAATGCTGGGTTTTAATGAAAAAGGGGATTTCAAAATTATGAAATCATTTGCTCATCAAGTGCATCTATAAGAAGTCTTTGGCTGTGGGCTTTCTGCCCACAAGGGCATAGTCATCAGAAACTCACGAAGGGCACGTGTTTGTGTTTGTGTGTGTGTGTTTGTGTGCATGTGTGGGTGTGTTTCTCTGTGGGTGTGTGTCTCTCTTTTCTCTTTAGTGGATAAAATGCCAACACGACATGATTTGCCCCACTCAACAGGTGAGATTACTCTGAAAAAGTGAAGTATAAAACAGACGGTCTATCCTGCAGCCACAAATCCATCAAAGCTGAAGATATATTGAGAAACTACAGTAATCCAGGACTCAAAAACACACTGGTATCAGTCTAACCACTCTTGCTCTTTGTTCAGCAAAAAGTACATTGTTTCAGTAGCTACACATCACCCTAAATTCACCTGTAAATGAAATTAATACAAAATATTTAGCATGAATTAAATCTAATACTTTCATGTGTTTCTCAAAGTTGTTGTAAGAGCAAGCACCACATAAGTGAGACAGTCCCTCCTGAAAGAAAGTCTGTTTCTGTCTCACATTTTAGTAAAGACAAATAGGCAACATTAATAATAAAACCAGAATCCCTTGTTTAGAATGTGTCTGGTCTGTGTGACCTTCAGAGCTATGTTCTGTGGGCAATGAGGGGGCGATGAGGGGAAGGAGATGAATCAGCCACGAGAATAGGAGGCTTTGATCAATCGATGATTGACAAGTTTTCAAGCACCGATGTTGTCTAGATTCAGCCTGCCCTGGGATTACAGTTACAGATGTCAGGCGGCTTATCTGTGCGTTTAGTATTCATTGCCATCATTCACAGATATAATCACGCAAATTGACCAGCATGAGTAGAAAAAAAAGTGAGAGAGAAATAAATTAAACCTGGCGTCAGCATTCTGTGCAGGCAATGAGCACCCTTGACTACTTTGTCATAATACACAGGACCTTGCTTTAACAATTGGCAGAAATCGCTGTCTTACATAAACAAAAATTAAAATTTGTGTGGCTTTTCAGTTTTTTTTTTTTTTTTTTGGTAATTTTCCTTTCTTTTCAGGATAACCCTTCTGTTGGCTGTCATGCAGCAGGGCAGTGTGCAGTCTGGACCTGCTTGGCAGTCCAGTCACACGTACCATTCACAAATCAGCCCTAGAGCAGACGTCACGCACCTCATGTCTGGGCAGTTGGACCAAAGCACAGTTAATCAACCGGTCTGAGAAAATTAAAGATGCAGGGACAGATTATTAATATTAAATAGGGATGGTTACTGTTATGGTTACTATTCCTATATCTGTGCTATCTCAGAGTTTCCAAGAAACTGTGTGAATTCATCAGAATTAAATCTATATTTTTGCATAAAGCACAACAGAAATTCCTAGTAAACATATTCAAGTTATTCATCTGCTTTAACTGGCGGTAATAATAAAAAAGCTGAATGCATAAATGATACTAATTGCCTGAATGCTAATCCTTTGCAAATTATTAAATGAAATACATTTCTGAATCTAGTGGGCATAAATTTGACTACCTAATGGTCACAACGTTTCTCCTTGATTTACGTGAATTACTAACCAAATAACTTTTAAAACTTTGCATGTTTTGGTTCTCTTCTTGACTATTTTTACAGGCAAATTATTGAAATTATTCATATAGACCAACTCCAGGCACATTACTGATATTGGTAACTGCATTCATAATGGATTGACATTCAGTTTGTTTTTAACACAAACAAGGTTAAAGATTCAAACATATTATCTTCAGACTGTCTTCTGGTGTCATTCCTTTGGTTACCATTTCTGATATTAAATTACTGACATGGAAAATGTGGTAGTTATTTGTGGCAAGTTGTGAAAGTGGTCTTGTGAGAAAATTGGAATTGTCTGGCTTTTGACCTGACATTGTGATGCTTCTACACTTTCACAGAGCTGAGGAAAAACTCAATCGGGAAATCACTTCATGTTTTCAAAGTCAATCATTCAGCATCCCGAGTAAACAATTATCTACTGGATGGCACAAATTAAAGACACAAATTAAAATCTCACCCAGAGTGAGATTCACTTCACTCCTTGCCCATATCTATTGGGGGGATAATCGTTGGCCCCACCCCCTCAGCTGCTCCAGGGCAGATGTGCATATTTGCACATGTTCATGTACCAAAAAGATAATAAACTTACTTTATTATCAGAGAGGCAGTTTCTCTTAAACTTAGACACAATATTTTTCTTATAATAAGAAAACAATTGTTATCTATAATCTAAAAAAGTTGTAATATATGTTGCTTTTAATGCTACATTTCTACCCTTTTTTTGGCTCTTTGTTTGATCAGAGGATCTGTAAATGTATTTGGGACTCCAAGCCACGTCGAAAGCAGTCCCTTGAAGTATTGTCTTGCTTCGCTGGTTTCTGGAACTGTCACTTTCCAGTGGCAGGATAGTGCTGATTATGGCATCAATACCCTGATAACTGACATATCAAACAGGCTAAAATGATCCTGTCCTACCTCTAACTACAACAGCTTTATCTGATCAAGTGGAAGTTTTCTCTGCTCAGGTATTGTTTACGCTAAATATACATTGTTTGTCACTTTACAAATGGAAATCGTTGATAAGTCACTCACTCCTGAAGATACTACAAAAAAATGGAGGATAAACAGTATGCAGTGCTGTTAGGGTGATTTAAACAAAAAAACAAAACAAGGAGTTTTTTTTTCTACATCCTTTGACAAGCTACACCTGAAGCACACACAGAAACCGTGGCACACGTAAACTGTGGCCTGGAGACTGGTCTGTGAGCGATTTGCATACACGCCGATGCAGATTTGAAAAAGGCTTTAATTAACGCCACAAGGTATTTGTTCCTTTTGTTTCTTATCTCCTAAAGCTTTATCCCCTCTGTCCAAGCGAGAGAAGGCCTCTCCACCACAAACGTGACTCCTCCAGCCAGCACTCCCCCAAAGGAAATTGATGTCCTTTATATTTCTGTGTGTTTAATTGTTTTCCCCATACGCAGCTAATGCGGAAGACTGCCAGCAAACAGACTGCAAATATTAAACACCTCCCAGAGGGTTCACAAACGGCAATGCTTAATTGAGTTTTAACTCCCCACCCCCCCAACCCCCCTCCAAAACAACAACAACAACAACAAAAAGACAGTGAGCACAGTCAAACCAGTTCCGCAAACAAATCCTGGCTTAATGAGGTGCGAAGTCAATTGTCTCTAATTACCGTATGCGGGCATAGCATAAACAATTTGGAGGAGGTCCTGGTTGTTTCGAGCGTCCTGGGCGGGTGAGCCGGGGAAGGTTTGCTCCAGGACGTGAACCAGAAATGCTCCTTCAGAGGTAACAGTGCATGCAAACACCCCTGCGCGTCCCTCTACAGGCCCCTCCGGGGGGCTTCAAACAAGCCACCCCTGTATTTCATTTCAAAGCCCTGCCCTATCCATTTTGCTTCAAATGTTCCACACCGCGCCGCTACATCCATCCGTGTACCTCGTATAACCTTTACTCGCCATCTGATACAACACATTCTGCTGTGGGCTTTGATGCTTGTTGCTTCTCCAAAAGAGATGCAACGGTCTGCCGGCCCACAATAAGGCCTAATGATTACTTGAATCCTTACGGGTTCCGTTCCCTATTTAAGATGTGGTGCCGCACGCGGCCCGAAATTGGTTTTCGTGGGATTAACCTCTATCTGGAGGAAATTGCCATTCAAAGGTTTCAGAAATGATACGTGCCATTTCCCCCCCATGGATGGGCCATCTCGAGGCCGGGCAAAGGAAAATGCAATCACAGCCGTTGTATGATAACTGGAGCACAGGAGACCACAATGTCCCGGCAATTGAGAAAATGTAAGAAGTGCTTGTATGAGTGATGAGTCTTCGAGAGGGCTGACCTACCTACTGATGCTCATATTGAACCCAGATAAGAGAGAAAGGGTGGATCAAAGAGAGAAAGAGAGTGAGGAAAACTGAAAGAGAAAGGAAATGAAAGAGAAGAAGAGTGAGAAAGAAATAAGAGAAAGAGCATTTACTCGTCTAGTGTTCCTGACAGCCTGGTTCAAATTTGAGTACAGTTTCGACCGGCAAACCTTTTCAGAGTTCACGAGAGGATTTTTCAGGCAATCTCCAGTGAAGTGCCAATGCCCAGCTAAACCAGTTTTATTTCTTGTACAAAAAACTGAACTGCACCCAATCCTGTCAGCTGTTTCTGGCATCCCACCCTCTTCTCATCTCCACCTGTATCTTTAGTGTCCTGCACTCTGATGGGGAAGCACAGGTCCTCTAGAAAATTATTACTGTTTGTCGGCTGCAATCAAGGCAATTGTATGTTATCAGGCAATTCTGCTGTTATAAAGGCAATTGAATACTATCAGACAAGATCATCATTGTGTCCCTCCACTGATTTTTCAAACACCATTGTCTGCTCTTACAGATTCAGTTTACTTCAGGTCGGACAAATCTTTGCAGTTTGTTGTCTTTCGTCTGCGTAAGCAAAAAAAAAAAAAAACTGCAAAAAATTATTTGTATTGATTAATTTAATTAAAAGGTTGTGTGTACCCACATGCCATTGCTAATCTGCCACAGTAGGCATCTCATCATAGTGTTATTTGGTTAACCATTTTGCCTCTGGGAACTCTTATTACTTTCCACAGGAAAAGAGGCTGAAAGACCCCTGAGAATCACACTTCCATTTGCGAGAGCAAAATGATGAGTTCCGCATCTCATGTTGTTATCAGGTACTGTAACCCCATAAAGGAAAATTGTAATTAAATAAAACAAAAGAAACTCCCTAAACAGCTCGAGCAGTGCTTTGTCTTCTGCCTTCACCTAAAATGAAGGCCCTCAATTCCGGTGCCGATTTGCAGTTTAAATGACTGTGGGCACTTAATTACTGTCTGATGCAGTAGTGATGGTGAGAAGCCATCAGGACTGTTGCTTTTTACTGATAGAGAGTGTTGGGGTAGCTGCCTCCCCTCATGGCTGCCTTTATTCCCCGAGCATTTTCAAAGTAATGCACCCCCCTGTGTTAAATATTTCATGGTCAATATGAAGTCTGGGTCAGTCCCCCGGTGGACTCTACGTGTTGTGCTGTGTATAAAGTCATTTGCCCTGAGTAATGAGTTCTGTTGCTACTGCAGAGACTGTTATATCGAGCTGGAGGGGCTGCAGGCACGCAGTTGTGAGGTAATGTGGAGTGTGTGTGTGTGTGTGTGTGTGTGTGTACGTGTGTGTGTGTATAGAAACGTGTGTGTGGGGGGTGGGTTACCAGGCTGTCATACTGTAATAAGCCTCATATTTGTCATGTTAGGACACAATCTTACTCTCCTGTATGTCCTTCAACTCTACCTCTGTAAGTAGGTAACATGGTCCAACTGAAACATATTTTTCACATGCCGTTGAGGGTCAGTGTAACACACGTGTTGCACATTGGCATCAGTCATTCTAGAAAATGAGGTTAAGAGTAGACACACTCACACTCATGTGCACAAACCTGCACGCGCACACACACACACACACACACACACACACACACACACACACTGGCCTGCACCCCCAATCACGCACCCACACACACATGCACCAACACAGTGTTTCCTCAGGGACCCGCATTTAAAGAGGGAAATGAGTCTATCACCTCTTTTCATGGTGTCGGCTTACATGCATCACTGCGGCACACTAGGCTCTGGACATTTTCTACTTCTCATAGTTCCGCTTGGTCATTTCTCTGCGCCTAAGGTGCTTTTGTTGGCTGAGCTCAACAGCTACCGAAGGACCAAAGCCAGATTTAAAGGTTAAGTGGGGATATGGTGGGAGATGTACGCCAGTCACTGCCACTAAACAGCGGTGGCTGTGGGTTTGATGACGGGCTCAGATAAGCCTCCCCTCTAAATCCGGAAGGTGTTCTCTCTCTCCTGAAGAGGCGAGGTGGAGAGCGAGGGACTATAATCCTCGGAGAGGGAGCGTCACCTGGGACCCTAGAGGGCAGTTCCGATGAGATGTACCTGCAGGAAGCGGTATCACAGGACACAGAGCGCCGAGGTCCCCCCAGTATCCACTTAGGAGCACTTGTGCACTCCGCCAACTTCAGCTGGGAAACGTCAGAGCTTGATTGAACAAGAGAATTTAGAGGGAACAAAGCCAGCACAATGAGGATTTTATTACACAAGACCAAGTTTAATAAATGCAAACGCCTTGCTGATTGTCCTCAGATGATAATTATTGTGAGCAAGTCAAGGTGAAAGTAATAAAAATACTCCTGAATCCCCCCTCAGTAGCACAGATTTAAAACACATTCCTTTCATCTGAATGGGTATTGTAAGATTTATACATACATGTGGTATTTATATATTTGTGCACTGTCATAGTGTCAAAGGACAAACCTGACTATATCAGGCAGCTTGTGGCAAAAACAAGCTAAAAGCATGAGTAACACTGCAGCATCAGTGAATAAGAAGAGGACAGTGATGTTGTGATGAAATGTTTGGCATGGTTGAAGTTTGTAATAGACTCCCTGTCCATTGCTGATGGATGAAGCCAGGCTTGGTAGGTGTCTCTTACAGGGAAACACTCATTTGGACCTTATCACACCTGAGCAGCAGTGTGGCATAAAGGTAAGAAGCAGGGCTTGTAAACACCAGGTTGAAGAGGCGAATGGAGAGGGAGAGGATATACAATGCTGGAACCTTACAGCTCTCGTCCTTATGTATGCTGGCATAGTTTAACTTCACAAGGGCTACATAGTATTGCGCTGCCCTGCTACAAATGTCTGGTCATCCTTTTCTAACCATTACCCTTTTTTTCAGCTCTGTCTTTCTAACTATCTCTCCATCTTTTTGTGTTCTCTACTAACAAGTGCTTCTGTGACCTCAAATCCTTGCTCATTTACATGTAACTGTTCTCAACAGACACGATTCCTGGACCACCGCTGCAGTGTAAACGTCATAATCTCCCAACAGTGGCTACTGTTGGATGGTGGGCCCCCTTATAGTCTGCCCTGAGCCCACCATGCCATCCTTTGTCTACCACAGCATCTGCAGACTCAGACTTAAGGTAATGAACTGGTGCATTGCGCCACCATTTACATTCCAGTTTTTCCAGAGACTCTCGGCTGCATCTCCCTGGGTCAGGGGCTAATTTTTTCAGTTTTTTCCCCGACTGGACATGGGATTTCTGATTGTCCATTTTTTCTATCTGTTCCATGCACTATTTTCAGCACTTTTGAGCACAATTTATGTTTTAAATATTTCCCACGCAAGTACAACCTAATTGATTGATGTTGCTGGTTTGATGCCCATGTAAGGCATTGCTGTTGTACCCTTGGGCAAGGTACTTAACATGACTTACCTCAGTAAATATTATTGTATTTATGGATAATATATACACTCATATGTAAGATATGTGAGTCCCTCTGGATGAAAGCATCTCTAAACAAAATGTTATGAGATGTTATGACAGATCACCTAAATTCCCCTCATTCCTCTGCTACTCAGTGTGTCCTTGTCCTCAACTATCTGTGGTGAAATCTCATTCCTCCTAAGAGTTATTCCACTGGGCCACAGTCTCTGCAGGTTTCCCTTCCAATCTAACATCATATTTGGTGACTATGTTTTAAAAAATCATTTCATCAACAATTTGACATGCTTACATGTAGGAATCTCCTTTGAAATTGCAAGGCTGTTGCAACGTGTAAATTTCATCCCTCTTCCATGCTACTTGGCTTACCTTAATTAACGTTATCTGCTCGCTTGTTTCTGACATTCTCCCATTAATCCACGTCCACTCTCCCTGGGTCCTTTCCTATTTATTTATTAGTTGTTGTTTTTTTTTTTGCCTTATGGCTTGGATGATGGTTGCCAGGTCTGTATAGATGGACCTGGGATTCAGATGTGGGATTGTGCAGCTGTAGCATGAAATCCCACATAATAATGCATGGTAGAGGGGCGCTTGAGTGGCATGGTAAGTTGAAACCTTTGCACCGAGCACAGGCTGAGCCCAATAGCCCAGGTCTGGCAACCATGCTCCTTGAGGGCATGAGAGGTTTTCCAATTTCTGTTCCATCCAGTCTCTTAATCACATAATTGTATTAGATATTTGGCTAAATTGATGCAATTGACACAAAATATGCTGGAGATATGCTCAAGAAATGCTAGAGAAATGCCTGAGATACTCAGAATTTAACCAATCAGATTGAATCACTTGCATTAACTGAACATAGGAACTGGTCCCATCAAGTAGTTAAGAGCTACAATAGAAACTCCAGGCACCAGTGTAGCCTGCCGCTGGGATAAGACATTGCTGATTTAATTCAGGGTTGTGTCATCAGCCTGCAATGACCAGAAGAATATTATCATCCAGCAACACTGGCATACATGCAGGGAGAGCATCCACCACCCAGATAACACAGGGACTGCTGTTTGATTATGAGAAGGGGAGGAGCACAATACACCACACCACTCCACAGCTAGAGGAACCTCCATTTAATTACAAATGCACAAACATAATCTACATTTGCAATGCTTTATGTGGTTCTCTAATACACAAATTGCTTTATGAGACTGGAACAGAGAAGGTCACAGCTGGCCAAGATATCACCCATGATGCATCTGTCTGTTACCCTGCTCCCTTTGCACCTAATCACTTTGCTGTTAGTTGCCCTTTGTGTCACTGATGGAGAGACATCAGACACACACACATACAAACAGACACATACGCACAGACGGACACGAACAAGCTCATGCACTAACGGTCTCAGAGAGATAGATATCTTTCTCCAATGCCTTGTTGCAGAAACACTACAAATCATATCTGAGGTCAATAAACACCTCTCAGTCTCTGCACCAGCGGCACTCAGCACAAAGACCCTGTCTCTTTGATTCATTTGGTGATTGGGTTGAGCTGAATTTGCATACTGTAAGGTCATGAATGCTCCTTTTAGCAAAGGTGCTGCATATACAATACAGTACTGTAGTGAATGCTGCCATGTTTTTTATGCTAATTGTGTTGAAATCACAGTTTATGGAAATAGTCCAAAGGGGCATCTGTATTGCTAAGAGGTCACCTGCTGCTAACTTCTCATCTTAAAGCCACCACCATGCTTGTTTACAAACATGTCTAGAAAACCCTGTGAAGTGAATATGCAAAATGAGACATGGGTAATGTCTGAGAGCATCTTTGAGAAGCTGTATTTCTTTTCACAACAGACAATTATTATAAGCGTGGACTATCTGCCAGGTTAGTGTTTGGATGGAGATAATTATATACCTGCTATGTTGTGTATCATTGTTATTACCATTACCCAAACCACCTGCTACACCATTGTGGTAGGCCAAGTTCCGCTAATCAAGCTGGTTGCTCTGTTTCCTGTTCAAACCCAATAACCTGCCTCATCCAATCATTGCACAGTTCTACAGTATGTTGTTTTATCTGTTGGGCAAAGATTACAGTAATGAAGGAAGACAATGTTCATATTCAGACTTCCCCCCTCCCTAGCTGTTTGTGCAGTGCACAGAAAGGAAAAAAAAAACAGGAGAGCAAATAATATGGCAATATCCATAGGAATATGAAAATAAATAGCAATATGTTTACTATAATGTCTGTGTGTGTATAAGAGGAGAAGAAAAGGATTAGCATTCAATACCTTTTCCTGGAAAACAAGCATGTGGTGTTTTTGTATCCAAAGGCTGCACATTTGTTGACATTTAGAAAAACCCAATATGTCAAGCTAACATTCAGCAAATTACAAATACACACAGGGGCCATGCACACAAACACTCACACACACACACACACACACACACACACACACACACACACACACACACACAACCAAGTTATTATCCCCCTCCTCCAGCATCTCTCCTGACTGCAGGGGACCCCAGTAGTTTTCAGGATAAATCTTTCTCAGAGACAAAGATTGAAGGCTTCTCTCTGTCACACTGGTCATTAAGTCAAGGAAGTCTTTTTTTCCTTGGCAGCTTTGGTGAGAATATCCCAGCTTCCATAAACTCCCCTTTAACAGGAATCTGAAAGGTTTTCATGCAGGAAAAAAAGGAAAAAAAAATCTGGTGAGTGTATTGATGTGTTGTTTGTGCAGGCTGGCAATCTCATTAAGAAACTGAACAAAACGCTACAAAAAAAGCAAAATGAAACTAGGGAATGTGAGAAAACAAAGTTTATTCAACAGGTTTTTATATTTCTGGATTCATTCAAATGAAAGGTGAAAGATAAGACTGCCTTGCTTCATAAACTAGAGGAGGAAGATCAGGTTCAAGGCTCCCAGGGTACAGCTCAGAGTGCTTAAATATATGTGCAAATACATACTGCACTCCACAATATGTCATTTTGGATCAAGGTTTTCATTCAATATGATATTCAATGCACAGATACTTACTGCCAAACTGAAAGTCACAGAGAATAGACTAATGCATACATTTAGCCTGTCACAAGCAGGATAGCAAACCAACAACCTCGTGCTATTCACCAACTAAGAAAGACAGCTCAGATCCCTGTCCAATATGACCTACGTCTCTAGCAATCTGGACCCTATATTGACATAAGCCATTTCATGCACTTTACAGCTAATGATTGGCAATACAGAGAGGAGCTTTGTCACATAGCCCTCTATTTACCTGTAGTCATGACATGTCTGTCCTTCATGAAAAATTAAGTAAACTAGTAATACACAACAATGAGCATTATTTTGAGAAGCCTTGTCCTGTCATCTTCAGCCCTGAAATTCACAACATAATCACAATAATTCCTGTATGGACTTGTAATTCAGTTTTTTTTTTTTTGCCCTTGAGCTCTATTAACAGGAGGGAATATTACCTTTTGATGAATAATAAGATTATAACAAGAGGTTAGCTATCTCTTTGGTGCTAATTTGCAAACTTATCTCATTGTGTGACCGGCTGTGGTCTTTTCCCATTAGCTCTTTTAAGAGGGAAATAACTCTTAGATCGTTCAAAATGATCTATTTATAGTCAATTGAAGGAAATGGTTGGCACTAAGCAGATAGCACCGCGACATATCAGTGTTAATGAACTCTGCCTCGATATTATAGAACTACATTAAAAGCAGGAAGCACCTTGCATTATGTTGGGTTCAGCCCCTTAAAAGATGAAAGAACCTATCTGCTGCTGGGAATAATTGCTTTTTTTGTTGAATAACTGGTAGAAACATGAACGGAAAAATTAAGCCATGTCACTGAAATGTCCAGATAATTCTGTGCAAGCACTGAATGTAAATGTAAGTAAAAAAAAAAAAAAAAAAAAAAACAAGCTTTGTATCCATATTAAATGCCTTATATGAAACCTGAAATGATTTTTTTTATCCCTCAAATTAATCTCAAAACAGTATAAAAGGGTCTAAAAGGTGACTTGTCCAAATAGCACTGAAACGCTCACAGCCTGTAGTTTACTGCCCTCTGCGCTGTCTCCCGACTGGTGCTCTCGCATTGAGTGACCACTCTTGACCCACTTTAGAAAGGAACCACAGACCTGCTGATGCACTACAGGTGTGGATCACCCTGCCTGCACTAACGAGGGGGGGGGTTACCATAGCAGCGGCCAGAGCCCTGCCCCCACTCCATAGTGTCAGTCATTCACCCGTCTCATCTACATGCTCCTGTATCCACTAGTCGTGCAACCTACCTGCCCACCTGCCGAGATAAGCTCTCCAAAACAAATGTGTAACTTGTGTTGCTGCTTGCTGTGTCTCAAAACATCCATTCCAATGAAAGTGTTTTAAGTGCAAGCCACATGATAGATGATTGGTCTGGTCTAATGTAATTTCATTTTCATCTGTGCTGGTCTAATGGGATATCATTTATAAGTGTTCATTGATTCAGCGGCATTTATATATTTACTAGCAATCGGATCATTAGTTTATGCCAGTATTACTTTTACTATTTATTGACACTAGCAAGAAAAGAACCCTCTAATATTAAGTAAACATGTGACAGGAAGTGTAATTGTGTTTGTATGTGTGTGCCTCTCTACCTCTCTAAACATCTATTCTGATAAATGCATTTAAAAAAATCCTTTGACCTGTAGTTAAGCTTAAAATACAACTGTTTGTTTCTCATCATCTATCTCAATGTGAAGTGTATCATTTCCTGTTTGGTGTGCAATCCACTGTTTTCAGATGGAGTCGTTGTCAAGGCAACGCAGCATGTCAGGTCATACAAGACTCTTCTGAACACCATAAACATATCACTGAGCTGGCTGTTTACACATGGACAGTAATATCTGGGCAATCGCCCATGTTGGAAGTTTTATATTAAAAATATGTGGTCATATGTGGAAAATGTTATTCATATCTGATCATTTGTTACAGATCAGGATGTCTGAGTGGGCACCATTCTGTGTTGGGAAGTGGTCTCAGCACTCAAATGAAATTGAGCCAGTTGGAACATATTGTGAAAACTGTCAGTCTTCTCAGTCAAACTGTGTACAGGTGGTTCTGTATCTAGCCTTGGTTATTAGCTGGGAGAGAGGAGAGGACATGTGAAGATGCAGCTGCATCCTCTGAAAGAAATGCATGGACTCACCAGTTTGTGTCACTGTAAATGCAAAACTTAGGGAAATGGAAACAACATGACAAATGTAAGTGGTAAGCATGAATTTATGCACTACTTTGGACAGGCTGGTACTTTGATGAAAGTATTTTCATCAAAACTGGTACAAGTAAAACCATTTTTGATTACAATTACTAGAATTGATTGATCTGCATGATGTAGTCCTTACATTAGCAACATATAATTATTGATTACGTATATGTAGGACTGTTGTCTAGCTATCTAATCAAAGGATGTTCTGGGAATCTAAGTTTGTTATTTGTTATTACAGAAGATCAAACTGACAGTGATGCAGAGATGAAATTCCTATCTCGTACATGATCCTCCTATATAAAAGGTATTGAAAAGACCCTGTGGAATTAATGAAAACCATCTTGTATAACATGGGAACCCCTTAAATGTTCTTGTGGGATACCAGAGGAGAAAATCTAGTATTTAAAAAAGAATTTGCTAAAAGAAGTAAAAATAAACATTTCCATAGCATTTGTAAGCCTCACATCAAACAAAATTATAAGGATTTTTTTTGTTCTGAAAACGTGTTTTTGTTCTTCTAACCGATACAGTAAAGAAACTCCTGTGTATCAACAACTCTGATTGATCAGATGTGGCAGGCAGTGGAAGAACAAGAGACATGGTCTACTGTAAAAATGATCAAGTGATCATGACTGAGTCTGGCATCTCTGTGCATGCTACCTGAATCTGGTTAGGAAACACTCATTTATGAACTACAGTTTTGAAAATAGTATTTTGCTGGCCCTTTCCACCCATTTCCTGTGCATGAATGCCTTTATACAAAAACTGTATTTTACAGAGCTCTACATAGTGTCTTTACATTGTGTATAATTGCATTTTTGTAAAAAAGCAAGCAGTTAAAACCAGAGAGGGTGGTTAGACATGTGGAAAAGAGCATTGGTGATTACCAGGAACCAGCTTGTGACTAATACCAATTGCTTATATGCAGTAATTAAATCAACAGTGTCACATGATCACCATCCACTCTGCTTGAGAACTTGATCTTTGGAACGGAATGATTGATCACTTGCTTTGGAGAAAACTATGTGAAAACTGTGTTGTGTTAATATAGTGTAGCAAATAAAAAGGTTTAACATGGGCTAATGTTGATAGGGTTGAGGGATAGAAAACTAGTTTTCAAAGTTATCTCCAAACTCCTGAGGTGAATGATACCTGTGGAAATATCAACTCTAAGGGAGTATTCAGCTCCTTTGGTCCACACATACACCCACTCACACACCTGTTTGCGCTGATGCTTCATTCCCACACAGGGTGCACAAACATTCTCTGTGGTGCAAAGAAAATAATAAAAAAAATTTTAAAAATCAGAAGGCAGTGTAATCCATTTTTTTCGGATAACACGATAAACCGAGTTCCGGAAGCAGTGTGGTCATTGTGGATCACACGGCATTCATTCAAAGAACAGCTGTATTAACCATGGCGACCTGCCCAGTATGACACTATTAGTCCCTTCACCTAAACTTTCGCCCTATCATTGAATGGGTTTTTCAGTTTTCAGTGTCTCCTCCTCACATCTCCTCAGGTTTTCAGAGAAATGAGTCCTCCTTGTCTTTTTTGGATATAAGGTTAAATAAAACTAGAAAAAAAAAAAGACAGCACTGATCTAGTATTAGCTTTCAGCAACAACAACAGGGTATATCCACCTAGAACAAACAAATTCACCTCTAGCACATCTCCAGTGGACTGACCAGTAGAATCAATCCTTATGCAATGCCGCTGTAATCAGTGAGCCGAACTGTGATGCAAACACACACCCACACACACACACACACACACACACACACACGCACATCACAAAGCACATCACATTTATTAGTCTGCTTCACTGGATACATCACTGAGTGTTGCCGTGCAGTAGGGGGCGATGGAAGCCATGTGGGGAATGATTAAAATGAGGTTTACGGGCTGTTTTGCCCTGAGAATAAGGTCTCATTTTTCACTCCGAGGCACTTAAGAGTTTGAATATAGGATTGCAGCTGACTCAAACTCAGCCTCATGCCGCTTTTGGCTCTATGGCGCGGAGACGCATAAATCAAAGATGAGCGCCGGGCTCCTCCTGCGCATTAATTATTGTAAAGCCCTGAGAACTCAGACATGACAGCAGCATGTTAGGAGTAATTACAGGCAGCTCATTTATAGGGGCCCTCCAATGCATGGCATGAATTCCGAGCAGCAGATTTTATGAATGATTTTTGATGTATGATGCAGTATCTGAACCGGGTAGTCATGATGCACACTTGCCCAACTCCAGCAATAACACCCTGTCCCAGAGCTTTGATATTTGTGTCTATTCACTATATTGTCATTGTCACTGAGAATGATTAGAAGACAAAACAGCACCTCCCTGTGGCATAAACTCCCATAAGATAGATGATTCGGTTTTGAATTGTGAAAGACTACTGGCTCAGCCCCTGCAGGTGCATATGACTCTATCACTGAATCCCCCCTCCACGCCAAAATATATATTTATATATATATATATATATATACAGTATATATATATATATATATCATTAGATGAATGAAGCTTAGCATCAATAACCAGAGGTAGCTTGGCTTTGGCAATATAGTCCAAATGATGTCTGCGGCCATCAGGGCCAGTAATCCATTTGAGACAAAGCGTTAGATAGGACAGCTGTATCATGAAGAACAAACTGCAATAATATGTTATCGACTAAAACGTTTAGCTCTGTCCGTATTGATTCTTCCACATATGGCTGGTTTGTACTCTATGTTCCACCAAGACAGAAGCTTTGTCCGGCGAGGGAGAGCTTTAATACACTTGTGCTGATTCTGCAGGAGAGAACCGGGCCAACTGTCCGTGCCCATGATGCCACACGGCCAGGAGGGATCGCGTATGCGTCTATGCTGCTAATCTGAGACACGTCTTCAGATCGTTGCGGGGGGAGGTTAAAATCGATACGGTTTTAGTGGTTGGACATGGTCTTTTTCATTAAAAGCACTGTTGTGCGTAAGGAGATGTTGGTGGGAAAGAGGCATTTGCTCGGTGCTATAAGACTCAAGTCTAAAGTGTTTTTTGAAGGCACCTCTCTTGGCTAATAGACAGCAGGGAGGCAAATATTCCATTATTTGACCAGGATCCTCAGCGATTGGTTACCTGGATGAACATGCAAAAGCAGTACAAAGAGGAAGAAAAATACAGCTTGGTCTCTCTCCTCTTTCTTAATCTTTATGAAGCAGAGAATCCTGCATGAAATAAGAGGTTCACTTATATTATTGATTTTCCTGTCTGAGAGTGTGAGTGAAAGCAGATCTGCTCTGCTCTTTCATACATCACTGGGAGAATAAATCGGGTGTCCCACTGCTAGGATACTTGACCTTGAGAACCACAGAATATTCAAGCACTTAATGAATCGAAATGTGCATTCATAACACACACCACAAGACCAAATGTAAGAGCGTGCCAGTTATCCATTCTCCTTACACCTGTCATTAATACAAATGGTAATGTACGAAAAAAATCCCCAGAAATCACTTAGAGACAGTAGCAATAGATTTACAATAACCTTACTCCATAACTATTACAAGTGTGGTTCTGTGTAGAGGTGCTCTCCAAAGCAAATCTTTTTTTTTGCGTATTTAACAGGAGAACAGTTGTTGTAATTCAATGCAGATAGCACAGCCTTGGGATACATTATTTATGTGCTTTTGGGCTGACGAAGTCCGGCAGCAACTTGTTATTCCCCGAAGAGGATTGTCAATAGAACCAGATTAATTATGCGGCATTTCGCGCAAATGAATGTTGCTTAGTCTCCGCAGCTAAAAATAGAGCACTTGTCACTCTTGAGTCGATGACTCCTCTGAAGTGCCTCTTGAAATGATGGTGTTTTGACATTTGGTCTTTGCTGAAACAAAGAGAGGCGAGGATTTACATGTTCCGAGAGAACTGTTTGAAGTTTGAGCCGCACTGGACCATGGACTACAATACTGCGTTTTATCGAGTTGCTGTGGATTGTTGACCGTTTTTTGTTTTGTTGTTTTTTTTTCCCTCATGACTAATAATGTATTGCATGGTTTTACACCATGAAGTCTAAAAATAACATTACCCTGCTCCAGTCAATTGACCTATCCATAGTGACGTCACTTGACCAATCGGTGCAGACGCATTTTTCAACCTCAGACACATCTGAAAGAGCCATTAGAATACATTGAGGCACTTTTTCCATGGAATAAAATATTAAAACAGTTAGGTGTTATTGGGGGACCTACTATTTGGACAGCAGACATCCTCAGAAGATTCAGTGAGCCTGTTTTACTACATTCCATAAACCAAAAGTATGTAAGAATAAATGTTAGCTAAAAAAGAAAAAAAAAAAAACAGTGTGAAGATAAGCATACAGCTACTCTGATATGAGTGTATTCACATTGCTTAGAATGATCAAAAGCACTTGGCAGGAACTGTACCATTGAGTGCCTGGTAAGCAAGCACCAGGATCTTAATTTTGATGCAAGCTATGATCACTAGCCATTGGAGGAAGATGTAAAATTGAGCCTTTTCAGCTAGTTAGGCTTTGTATTTATGTAAGGTGTGTCACCTGAATGGTTCAGACTCGCTCAGAAGACATGTATCTAATACAATTACAATAAAATTACAATTACAATACAATAGAATGTATTTGTGACAATCAACCTTTTAACAAATGCAACAGCTTTGAGAAGATGCTGTTGCCGTTGCATGAGAGTTAATTATTCATCTTTTTTTGAAACTTTGGTCAATAATATATTAAATGAGTCAGAGCTGGGAATAGGAAAATTTAATTAGCTGACAGTATGTAAATAGAGCTGTGCTTATAATCAGTTACAAAGAAAGGAGAGCACTGTTTGCATTTAGTCATTCTTTTAAAACCTAACAATTGTGGTAGGGAACAGCAAACAGAGCTTTCCAAACACTTTCATGAATATTTTAACATTTTAACATGAGTGGGATAATGAATTCAGCAGAAAATGACACAAGAACTGGAAGGTTTCAGAACAGAAACAAAGCAAAGTAATAAACAAACCAATGAAATGTAAAAAAACAAAAGAAAAAAGAGAGGCAACATCTGGTGGCATGATCAAGAAATGTAAGCATTCTATATTACAAAAAGTAGTTTATTAATGAAGAGAAACTTCCAGTTTGAAACTGAGAAACTGCTGGAGAACTGCGATATGTCCAGAAAAAAAGGAACAAATCAAGAAGAACTATAAAGGAAAGTTAGAGGACAAACTTTAAGTTGCCTTGAACTTACCAAGCCTCTGTATCCACTGTGGCCACTGTACCAGGTCCAATGTGATATCATTGGCACATATAAGATTCTGAACATTCTATATATGTTAGTCAACAGGAACTTTTTTTATGTAAAACTGTAAAAATATCTCAAAATATTAGGTATTTATCAAAGAGCACAAGCAAGACAATCTCATACTAGCTAAAGGAATTGGCCAGGTGTCATAAGTGTAGCTGAAAAGCCATAGGAGAAGCTTTATACAGAAAATTGGATGGAATAATAATAATAATGAGAAATACAAAGAGCAGTGAGGTTTGTGAGGTTACAGGCTCAAATCCTGGGGTGGCAGTGCAGACCTACCCTTGATAAAGGTGCTGAATCTGAATTGCTTCAGGAACTGTCATGCTGAGCAGCTTGCTCTGAATAAGGGCATCTGCATTTGTAAATAGAGGATAACGAGGACAGCATCCAACGGTGGACTGTGGCTTGGGTTTTAATGTTGCTCGGGGCCAAACCTTTAAGAACATACTTAGTCCATCTCTCCTCTCACCCTGGTACCCAAGGAGGGATCAGGCTGACAAACTGCCATACTCTGTTCACCTCCCAGAGCAGAGAAGTACAGCTTGTGTTTCACCAATCATAAGTTATCAGCACTAAAAATCATATATACATTACACACATATATATACACACATATACACACACACACACACATGCGCACACACACAAGAACATGTTTCATTCCCACAGAAGTGTCAGAACAAGTCTGAGCTGGCTAGGCCTGTTGTTTTCCTCATAGTTGAAAGTCTAAACTCTTCATATGTGTATTACTTTAAAAATATTGAAAAAGGAACCTGCCACGTTTCATTTTCACCACAGGAATCCCTGCTGACTAAAGCACTTGGACTTACCTAAAAAGGGATGTGCAAAGTGAAGGGAGACGAGGATGGGCACAGTGGCTCCATAAAGTTCAGCGCGCCCATCACAAAAAGCATAGAATCATCCAATTCAATCAGGGATTATTACACTATTTCAGAAATCACTGGAAATGGCACGTTGGTCTGTTCTCGATTTAAAAGGATCAATTTGCACCGCTGGCTCTTGAAATTACTCTCCAGCTGAGGCATTAAGGAAAGAACAGGGTGGCTGTCTTTCATCTCGGAGTGCCATCTGTGGGACACACAAACGCACGGGCATCAGGGAGGGAACACACAGCACGACTGAGGAGATTAAGAGGGCAAATCCTACCGTCTCTACTCATTGGCTCAAAGCCGACATGCTGCTCAAGCACTGGCCAATCTCTGGGACAGAGCCAATGAGGGGGGCGGAGCTATAAGGGAAATACTGACTCTCACCTTTCACACCATGCTTCCACATTGCGGCTAATTAGCTCTGATCCTTGTAATACTTTATTATGTCAACATGCACAGCGGTGACTACAAGGAAACACCTAATTTACGAATTCATAAAGGGAGGACCTCGTAGTGATTCATTGTTTTGCTGATTATTTATAATGTGCAGTGTGAAATCAAAGCCAACACATTTTGCAGCTCACTTTTTGGGTTTGCCATCCTTTCCTGTAAAATACAAAATGCAAAATGACTACTAAAGATACTGGCTTTGTCATTGTTTTAATGTCAGGTGGGACAACGGTTTGAATACTGGACATGTAAAGATGTCATTGTGGGATGAATACAACCTAAGAAATTCTTTGGAGAGTTAACTCAGACAGCGAGATTCAACACCCCCAGCATCTGCCTCTCTGTGCTTGGTGCATGGCAGCAACTTACAGAGGCAGACTCTTAAAGTCAGGGCATTAATAATTTAATGACAGGGGAAAAAGTGTTATATAAACCTTGATTTTGAAAGAACTATTTTTGCCTCTTCTACTAATTCCTTGGGAATACATTTGCCAACCCGATGCCGCAAAGGTTATCACCGTAGCTGCTATGTCCATATATTATTAATGATAACAAAGTCTACTCATTGCAGCGAGGCTGAATAGTTCAGATGGGCCTCTTCATGTCCACAGCATCTTAATTATAACACAGCTGGTATTTGTGTTTGTTTATTTGTTATTTTTTTCTTCCAGAGGAATGAGGAAGTAAAGGATGGGTCTGCCTCTGCAAATGAGGTCGCTTGGTAACCTAAAGTAGTTTATCAAACGCTGGTGACCTTGGTTCTATCGTTTTTATCATATTAACCATTTACCCTCCCCTTGGCTTTCACATCTCCTGGTTCTGGGCCAGGTGCAAAGAGAAAGGTGACTTTGGCCCTGCGATTTGTCTTGCTGGCAGCTTCACCTGCACCCAGATATCTTCCGAGGGGAGCACGGAGTTCCCTTTTCTGGAACATTGCATGCTTTCGTTGCAGCGAGATGGAGAGGGGTCAGCCCTGGGCCTGTTCCATAGCCTAGAGCCCACTGAGGAAACCAGATTCCTTTTGAGAAAATGGAACTGTGGGATCTTTTGCACTGTTTCTTAATTCTTCTAAAGACACCTAATGTTGTTCTCTGACATTATGCAGCTAAATGAAAATGCTTGACCACCAGTGCATTGGCCTAGTAAGAACCACATTTGTGAGATGTTTGCCTGTTAATAATTTACCTAGGCTTCATTTATAATGTTCAGCACACTTGCACAAATTCAAACATCATCACAGGCTCCAACTGATTCATAAATGTAAAAGAATAATTGTTAGAGGAAAAATGTTAGAACTTTATTTGATTTACTGACTGTAGATATTTTCTTTATGGAGAAAAATCCAAAGTACATCAGCAGTAAGCAAAATGGCTTAATTTTGTAAGTTTTGTCCCTACATCGCTGTTCCATTACCAGGAATCCTTGGATTCAATAAATGGTAGAGTGAGCAAAGCTCCTTAGGCAGACCAGGGAGTACTTTGTAAGTGGCCTCCTTGCTGTCTCCATAAAGACCCAAGATCCACTTTAACAGAAGAGTAAGATGATTCAGCGGTAATTTTGCAGAGACTGATGCACCTCTCATGCGAGGGAGAAAGACAATAAAAAATAAATAAATAGGAGTTATTTCCCTCAACTGAGAAACTCCCATTTTACAGTTATTCTCAATGGTATGACACAACTAATGGAGGCATTGTACTACTTCCTTAATATCCATAATAATGCATGATAGCTGAGTTGTAGACTCTGGATTTGAATGTGAAATTGTTTCTATTCAGGAAAAGGTTGTGGGGTATGACTATCGTGTAATTGGATTTTAATGTACTCAAATGAACCATACCTGTAAGTCACCATATAGATTAAGAAGGTACTTATTTGAGTGGATGCCAGGTTTATAAGTGAGCAAGCTCCATAAATTTCAACCTGTCAGATTTAGTTTGGGAGGCTAAAGGAGGATGAGACAAATTATTTGAAACACTTTATTTTATACTTGACTTTCCTTAGGAGGAGTGCTACCCTGGAACTTATACAACTCACAGAGGTTATAATAATAAAGAATGACTGCTCATTCAGCCTACATGTCCAATCACTAGAAAAGTCTTCATTTATTTATTCATCACTTTATCCCCTGTGTATATATTTATATTATACTTATATTCTCAACTCCTTGCTCCTGAAAATGGAAATAATATAGATCTATATTTTTCAGCATATTATAAAAAATGGACAAAGCACTCAAAGTTAGATTGAATATAAGCCTTGGTATGCTTCAAATTCCTAGAGAATACAGAAAATCCCTGTTATTAGCAACAGTGGAACACTTAAGAAAGTGGAAGGCCACTAGAAAGTAAATAATTGTTTCCCCATCCTGGAATTACAAGTTCAGCAATTAATAAAAAGAATAAAAATGTTGCATAAGACTTATTCAAAACTAAGGGCAATGCATTTTATGATAAGACCAGGCACAGGTGTTGGTGTTGCTTTGGCAAGGACTTAGACGTAGAATTATTGTAACTGCAACCTGCATGCCTTGAACGATAAATAACAAATTTAAATTAGAGGGTGTATTGTTCTTAACTTCAGCAACCAACAGACTAGCCAAGTCGAGTTTGTATGAGCCATGCCTGATCTCTCACTCACAATCCCCCAATCCACACCAACAAATTTTTACCAAAGAGGTCAGGGTTATGACGCATTCAGGGTCACCTTTAAAATCGGAGACAGGATAATTCAGTCTCAGCTCCAGCCCCCCGAACCCAGACGCTCAAGGTGCAGTGAAGTGCATACACAGGACAAGGGCATATCTCTGCATCACTGACACACAGCCTCGTCTGCATGCACAGAAATGATATTGGCCAAAGTAAAGCAAGCATTTTAAATATTAATGTTCACAGCATTTGCTTTCTCAAAATAGATGACAGACTCCCATGGGCTCTAAAACATGTTTGCTTTGCATTTTAGTCTAGTTGAGACATCAGTTGAATGGTGAGTGGGTGTAGCTTTTCCCCACTGAAATATCAGAGGAGACTAATAAAAATGTTTTTTTTTTTAGTTTTTGTGCTCAAGAGTTCTGTGTTATGTTGAAGAACATACAAATTTAATGAGGCCTTTATATTACAGTGCAGAATATAGGCCCAGTTCCATACTAACTGTAATATTTTAGACTTGAAATGAAAACGTTCCATTTTTTTTGTTACTTTATCATTGTTCATATATGTCAATGACTTGTAAGTGTGTTGTAAATTTAAAAAGTAATGCTAAAATAGCACTTCATTTTGTTGTTCAAAATCAAAGGGCAATACAGTCAGACAGAATCAGTGTGTTGTTGAATAGGATTTGGGGCCTACATACCCAGGTGCAGAGTATGCCATATACCTTCACTGAAAGGCATTGAGAAAGGTGTGGCAGCCATATATTGTGGTGGTCAGTAAATACACAGCTGCACAACTGACTGATATATGTCCTGTGTAAGTTGCCATAGAGATAAATGTAATGCAATCATTTTCCCTGGGCATACATTTCCAAGCTCATCATTGAGGCGCATTGAAAAACCACACTTTCCAAATGTTCACAGTCAGACACAGAATCTCTCCTCAGAACATCATTTTTTTTTTCCAGTCTCCTTGATCTCAACCCCTGTAAACGCTGAGATACGACGATTATAATGATTTAGTGCAGCACAAGCCACTTTTGTGTTTTAATTATGTCTCCGTTGCGTCCTCCGGGCCCCTAGAAGCCACCATCAAAGCACATTCCATTTAGAGGTCGCAGGGGCCACTGGAGAGAGGCGGATGACTCCCTAATAACACGCAGGATAATGAGTGTAGCCATGCCGCAGGAATGCTATCTCAAAATTGCACCTGCGACGACCTTTAATTTCTCGTGAGGGTGAGTGACAGTAAGGGCGCATTAAGAGAGTGCAGTGTGCGCGACTGGCAGTCGTCACCTGTTTCCTTTCGTGAGGTTGCGGCATTCATGGATGAGCGATGGAGACAAACCCCAACCAGGCACCATGCCGCAGCCCCGGGACTGAGCTCCTGAGCCGCTCTTTGTTCTGAGGGATGAACCACTGCTGGGTTCGAGAAGCTGCAAAAACACTGTGACTCATAATGGTAGGCGGTGAAACGTGCCGTTATTCCCAGTCACACTGCAAACACATGGCAGTGAAAGCAGTGTAACATAGTTGTAAGGAGCAGGGTTTGTAACCAAAAGGTTGCTGGTTCGATTCCTTGCTGGGGCACTGCTTCTGTACCCTAGGGCAAGGTACTTAACCCAAAATTGCCTCAACAAATATCCAAATGTATAAATGGATAACATATAAAGATTGTAGCCTATGTAAGCCGCTCTGGATAAGCATCTGGTAAACGACAATAATGTAATGTAATGTAAACAGGCCATTCACCAGTAGCCATTGACCAGTGAACACCTGTGGCTGTGGTGGGGGCTGCAGGGGGAAGCTGGTTTACTAAAGATGGAAACAGACTATGCATTTGGTCAGTAAATATACTGTGAATGGTAAACAACCTTATCCAGGGTACTTTGTTATGCTTACATCATAGCTTTCCAGCAGCCTATGTCTACAGCAGGGTTGCTGCTAAAGCATTTGAGCTGAAGCACATTGCCCAGAGATACAAACCACAGTGTCTAACATGAAGTTCAGACCCACGTACATCCAGAGTCCAGCACTCTGACAGTTATGCTATACTTTTCTGTAAGACATGTGATTTATAATTTTTTAAGTATGTTTCAGGCTAATTTTGGAAATCAGTCCAAATGTTTGTTCGTTAAAAGACTGACACTTTCCTGCATGGGTCAGAGGCCCACCAAGATAAGCCGCAGGATGGGACCAAGCTTCATAACCAAAAGAGGGCTATCTGGTGGGTGCTGAGGGAAGCACAGGAAGAACACAGTGGTGAATACAGGGGAAAGGGGGCTTCCACATTCAGTTCAGAATTAGGTGTTCTTCTCAGTCTTGGATTTGACAACCTTCAGTAATGACATCTGTTGGAGAAAAAATATGCTTTCTTGTTTAACTGCCTGTTCACTCACAGAAAAAATAAAATTCTTAACTCATTGTATAATCATTTTGTTTCTCTGCATTTACACAAACATTGTAAATCCAAAATAATATCCCAATGCAATAATGCTAAAAAAAGCTAGATGTTTTGGGAGATGTATTGCTTCTCTTGTTCATTTAAGTTGTTCATTATGATCGATCAAGGCAAGGAGACTGCAGTTATTGATCAGTGTATTTGGAAGAATTATAAAAGGAAGAGGATCAGCTGAGGTGCTTTCAGCAGTACCCCGTTGACTAAAATACCTGTAACAAATAAAATATGAGCAAGAGAGAGAAAGGGAGTGTAGAAGAGACTACTTATTTCTGCATTCAGTAAATGAAGCGTGATTCATGGTACCCTACCTGTCTTTCACTTTCTGGACCCAGAATAGCTTGCACATTCAGGAAAGATGCATTCATGTTATTGAATGAATCTGTAACTTGTAATTTCCTTCCTTGCTTTTCAAGACCTTCAGACCTTAGGACAGTTTAAAATCGCTTTTAAACGATTTCCTGTTGTTTATCATCCTCTCCTTTCAAGCACCTGTAATTCCTCATTTTCCAAGACAACAGGTTAATGCAGCCGCTCTAGCAGTCTTGTGAATCGATCCATACAACAACCAGTAAGGTAACATACAACAAGTGACTCACACACACACAAGTATATGCACACACACAAGTATATGCACACACACACACACACACACACACACACACACACACACACACGCACACGCACACGCACACACACACACATGCACACACGCAGACACAAACCTTAATGCGGACATGCAGAAGTCATGCAAGAGATTCTGGGACTGTGTGTACACGGTAGAACATGCTTCTTCCCCCCTCCTCATGTTTTTACATTAGATTATTTCTTTACCACAGGGGAGTAAAGCTTTACATTAAGCACAGCGTTAACACTGCACTAAAGTGACAGGTGAAGGCAGTGCTGAAGGCAGTTTTGTTGTATTATTCATGTAGGCATGTCTACTGTCATGGGATATTAAAAACATATATGCACTATATGCATCGACGAATACATACATACATACATATGTGTGCAGAACACTAAACACATCGCTCAAACATGCACACATGACTACATGACTCATGTCATTCTTATGATCAACACACATATTATATATGTTGTTATGAAAAATGTAATTTTTGAAAACAATGAAAAAAAACAATGCTAATATGAAAGCATATCATAGTAAAAAGATACTGCCTAGAACAGCGTATAATACATACTCCCACTATGGTGAACGTAGCGCCTAGAACAATTTCTGAAAGCATTTGAAATCATAGTGTTTATATGGAGCAAAACAATGGTCTAAAGAACGTTAACTTGCTGATGCAATGAAAACATTAGTGTTGAGCAATAATCTGAAAGAGCTACATTGCGTTGTAAGGCACCTGCAGCAAGTAAGAAGAGGATCAGATGCTGGCTGCTAGGTGTAGGGCATGCTTAGATCCCAGAAATGCCGGGGAGAAATTCAGCCCCTCTGGCAAATGTTTGTGCTCACACACAGCCAGGCGTACATATGAACGCATGTATAAGCATGCAAAGTAGATATACCCATTTAAAAAAAAAAACAAAAAGTGATCACTTTCAGAAGGAAATTTTTTTTGATCAAATTGCATTCCTCTGTAGGCAATGCCAACGTCCCACCGTTCCTTTTACCATTAACTTTGAGTAAACGAATAAAACATTTTAAAATCATTTTACATGACATTTCTGTTAGTCAAGAGGAGAGAGGGTATCGTTGTTTTTGCTGCACAGAGAAGAATGCGGGAGCAGGCTAGATGATTCATGCTTTGTAGTGCGGGATTAGCAATTTTACAAAAGCTGCAACAAATATCTTCTCTCTCAACAAACATTAGCAACAAACACCTTATCTTGCTGCACTGTTTTATGCCTTTGTTTGAAGGCTGGTTCTTTAATTAACACCACCAACCCTACACACACACACAGGCATGCACACAAAGACAAGGCAACTAAATGTCCAGGGACTCAGTCAAATAATTTCTAGGCAAATGACAAGTTAAATGGACAATTACATTTTGCTTTTTCTTTCAGATTGAGCTCAGAGTCTGAGGAAGGGATTGTGGTTCTGGTTGTAGGGATAAAAGTATCCAGTCTTGAATCTCCAGTCCCCAGCTCTAGTACCCTCTGATTCATGAAACATTTTCTCACATATTTACTTTCATGTAAAATGGCTCTCTAATTATCAATTCATTACTTCTTGGAGCACTGCAGGTTTTAATATGCTCTAATCAAATTATAAGTGCAGGTCAGCCATTATGCGACAAAATGAATGTTTGTCCACTTTCATGTATGAATAAAAATGTAATGAGGTTGAAGTGCGCCCGATAATTGGATTAAATAAGGCAGACATTGTTCAATAAATTACTGGAAATTGCTCCCTTATTCAGCATGTGTTTATGACTGTGAACAAGAGCTCTGGAACAAGATTTTTGGAGTCATCTCAGTAAAATACTGAGAATGTTAACTTCATATGTGTACAAGGGACATAGCAGGATTAACATACTTTGACAGTTCTTTCTTTCAGTTATAAATACATGAAATTGTTTTGTAGTCTTTGCAGTAACATGCCATTTCACAGTGATGTAGTTTATTCTGCATAACAACAGCATTGAGAAAGGTCGCTGTTTTAGTGGCCATTCCCCCAATAGAAAAAAAGTGCTCGGTGAGCTATGTAAAACATTGTGCAATTAACATCTGTTGTTTTATCCTTTTAGTGGCTTTGGCCTTGGAGTATTGTTAATGGCCATTTCTCCTTGTGATGTAACAATGGCTGACAGTAACAAAGACAGCGGCTCCCCGAAGCGCCGCAGCAATGATGAAGTATGACACCGGCATCATTTTCCACGCGCAAAACTGTGACAAAGTGTCACTACGTGAGAGGCGCGAGAAAAATGAATTCCCACGAACATATTAGCTGCGGAAGGGAGTCGAACTTGACGTAATGTGTCTAAATTCTCGACGAGGCCACGGCGTGTGTCTGACAGAGTGCCGGCGGTGTTGGTTGGAACGATAACGAGGTGATCAGGCGGCTCGGCCGGCTAAATCAGCTCTCCAAACTCAAAAGCAGCCGAAAACAAATCCCGACCCTTTGAGACAAACTTTTAATAACTACAGAAGGAACTACAGTACCATGTTCCTCCTGAGCTTAGCTGTCAAACAGCACTGCTCTCAGCTGTGTAATTGCTGCTGCGCTTTCAGTGAAGGAAAACTGACAGATAACAAGATTTACTGTACTCTGCAGATGACCTGCAAGAAAGCAGGCAAAATAGTACTTCAGATTTTCATTATCAGAGAGAAATGCATGTATTCATCTATTTACAAGTGCCAGTTGTCATTATAATGTCACAAAGTTGGGGACCACTTTTCAGGATCCGTAACAAACTTCCACTGCAGTATATAATGAAGTGGCAAACAGACCGTATTTTTATCTTGAAAATAAATTGGGGGCTTATTTGAATATAAAAAAATCTTTCCATGAAAGCAACACTTTCACAAAGAGAAACCAATCAAAACTGTGTAGCCCACACACACACACACACACACACACACACACACAATACAGTATTATAAAACACTGGCCCTTAAAACACCTGGTACTGTGCTTAAGGATTCCATAAAAGTGGCCCATCTGGGAGATGAACCCTCAACCTCCTGGTTATAGGCCCACATCTTTTAAAAAAACCCCTACGCCCTCCACATCACCATTCAAATACAAAATAAGTGTGTCAATGTGGACGGTGGGGGAGGGGGGTGGGGTGCTCTCCCGTGTCCCAATCACAGACAGTGGTACCCCAGACCTCCCCAGGGCAGAGCCCATAAAAACGGCCCAGACAGGCTCCTGCTACAAGGGCTTGAGCCTGTCAAGAGCTCTACCTCAACTCCGTCTCCCGCGGCGATGGGATGTGAACAAAGCAGCCGGGGGGTGAGGGTGAGAGTGGGGTGCCTCCCAGAAAGGAGGCTCGTCTCCCAGAGGGGCTGGGTTTTTGCCACTTCCTGTCACAGCCGGGCGGTGAGACACGGCACGTGCCTCTCTGCCCTCTCCCCCCCGCTCCGGAGAAGGAAGTGCCAATCAACGCGACTTCATTAATATTTGACCCCATCTCACAAAGGCGGAGTGACACTGTTGAAGGAATATGAAAAGCCTATTCCCGGGAGTCCGCTATCGGCCGACGGCTGTGCCTGGGTCAGTAATTGAACTAACTGTAGTCCTAATGGCTAGGCTGAGACCATTTAGATCGAAGAGAAGGAGGAAGGGAGATATTAACTAATTAGGATGTCACTGAAATAGAATGAGGAACAATGCACTTCTATTGAGTTGGGCTCATTTTGTATTAAAAAGGAGCTACATATTTAATTTTCGTGGATGTAAATGAGTGCAGATCGGTGGTCTGAAAATTCCTTTCAAACCTCTGTCACGTGACTCACCTACAGTTCAGCTCATAACAAATATCTTACAGGCAATTTAAACAATGTTTAACATAGCTGTGTGCCATTCTGGCAATTAGAGAAAGTGAATATCATTATGTTCTTGACATATGCTGTTCTGGGGATACATTTTCATAACTGCATTATCTTCATTAAAGTAAGCATACTTAATTAGACCATAACATTTTTACTCCAGCATAAGCCGTTAGACCCAACGAGGAACTTAGGAGAAAGAGTTTAATTAAAACTGCATGTGCCTGCAGGACTGTGTGTCAGATTATAGCAGTATAAAAAGGTAAATTATGTCCTGCAACCTTTAATCTGCATTTAATGCAAATTTCTGGTCTTGAGTGAAAAGTACTCCTTAAACTTCATAACATTCTGATGCTATTTAATATTACATTTTTATTACAGAAATTTTATTAATGATCCACTGACTTGTCTATTGATTTATCTCTCTCTTCGGCGGTTAACCTTTTGGAAACCCCCAGAAAAAAATAGCAATACCACAACAGCATTCAATACTATTCCATTCTGTGGTTTGGGACAGAAAAGGCAAAAAAAAAATCATCATTAGTTGTCATTAGATACCTAAAAAAGGATGGCTTTTTCAAATGAAATGGACATTTGATAATACAGAAAATCCTCTCTCTCTCTCTCTCTCTCTCTCTCTCTCTCTCTCTTTCCACAGTTTCCTTCTTTATCTCCTCAGGGTGTCGTGCCACAGAGCAGATTATATTGCTCTTTCAGCATCGGCCGTCGCAGTGGAACATGAGAACCTTTAATATGTTTCTGTTTGCCCGATTTTTAATATTTTGTCATGGTGTGTAAAGACACCTCACAAAGCAAATACATCCTGAAATTCATAATTCTATCAGGTATTACAGATCGGCAGGGCATACCTCATACCTTCATAGCACCAAGAACTCTTTTTGGGGTGCTCCCCTAGAATCAGTCACAATGACCTTGAGGTCTGACTCCTTATACACATTTATTGTTGTGCCATCTAACCTCATCTGTGCACAGAATTCAGATGCATTTTTAAGATGAAAGATTTTTTTTTGTTATATGTTTCACTGCAATACCACACCAACTGCACTTTTGCATTACAGTGAAGCTAGGACTGTCAATATGGCATTTTGGCCAAATGTACTGTGACGTTTGTTTTGTTCCCTCCTTCTGTATGTTGATAAAGTGCTGTCTGTTTCCTGCATGTTTTTTTAATCTGTAAAACACTTTTCCTTTACCACCTTTCATTCATTTTCAATATGATTCCAAATTAAACATCATTTTGTTTGTTTCCACACGGATCATGTGATCAGAAATGCTTTCATCAGGCATGTTCTCCCCTCATCTCTCCACCGTGTATCCCCTCCTTTAAACCACAGAGCACCGCAGGCGCACGGTAAGAGATTGAGCCGGCCGCTCCCGCACGGCCGCGGAAGCCAGCCCTTGCAGTAAAACGTCTTTAAGAAAGAATGGCCTAATAATCTGGCGGAATGGGGATGCAGCGTGGCGGAGACGGTCCAAGGCCGGCAGCGAAGATCGCCGGGAAAGGTCAACTGAGTCCCGCTCACACCTACCGTGGCAACAGAGGAGACTGCGCCGGCACCCCGAAATGCCCGCTGAGACTTTAGTTTTTTGGTATTGATGATGGATGCTGCGGGAGTTAATTTGCCTGCACTAGGAAGTGGTTTATTGGATTTTTTTTTTTTTTCCACTATTATTACATTTTTATGGCTGCTAAACATATTTTCAGCTCTTGCTATTGATGGCGACATCTCTGTGCATTGTCTTGTAAATAGTGTCGACATTTTAAGGAATACCCACTGAGATAATATTCTACAAGTGCTCTCCAGTATAAAGATATGACCTTGGATATAGGAAGAAAACATCCCACAATGCATTGCTTTATTTTTGTAAGGCCAGCATTTCATGTGAGGGAGTGATATCCACTGATATCCACATACAGTACAACTTCTTCTTCAAGAATCATGCATTACATCATGAGACAAAACAAAATGAGCAAAGAAAAAGACATGAAACGAGACCCAAAAGCCTCAAAGACAAAGCAACAAACACATAACACCATTTTTCAATGTGCGCCTCGTCCATTTCTTCTAAATTATTTATTTTGGCAGACACCCAAACCTACTGTAGCAACTATAAAGTTACCCTGAGGACAACCAAAGAACATTTCCTAGATTTAAAAAAATGGGGATGCAAACTGAGGATGGTCTACAGCCTTCACATCCACTCTATAAAAAGTGTGAAAGCATAGAAACACATTTGCTTGTAATACTTCCATCAACTGAATTAAAAAAAAAAGTGTTAAACATAATTTCATTTGGCAGATGCTCCTCGCTAGGGAATCAGAGCATAAATATAAATATGAACATTTACATTTTTTTAGTACGCTGGGATACAATCATGTCATATATGTTTCCAAGGCAATTAATTTGTGAACGTCTAGAAGAGTAAGATCTAAAATGATTGCAGACAGGGAAATTTGGCTGGCTGTGAAACCTTCCCGAAGTCTGATTGGTCCTGAATACTTAAAGGTGTTCTTTGGCCTGTCAGGCTAAGGCCCGGTATTCATGTTGCCATGGACACATTGGCCCTGCAGAAGGGGGCAGGAGACAAGAGCCCTGATTTTACTCTGAGACACCATTCCAGACCAATCAAACCATTTCTCCAGCAGCACTGCCCTGCATTAGAGCGTCATGTCAACCGTGACTTCACTAATAGAGAAATCAATCTTACCGTGGTATGGCTGGTGTAGAAATCAAGGGAGAAGTTTTTTTATCACTGCAACCAGTGCTTATGTGCCAGATTGTCAGTCTGTTTCATGTGTAATATTGGATTTGACCACACTGAAATTATTACTTTTTTATTTTTTTTAATAAAATATAATTTCTTAGTTTTGTTCACACAATATACTAATTAATAGCATGTTTATACATTCTGGTTACCCATGAATAAGGGTAACCAGAATGTATAATGTGTATAATGTACAATCAAATTTTAAACCAGACTTGATAACCAAGTTTCATGGCATCATTCCACACAGTCCAACAATGTATGAACAGTAAATATGCTTTGTCATAGCAACGTTCAGGTTACATAACGCACATTCATGTAAGTAAACACACCCCCGACAGAGTCGTGGAGCAGCAGTTGTAGCAAATTGCCTAAAGCTTATACAATCATGTTTCAAAGGAGAAATATAATGGTTTGTGGTGGCTGGGAATGTAATAAGTGGTAGAGCAAGGTGCGGATTATAAATAAATTCCAATACATTGGTATGGTAAATACATTGGTAAATTGCCTCATTAAGATAAAAATGTTCCGTTGGTAAGCCTTAATCCTTATCTATTATTTTCCTGGAGGATTGCCCAATGATATATTACTCATTTGTTTACCCCGCTGGCATTTCACTACAATAATTAATTCATGTATTAATTTTTTCCAGTTAACTCTAAGTCGAGGCCCTCTGGTCAGCAGGTTTCATATCTGCTTAAGAGAAAGACAGATGCACACACCACAGTTCAATTAGACAAACTCTAGACATAGATTAAAAAGCTCTCACTTATAGTCATCATGTTTCAAATATAACAAACTGTATATGGTTTTCTTCCTAGCTGTAGTGCATAGTTATTGACAAAAGCAATAGATGATTTGGGAGAGCGTGTCTTTGTTGAGATTGATCTCAGTTCCCTTTGAAGGTTTATTTAAATCTCATTCTGGAGAGCTTTGAGGTCTTCCAGTTTACGTACATTGCAAAATAGCGCCAGTGGCAACAGAATCAGAAATCATTGATATCTGAAGCAATTTGAATGCATTGAAATGCAAAGTGTGCATTAAAATGAAGGATGGCCAAAGTGAAGGTTCTCTAGTTTCTCACAAAGTCAGGACAAACTTTGAAACTTTGTAAAATAAAAAAAATGTAAACACAGACATACATTAACATCAATTTAACATAACAGGAACATTGGAAAGTTTCAGTATCTTTTTTTTTTTTTAAGTAAAATTTCTTTTTTTCCAACATCAATCTCCAAACCCAAGCAAATTATACAAAACCCCCATACATCATGCCGAAATGTTCACCTGCAGTCTACCTATTTCGTAGAGGAACAGATATAAATCTCTTTAGACTGCATAAGGAACGGGGAGGTACATAAATCACTTTGCAACCACAGGTATACCAGACAAGCCATTGGTCAAAGACAAGCCATTGAAAGACAAACAGGGTGCACTATAATGCAAACAGACCGTATGGTGCACCCAGAGTTGCACAGTAAGTAGGGTGTAAAAAAAAAAAAAATAGGTGCCTTACATGTAGAGCAACAGATTATGCAGCACCAGTCAAAAGTTTGGACACACCTGATTAAGATAATGGGGAAACATGCATTGAAAGACATTTTGATCTAAGGACTTATGCTTAAATGCTTGAAATTTGTTTATTAGATAAATATAAATTGTGAAGTTGATGTCTTTCCAAAAAATTTAATTTTAAAAAATATTTTTGGCTGTTTGAATAATCTAAAATATAAGATAGTTTTGATTTGTTTATAACACTTTTTGGTCCCAGCACAATTCCATTTGTGCTATTTCATTGCTTTTAAGTCTGTCCTATTATTCTAAAATTGTAACTGTACTGTATATATCACAAGCGTTTTATTAATTGGATTAATTTCTTTCAGCAAGACCCAATTATACCTGATGCAAGGTAAAAAAAACAGATTGAATGGAATTTTGCGTGTGACTCCAGATTAATTTTTCCTCATAGTACGGGGGAAAAAAAAAAAAATGGCTTCCTTATACAGTTTATCACTTTGCAGTCAGTCTAATGGAATTACAAAGGAGAAATGTTTAGGAAAGGGCTTGAATAAGTTATAATTAATTGCAGGCCATATAGAATCATTGGATGTTACGCTACATTCAGATGTGCTCAGAGGGGGTGTAATCAAAGGAGCAACCACTGAAGTAGGGATCCTACCCTAACCTGTCATTTTGTGTTTTTTTTTTAATTTTTCTCATTTCTCCTCTCTCATCTCCTTCTCTTTCTCATTCTCTCTCTTTCACGCTGTCTTCCTCACTCTATTTCATAAAGCCGTGCAAGATCTTGCAGAGGCAAAAATGTTCAGTATATGAAGACTTGTGGCATAATCTTGGATTGATATTTCAAGAGTGAGGGGAAAGCTTTGAAGTTACTGTTTATGCTTGTTGCCATGGTTACAGCTCTTCAGGGAGATTCAGATTTCAGAGCAAAGTATCAGATTTAATATTGCATCTATTATATAAATGAGGCTGAAGCAACCATAACCTTAAGTGAACTTGAAAAAAGTAAAAAAAAAAAAGCGTTTAATGTATCCCAGATTGTCTGATATTCACCCTGATTAGCATTCCACTAAATCACCTGTGATACTGTACAAGGGTCACAGTATTTTTACTATACAAGGCACGCAATAATGTACAGCATAATGATTTTTGTAGTAGAATTAACTTCCACTGGAAAATGATTAACCTTATCAAGGCACAAGGCAACTATGAGCAAAAACAGTGTGTATGTTACCAAGTCCAGTAATTGCACACCAGTCTCACTTATATATATGTATATGATAAAGGGGAACAGGTTGAAAGCAATGATAGCTTTAAAGGTAGTGTTCGGGCTTCCCCTGTTTCCACTATATATATATTTCTTTACTCTTAATCATAATATTTATTAGTGTGTATTTACACTCAAACTTGCCTGATGTGCTTACCTGATGTCCAGGGTTATCCTGGAATATTTTGGCATTCTGTGAATAATGTTCTTTACGTGGGTATTATACATCTGGCTGCAGTTGCTCATTGCTTTGAGCAGAATGCTGAAGATACTCTCAGCCTAATTTGCCAAATTCTGGGGAAGGGAAGGTGACCAATGCTGTTTTGGATGTTACTGTTGTCAAAACATATGATAATTATTGCAATTTCTGGCATGAAGCAGAAATGAATCCGGCCGCTGAAAAGAAGGCTGTGTTCAAAAAAACACGTAATTGAATTCCCATGTTAATGAGAATCAGAAGAGCGGTTTGTGCAAACCGTTCACATCCTTCATACTGCCACTCCATCAGTTATGTGCTACCACATTAAGTGCAGGGTAATGACCCGGCATTGCATGTGCGTTTCCGTTGTTTTCATTGCGGCATTGAAGGCAGTTATAATTCTGCATTAGAAATCCTCATTACAGGAAGACGTGCGTTATCGGTCATACTCAGGACCCAGGTAAAATGGGAGTGATCCAATACGCAGCACGTAATACAATTTAATTCTTATTTATTATGCATTTGGTTAGTGATTCCCCTGTCCAGGGTGACTTATATGCCTTACGGTTTTACATATGCATTTTATAGAGCTGGAAAAAAAATAAGCAATTTAAGTTTAAGCACCTTGCGCAAGGGTAAAATTGCATTGCCCCACCCAGAACCCGAACCTCCTCTTACTAGTCCAATTCTTTCAAACATTTCCTGTCTCTCTTCACTCGTTAAAAATTACACGCGGAGATTCTTGTGTCATAACACATGAATTAGATCCCCTCATATTTATGAGTGAGCGAGGAGCAATTTGAGTCTGGTGGGGTAGAAGGTTGCCCCCCTTCCGCCTATTTGGATTTCATTCCCTCAGGTGGTCCCCTCAGTCCCCTGATCCCCTGCCCCGTTGCAGTAGAGTTTAGGTCCGTCAGGATCCAGCTGATGAAACCTCTAGAGAGTGATGAGTGTGTACAGCTTATTAAACAGCAAGTGTGGTGCAACACTTCCAGGAGGGTGATGGTGGAATCCCATGACCTCCAAGCCACGGTACAATGACCCCAGTGATCATTAAACAGAGTAACTCAGGATTCTGGGGGGTAATTAACATTTGCATTATCAGCAGGCCGACACACCTTTGCACATGCTCACACGAGTATGTAGGCCTCCAGCTACTGCACCAGTCAAAGACGGAAAGGACAGCGCTACCTAATTAGCACAATTAAAGTTAGATGAGCGTAGAACTGGGTCGGCATCAAGCTTTGATTCCAGAAACTGGCAGAACTCCTCCCAGCTAATTAGTAATTCCTTTGAACCTCAGAAACAGGTGTAAGTTAATAGTGCTTGAGCTCCAGATTTATCCTGGATTCTTCTTCTTTACAGAAAAGATCAGTGAGAATGTATATACAAAGGTAAATAAATACAATATAAGAAGTTGTTCACAGACATTTTACTGTACAAAAGGCTAGAGAATAGTTGTTCATTCTAAAAATACTGTTTATTAGCCCCCGCCCCCAATGGAAGTGGGAATATGAAACAATACCTCCAGCATAATGTCCAAGGGTAGCACAAACAACAAATGATTCTGTTGTATGTTTACAGTGTGTGCAGGCTTTTGTCAACATTACAGCCTCGCGTAAGTGTCTTTGACTTTGATATTCAAATGCACGCCCTGGAACGGTATGTCTCCTACTACAAACTCCTTATTTCTTGCCTCAAGCATGAATCTGCATTTGGGCAATACCCACCGGCTGCTGTTACAGACACGTGAGGAGGTGCACTGTGAAGAGTTGCCTGTATAATTGCCAATACATCGACATACAATAATGACTCACATGGACAACATTGTGGTAGTTTGACATATATACTGGTGAATATTATGACAGCACAGTGCTAAGCTCTTTATGTTTGTTTCACTAGTCAAATGGTGTGTGTGTGTGTGTGTATACATTATCGTGCAATTATGTCAGTTCCTGTGTTGACTGTTTTTTCATACATGGTTTTCATTTTCTTATGTGCCACCATGGCTTCAGTCAGCATGTGAATCAAGTCCCAAATTTGTTGGTTTCCATTGACCCCATGTGTCATTCCAAAGTGATCCAAAATGGCAGTTTATCATTCCATCAACGGGGTCTGACCTGCTGTTCAAGTCCCCTCCCCTGGCTCTGTGACACAGAGTTGGACTTTTCTGCTGCTGGCTAAACCCTCTTAGACCACATGTGTTTGTAAATAAATGGATGAGATTGGCAAATCTTCTCACCCTTTTCTCATGCTCCTAATTTGTGGTTTGGATAAGCAGTTTTCAGATCAGCGGTGATGCACGGCGGGTGAAAGCTAATCTGTGACTGTGCATGTCATGTCAAATCAATCTCTCAGGAATTCACAAGATAATTATCTTCTGCTCGTCCATGGTCTGCTAATTGATTCATTTTATATCAGTCACAATAGAAGCAGCATAAAATTCAGTAATAATTCATTCTTGGACTGACTTGGTTGCAGTTTCCAAAGTTTTATGCCCAGACATTGAGACTATGTGAATCTCACCCCTAAGTGATCATGTTGGTTCAGTTTGCAGCCATGCTACTTCTGAGGTATTGTGATAAAATTAGGTCACAATTACGTACATGGTTTTGGAAATGTCTATTCACATCTTTCATTCAATACATTTATGCAGAAAGAACAAATGATGAAAATATTGCCTCATGCCTGTTACTATTTTGATACTTCTACCAGCATTTATACCTTTACAAATACTACTTACATGGCAACAGAAGAATGGTAATGAAATTTTTATTTTTAATAAAAATATACATACAATCTAGAAGTAATGCAATATATAACATACTATTACAGTAAGCTATTAAAAAAGCAGCTATGATGAATGACTTTGACCTGTGCACCACCCAGGGGAATCTGGGACCCCAAATTAACTGGTAGTGGGAAACAACCCTAGAGCAGACTAGTTAATGAATGACTGACTGTATAACATATTATGAGTTTTGCAGGCATAGGTATATTTTATACAGTTAAAATATGACAGCTGGAGTATTGACCATAAACACAAGCCTCCCATTCAGCTCTGACAACCAAACCACACAGCCTGCACCTGATTATTAATTGGGTCGCTATATTTTCATGAATCGCAAAAATAAATTACTTTTCTGTAGCCAGGGAACTCCCTGCAATGCAATCACAGACCCCAGACTGGGAACCACTGACACCAATCACAGTCCTCCACGCTTTCTGTTGCCTGGTATTGGGTTCTTGGTCATTGCCTTATTAGAGTGAATATTACAATGCTGCCAGCATGGGGTCCTGACAATTTAAGTGAATAATGTGCATATGATTAAAATTAAATTGCACCTTAATAACATTTTGCAAACGTGTGAGTATGAAGGATTCATAGAAACAAATATGGAAAATGCCAGAGGTATGCCATAGGTATAGCCAATTCATACACATCTAAAATTACTTATTCTTTTTTTACCTCAATGCATTACCACATAAAGCTGTCTGATTAAAATGATCCATCCTGGGCTCTGGTGATCTGGGCCACTAATTTGCCTACACATAGATAAATGCAGCAATTAAGAGCAATCCTGGTTTTAATTTTCAATGAGATTACTTCAGAAGCAGCTATCACCTCTCTGGACTCAATTAAGTTTTCAATTCAAAGTAACTCTCCTGTGAAATCATTTACCTTCGATGGCTTTTGTTTTCGTATGGGAGTGTGTGATACCTTGAAGGATATCACCTTTGCATGACTCACTGATTCTCAGACCATCTAGGTTGGGGTTACTCAAACCCTGCTCCTGGAGGGGGGGGGGTGTGTGTGTCTCAGTGCCTGTAGGCATCCTATCCAGTCAAGCACTTAACCAAGCCATTCAGCTAATCAGTGTCTTGATTGAACCAATTTGGAGCCCTTTCACATACACCCTCAGCGTTGGAATGCCCATCCATTTGTGCTCAGAATGTGGATACCAGGGCTAATGTGACACCCCAGTGAATTGGATTGCCAGTCCTCTCCAAGCCCGGTGAAGTCACAAACTAATTCTTCAGCAAATGCATTTTTTTGGGGGCAAGAGCATGCTGTAGTCCATGCAGCAAGTTAGTTTTAGGATCCTCAATAAAGCCTCCTCCAATAAAGAGGATGTATCTGCCTGAGAAACACCCTCCGTTGGTTCCATTTTCAGTGCATATTTGTATATAAATCTACTGCCTATTCCACTGAATGTTGCAAAAGCAGTTAATGTTTAGGGTATAATTTATTCATCTTCGTTCTGGCACATCACCCCAGACTTTGAACTGGGAAAAATATATATATATCGCTTAAATTCTTATGAATAATTAACAAGTTTAATCAATGCATCATTGTTGGAATTTTTGGTAGTGGTGGAGTATGAATTACAGATTATAAAATCCATAGAGTATGGATTTTAGTATTTAGCGATTAATAATAAAAAAGGACAAGGGCATTTGTAAATGCATACTGTGAAATGTTTGTGAAGTGTTGTGACAAGGGTTGGGACTGGAAGTCCCATTTTTCAACTAAATAATCAATCTGACTTTGACGGGCTCTCATGTGACTTACATAAACTATGTCACATGTATCCAGGGCAACAAATGGATACCATATAACCAATGTGAAACTATGAAAAAAATGTGAAAACAAATGTCTCACATCTCATTTCACAAGGAAGGCATGAATAGTAATGCATGTAATATGACAGGTTGGAATTTGAATGACAAACAGAAAAGGGCTTTTAGCATCCTGCCACAGCCTTGAGAGTAATATTGCTTAAAACCTTCTAGATGGAAAACGTCAAGGCTTGGAAAGAGGCAGACCTTTTTCCAGGTCTGCTTGTTTAATTCAATGGCCAGTGACTCATTATGTCTGAGTGAATGAGTAGTTGAAGTCAATGGTTCCAGTCTCTTGTAGATAATTGTTGCATGACTGAGTAAGTTACAGTCCAAAAGGAAGAATGAATGATTTAGGTGATCTGTAATACACGTTGAACAATCTTATTAGTATTAATAAAGGCTTTTGAGTACAACTTCAGAAAGCCAGATCAATTAAGCATTAGGTTGGAGGTATTTGTTTTACTTGCGGGTAAATGCAAGTAATTATACAGGTTTCAAAATGGGTTTTCTTTTCCCATTTTCCCTTCAGTGACTTCCAAGATTGGTTTCAGGACCCATTAGCAGGTGGCTCTTGAATTAATCTCACAGAGACCAGGGTATATATCCATGAGGCATTCCCACTGATAGACTATGACCTTCATACAACCTCTACTGTGCCTGCCAAATAGATATATTTTTTTCCTTTCTCTGTTCATGAAAAACAAAGATATGAGTAAGCTGAAAGCTAGAGTGAATCAAGACATGTATCTGCTAAGTGCTGGAACATCAGTGTTGACAAATAGCGCTGAAGACCTAGTTTTGGTGGGCGCTAATGTAAGTGGATAAATTCAGTTTCTGACCTGTGACAGGCAGGAGAGTGGTCCTGCTCAAAATTTTCAGTGAATGAGAGATTACTCGCTTCATTTCATCTTTAGATTAATGAATCAGTTAAAAGTCCTCTTGGTAAAGAGATCACATGCCCCAAATATTCTTCAGTTTCAAAGTGTGTTTCTGGCCACACGGCAGCACTGATTGCTCAGAGCTGATTCAGTTATTATTTACTGTATATTGACTCATACAGACAATGGAGCTTGCGGTACACGTAAACAGTATGTCTAGTGTCCTCACGATCACAAGCTCCACCAAGTTAACAACAGCCTTACCTGGTCACAGTAGCTAGATTGAGCACATAGATTCATTTCCTACCCAGCTGCATGTGGTGCGGTGCACTGAAAAGAGCCACTTTCTTTATGTGATTCTGTTTCAAACTGTTCCATCATAAATAATTATCTAGATTCTTATCTTGCTAATGAGTGTAATTATTACATTGTTTGCGTGGTAAAGCACATGTCCGGAGTAGAGCCGCATATCGTTACAAATTTAATGAATTCATGTTTCTCTGTTAGCATTGTTCTGATAAAACATGCTTACCATATAGCTGTCTAATTCATAAATAAATCTGTTTTGACAGTCCCGAGAAAGATAAGATTCTCTCTTGCTCCTTCCTCTCCTTTCTTTGTTCTGCAGTGGATTGAGGACAATAAATTTTAACTGCATATTATGACAACACACTGCTAATTTCTTTGTAAGTTTGCATCACTAGTCAAATCAAACTAGTCAAGACTGTGCGTGTATAAATTATCATGCAATTATGATTTATGTAATTTCCCGTGTCAACTGTTTTTCATGCGTGGTTTTCATTTTCTTATGTGCCACCATGGCTTGAGTCAGCATGTGGGGTCTGACCTGCCAGGGTCTGACCTGCCAGCTGAATGTGGTGGCATCAAGGCCTTGGCTTGCTAGCTTGCTACTGTTACCGCTACTGAAAGTTGAGGATACTTAACCAAAGATAAGGTGACATGGGGTCTGTTGATAATCAATTCTGACTGACAGCAGCTCAGGATATAACAATGATCTTTGGGGAACATTACAAATAACTGCTAGGGAGATTTCATTTAACTCTGAATATACCATTCTAGAAGAATTAAATGAATATTTAGCCATTTTTTTCCACAATCATATGTTCACAATTTATTTAATGTCTCTTTTGTATTTAATCTTCAGTGTACAGCATGAGAAATTATGAAAATAATGATCAGTCACAGTGATGAATGTAATCAATGGTGGTATAAATAGCAATAAACATGCCATTTGTCCTTTAGAAACTGAATCGGTTTTCTATCATCTCTTTAAAAATTAACTTCCGTTAACAAGTGCAATGTGTGTCCCTCGATGACTGATGAGGTCTTCTTTTTCTACATTTTCAAATTGCATACAGATGAGTAATATGAGGAATGTGCATTGAGTTTAGCAATTGGCTCTTCCTCTAAAAACCTCTTTCTGGGCCTGTTTGATCTGACCATACTCATGTGGTTTAGCGCACTGTTATTGAACAGAAAGTTATTAGCTGTGTCTCAACATTTTCCTCCTTATCTGTGGAGCAGGGCTACCCACAGAGAGATTAGCCAGGCATCAAATAAACGAGATTCTGGCCCAAGAGGCTGGACTTCTCTTTTCATTAGCGAGAGTTCCAGACTCAGTTCTTCTAAAAACAAGAATAGATGACAGGACAAAGCAATTTTTTACACTATGAAAATAATGTTGGTATTATAATAGTACTGTGTCAAGACCAATAAATGCAACATACACAACCAGTGAGGGAAATGACCATTTTGGTGGTTGAACTGAAAGTCATTGATAAATGTATTGTATGTCAGCAATGTGCAGTTTGCAAAGGCAGATGAATTGCACTTTAAATCTAGGTTTAAGTTATTCTTCATTGTAAATTTCTTGAAATTAATAAATGTGATTGATGCATTTGCTCCTTTTAATCATTATTATTATTATTATTATTTTAATTATCACCAGAGAGAAAGAAGGTTTTTCCACATTACTTGCCTGTCTCAAAGTGTTTCAAATAGATGTGGAATGAGAAAGTACCCTGACCAATACATATTTTGTTGTTTATGCCTCAACTGAAACAACAGTCACCTGTTGTTGATGTGCATGTCTGTTTGAATGCATGTATATTATGTATATATGTAACTATGTATTTATGTTTGATATTACTTACCTTTTCATTTTATCATATCTCTCAGGAATGGGCAACCACCAGGGCCTGAGGGAGGATATGACCTTTTTTCTGCTTGGCATTCTGTTACTGCATTATATATGCCAGGATGAAAAAACATATATATATTGGCTAACAGTTTCCTCTGAAGCCAGTGTTTTCTTCTTTGCTCTTCTAAAGTTCTGAGTGTATGTGACAGCGGTTGGGCCAGTGGCGTGCGTTGATGCTGAGTTACTGCAGGTTGACAAGGAAGACAATCTCAGTGTTGAGATTACAATGACTATTATGTCCAAGAAATTTTGTCGGGAAAGTCAAGGCGCTGGAGCTATGTTGAGAATCCGTTTTAAAAAGTGCAGAACACGGCATTCTGTGTGCGTGTTAGTGTGTGTGTGTGTGTGTGTGTGTGTGTGTGCGTGTTGTGTGTGTGTGTGTGTGTGTGTGTGTGTGTGTTTGTGTGTGTGTCTGTATTTGTGTGTGCATGCACATATGCAAGCGTGTGGGGATGAGTGGGTGTGTGCGTCAATACATGTTTCCGTGGCTGGAGAACCATAAAGGAGTGATTTAAAAAAGAAAGGATCAACAGTGTGATACAATAAAAATATAATAAATATAATATAATAAAATATAATAAAAATCCTTCAATGCTGCAGATGCACAGGTGTGACTGTTACTTCATGTGTCATTCTATCAAACACCCCCTCAATACCCCTCTCAAAGCTGAGGAAACCAATGCAAAAGAGGTTATGTTGTCTTCATCACCTGTTCACAGTCAATTGTTGACATGTTTGGACGTGCAGCACAGGAAATAGAGATCACACTATTAGTGTCGTCCGTTTTTTCTCAAACGTCCAGGTGTTGGAGTGAGATCTCACTCAGCCTCAGTTTGTTAGCCCCTGTCCCACGAGATCTGTGCATGCTGCATTGATGCCTGACCGCTCTTTATTTATTTCTGAAATCATTTTTAGGGTCATTAAATTTGACAGTGGTGTGAACCGACTGCACGATGGTGAGGAGACATGCCGAAAGCTAATTGAGAAAACACATTTTCATACCTTGGCAATGTTTATAAAATTTCATCAGCAGAAAGTAATTTCATTTTTGTCAGTTTTATTGGCATTTAGGTGAACTCGACCACTTCTTTGTGTCTCAAAATTTTACAGGTATAATTAATACAAGGTATGATTTACTCTGTTAAGATTCTAAATAGCTTTTGTTTAGCTTGTCGTGCACCAGTGCAATCAGTATTGTATTACATGTATTGTATTACATGTTATGAGTGAACAGTACAAATTAGTTTTATCAGGGGATCGCTTGATTCAAACAAGCAGATTTTTGAGAGGTGTTGATGCAGCATTACAATGTTATAGAAACAATAAATGTTATTGTAAACATTACCGTTGATTATATTAATGACTCCATAACCCATATTTTTATTCACTTAACAGATGCCTTTATCCAGAAAATTAATTTTTCTATTGAGTCTGACCATGTCAGTTTAAAGAGCATCCTGACTTATAGCCGGAAAGAGGAAGCTCATGAGGCTTGAACACACAGTATATGGGCCACCTCTCTCTTTATAGGCTGCTAAAAGCACTTCCTGGTGCTACACAAAGGCAGTTGGAGCGCACAAAGTGGCAAAACTGACAAAACTGACAAAGCTGACGTTTGAACATGCAGAAACAATTCATAAAAGACAAGCCATTTGTTTTTTTAGAGGTTATTTCAGAGAATTTTAGAGAAAGCACTGCGGCAGTGGTGACCGCTGCAATGGAAACGGGGGCAGACACTCCTGAGGCCTGTCAACAGCAGCAACAGTGTGGCTGAAGGTGTCACTTTGAGATGGGAGAGTCTTGTGAAGGTGAGAACTTGTTACCACAGTTTCCATTCTCATATATATATATATATATATATATATATATATATATATATATTTTTTTTTTTAATGTAATTTTCTTTCACACACCTGGCCTTCTGTGATTCTACAGAGAAAAAGAAGAAAAGTTTTGGTTGTCTGTTGCATCCTCCAGCACACTGAAAGCTTAAATTTGTTTTAATGGAAACTGCCAAAAGCTTTTTCCCCCTGCAGCCGAATACAATTTTAATTTACTGAGAGGCCTGTGATGAATCACAAAGCGGTCAACGTGCACAGAAAAGCCATTTGTCTTTGTGTTTTCTCTCCCATTTACTCCAGCTGATATACACAGTGACTGGTCATTTGTTTAAGTCATCAGCTCCAACCGTAAAGTTACCACTTAAAAATCCAGCTATTTCTTAAACTGTGTGAAAAAAATACAATCTTGTCTTTCAAGATTGACATGTTTGGGGGTCAAAGTCTGAGTGTGTCTTTGTGTACAAGCCTCATGGCACATTTACATGTTATGTTCTGGGAAAAAAAATCACAAACTTTACAGGTTCTTCTACGTTGGGCACTGTCTCGAACATAATGTACACTAAGTGTCTGCATAACTACCTGAATGCTTGCCTGGTGATGAGAGATGACAGAAGAGTGAAAAAGACCACCATGAGCAAAACTAGAATGCCTGTTTCCAGCTCTCTCAGCTCACATGGGTTTATGATATTTTGTGCCTCTGCTCATTACAGACTTGTGTTTTGGCACACTGTGTGTGTGTGTGTGTGTGTGTGTGTGTGTGTCTGCTCACCTTCAGGGAGAAGTGGGACCACACTGAGAAGTGATTTGTTTTGAAAGCCAGCTTCCTCGCGTCTTAAAGCCGGGCATGAATAAATGATCAGGCGTTGTGCGTCGACTCGGGCGACGTGCTCATCGACTGGCTCCGCCTCGCCTTCGCTCAGAAGCCGGTGAACCCTGAGTGGCTCCTAAGAGGCCTGGTGCAGGCGCACGGACGCGAGCTTAACCGAAAGAAAGGGCACCAGCAGGGGCCTTGCCTGCGACAGCTTAGCTGGAAGCACCTTGTCTCCGTGTCGTCACACTGAGGAAGAGATCAGTGGCGCGCCGCCGTCTTCAGCACTGCTCGCCCGACTGGGTCAGCTACCTCATTCAGCCGTGCTGGTTGTACCGGCTGGCACGGCTGCTGGCTTTGGAGAAGGGGGAGTCCACTCTCCATGTACTGCCAGCAGCAGCAGACCGGAGAAGACAGCTTGTGCCGATCCACTCTGAAGCCTTGCGCTGGCTGGCAGGGCTAGGAGGCCCCCGGGAACTGGCGAAAGTGAAGTGCACACTCACTTCCAGCGTGCGGCTGGCCAAACGAGAGCCTCATTTTCATGCGAAAAGTGACCAGTGGGCTGTTTTCACAAGATTCTCGAGCCGCACATACAGTACAAAAAGTCAAACCCAGCTCATCAGTTAAGCTTCCATGATGGCATCCAATGGCATAAAATTACATGTTCTGTTGTTCTGCAGAACAGCTGAACACATCAGAAAAAAGAACTGCATTTATTTTTCAAGGGCAGGCGTCCCAATTCTTTCTGCCCTGTGTAAGATTGGTGGTCAGCGGTATGATTTTTCAGACTAGCCAATTCGCTTTGCATGCAGATGAAGTACAGGTGGGTGCTTTGCAGGCGTAGATCAACTTGGCACCAGTGCTGAAACAGATGTCAGAACATATCACTGATCAGTCCTTCCTACCTGCCCGCTAGGAGATGGAGTCATTGTTGCAGGAGCTGTACGGTACAGCATGCTACCCCTTTTTTTGCATTCCGGAAATATGCACTTGCACCATTACATGTCACATTAGATTACCATGATGCAGTTTACTACTAAGAGTTGAGATGAATAGGAAGCAGCTCTATGAACAATAGAATTCATTCTTGGTGTCTGATTCTTGGTTTTACCGGTATACTAATCCTTGTGTGGGACAGATGAATGCGGTTGTGAAAGCAAAATGTATGTGTGTGCGTGTGTGTGTGTGTGTGTGTGTGTGTGTGTGTGTGTGTGTGTGTGTGTTGTGTGTGTGTGTTTGTGTGTGTGTGAGTGGGAGGAACCTGCCAAAAGAGAAGTTCAGTACAAATGTACAAATGAAGCCTGGTGAGCATCATTAAATTTGCCCACATTAGCTCCCTTCAACTTTGCACTAACCCCTGCCTCTGTGTTCTTTCCAGATGTTTGTTTGGTTTTGCTTTGTTTGTTCTTCTGCTCTTCTGTGCTTGCAGTGTCCTACTGACTACAGTACGCATTCTCTCGAGCATTCTCTCTCTAAAAGTTGGTAGGATGCATTTTATCCTAATATGCAGTCACTGCACCAACAAATGTTACCATGCCAACTTAACATTCATAGCTAAATGAGAACTTGTAACTCCAGCTGACAACAGCTGATGAAATCCTAATGGGAAGTGGGGTGGGGGTTTGCCTTTGTCTCTGTACTCTTGATTTACTCTGCTTAACCCAAAACCCTCTCTCAAAGGTGCTGTAGTTACGTACTGCCCGTATTCCCTGACTCCCCCATGTGACAAATACACATGCCTGCGTCAGTAAGTTTGCTTATTTAAAAGAAAACTATATACTGCTGATCTGTTGAAATAAAATGCACAGTTGAATAGCTCAGTATATTTCGATGTAAGGCGTCCCTCTTTTCCGCAGACATTTCTTTACGCAGAAGGCAAAATGTGAGCCGTTTAGACAGATAATGCCCTCGACAGTAACTTACAGTCGCGAACCATTTTCATGGCAGTCGTATTAAACGTGTCCTCGTCACGAGCCAGGCAATTTTGGCTGAGGACTGTCGGTCTCTGACAGTCCGGCGTAATAAGAGTACTATTTATCTAGTTTATTCCCATATGGTAGCAGCAATGATGGACGTATGGATGCATTCCACATGAAGTCTTCTAGATTTTCTAACACTCTGAGCAATATTCTGCATGCGAGAGCTGTCACCAAGGTAATATGGTCCTCTTTCTTTCTCTCACTGTCGTAAAGCCTCTTTCACTTGAAGTGGGAGAGACCCTGAATTTCTAAAAAGGAGAGGTTTTAACGTCTGGGATATGTGTGCAACACACACTTGTGGCTAAGTTTTTATTTATTTATTTATTTCTTTATTTTTAATGGAGCACAATTCATGCTTAATGACAGCGCAACAGGAAATAATTTTGGCCTGTTCCACCCTCTTGCCGGTCACATTGCTCTTTTTTGCTGCTCTTTCTATTCAGATGGTAAATAAATTGCTAATCACTGCCTCGGGCCTCGTTTATTATGCGTCTAATTAGAATAACGGGGAAGAGCGCACCGTCTACCTCGCTTCAACCCACAACAACCCTGCGGCTTCAAATATCGTCAGCTGTTGCTCGGAGTTACCAAACCTATTTCCCACCATTTCACTCACAAATTGAAATTCTTTCCTAAACGATGTTTCTTATTGTTAGTTTAGTTTGATTGGGTTTCTTCACACTCGAGCAGTTCCTCATATTAACACAAACAATGACTGTGCTTAAGTTAGCTGTCAAATGAGGACTCTAATAGAATTAGTGCTTCCTGAGTTCTATGCTTACATGTATATACTGGCTACTGGCCTGATAAAAGTGTAATTGTTACTGACACATTTCCAGACCATTACATGGGAGCCATTACAGTTGTCTGTCAACAATATAAAGGGGAATGATTTTAAACCCACTTCAAAAATGAGTGTACTTTACATTAGTACAGTACATGAGCATGTGATGATATTATCATCAGATATTATAACTGATTAGCATCACAAAATATCTCTTCCAGCTTTTACTAGATAAGATGGATCTTTTACAGGAAGTGGGGAGTTTTACTTAAGTCCCCAGAAATACCACAGCAGTGTTGATTCATTCTGTGGGATCTGTGTCACAATTTGAAACCCCCAACAACATCTTCAACCTGTGAAGCTAAAATGAAGTTATTACAAAAAAAGAAATGTCAGCAAATCTGCATTGATCTTGACATCTTTTGTACAATATTTATTCCCACTACCTGCTTTACTGTAATCATGTCTTGCTTGCTCCTAATTAGAAAGACATTGGCAGCATCATGGCAACAGAGTAACTGGACAATATGATGGCAGAGTGTCAAATAAGAAGGTCATGTAATATTAAATATTTGTTTTTAATATGAGATAAGCACCATTAGTGTATCATCAATATTTTAGATGCAAAATGCAAAATGGTGCAATGGGCTGACTTTCTTGTTCTCGTCAATATGATGGCCTTATGTTCTCATATGTTCCGGCACAGTCAGCCATGCCTGTTGGCTGCAATATGTACAGGCATATTCTTTTCTAGAGCATGTTAAATGGTTTAAGTGTTTCAAAAGTCAAGTTTTTTTTGTTTTTTTTTGTTTTTTTGTTGTTGTTTTGTTTTTTTTTTGCACCCATTTGAAAAAAATCTCTTGTATGAGGGCACTTCCAATTAGATTTGGCAGGGTAGATTTTCTGCTGGGAAATGCGTTTCAAATTCTATTCAATTATGTGTTGCAATTATTTTGCTGTAATTACTCTGCAGCTAAATAGGAAGATTGATGGAAAGCACTTTTACAACAGGTGAATTATATGAATTAAGTGAAATAATTCAACGTGTGAATTGCTGAAAAGTACAAATGACCTGTTTGTCTATAAAACTGAAAAAAGGAAACTGCAGCTGACAAGTTGCATGTTGTCCCCTCTGACCCTGTAATACTCTTTTGCTTCCTTGCTCTTGCTCTCTCTCTCTCCCTCTCTCTCTCTCTCTCTCTCTCTCTCTCTCTCTCTCTCTCTCTCTCTCTCTCTCTCTCTCTCGCACACTCTACCTCTCTCTCTCTGCCTTTCCCCAGTACAAAGTTTATGGACACGTGAACAGATTGTGAAACAGCACTTGTGAAAAACCAAAGAGGGCAATGACAAAGACCCCAACAATCGTTCCCCTCTTGGAGATTGGAATCAGGCAGATAATCCTTTTCCAAGTCCTATCCACTCTACCTGACACTCAGAGCACATAGTACATAATCCCCTCATTGGCATGAAAGTGTACACCCATTCAAATATACCTCCCGTCAAAATCCACTTACTTGCCATCCACATTAAACAGAGAGGTATCCCCTCGTTTGATCAATAACTCCCTCTGTGACTTCATACCTCTTTAGCTTTAAATATTGCACACGTTATTAACCTAGGCCCATACTGTTTCTTCTCTGTAAGTATATTTCCCACAATTCTGTGCGGATTCAATTCAATTTTAACAGGTGCTGAGTTTGAAGCATTAAAGGGGACCGCCACACGTAATAAAGCCAAATTGATTTTGCTCGATAAGTCACAGGATTTTTTTTTTTTTTTGTTTTACTAAATCTAAATCGTACTGCAATCATAAGCATCATGAGTCAGATCAAGTTAAGTCTTCCCAAGAGCAACACAAAAGATATTCCTCTTGTTGTGAGTGAAGGAGGAGCACAGGTCTGATTTGGGGCCTTTAACGGGCAGGCTTGGCCTGCTCTGTCTGTTTAATACCACTTCACATAAAGGGATTGCAAATAAAAAAGCACTCTGGCATTCTTTACCACGGCCCTAACCAGCCGCCCGGATGCAGAGGCATGCAACCATGGAGGGGCAGGGGAAGGGGAAGTCACACACAGTGTAAAATACACAACTACCCAAATTTGCACTGGGGTGTCCGCCAGCTCCATCCCCTGCTAATCACAACGTGGAGAGGTACGAGCAGAACTTTCATGGGGGGGATGCAAGCGGAACGCACTGCTTTTGAGTGCCACGTCAGTTTTTGTATTTTACTGTATAATTATATTGCCAGGGGAGAAAATGCAGCCAGATTCCTTTTTTTTTCTTTCTGTTTGCAACAACCGTTCCCTCAGGTCACACAGTGCTATATGAAAGAATCGAAAAGACAAGCTACGTCAAGTACTTCACAGAGTACTTTACACCCCACTATGGTTTTCTCTGCACTCCCCAAAACCAATGTAGGTTTGCAAAAAAATATGAAGAAAATACTAAGCAAAGATGCCCCCCCATTCCTCAGAACTGCAGTTTAGAGCCACGTTAGCAGATTCACAACAGCCTATACACTATTTAGACAGACATTTCTATGACAGGTTTGATGTGTGGAGGATTGATTAACTCTGGTGTGCCGGTTTGATTAATATCCTGGTCAGAGTCCAGGTTTGGGGTCAGTCCAGGCCTAATAGTCTCATAACCTCTGTCCTGGACACTACTTCGATTTCATTGCCTGAGAGACACGTAAACCTGACTCTGACAGGCAGTACTCTGGACATTCTTATTAAACTTCACTACGGTCATTGATGGGCAGGATTAAAGTGTGTCTGTGGCGCTCACCCCAGGTTTGAAAAAAGCATTCTCCTTATACTATTCTATAGTGTTATCCCAGGATATACACAGAATGAAAGCATACACACACACACTTACATACACATCTGTAATGTGTGATTCATTTTGCTAATGTTATTCGTACTTCAGCAAATGTTTTGTTTCTGTGATTTGGCAGCCATGGCTGTAGAAGAACAGTCTACCAGAGAATGATTTGATTACAGTACATTGTAATATTATATGTTTAAGGACTTATATTTGTATTTATGCACAACATCTCTGTGCCATGCTATTCAAGTGTTTTAATTTTCAAACCCCTTTTGCAGTCAGCTGTTGCATTAACTGTGTACATCGGTTTCTGATAAGGAGAAACTGTGTCCTTTGGCCTCCTTGATTACGGTGCTTAATTGCGTTGGAGAGGGGGCCACTTCTGCTGAATTCAAACAAGGCAGAGTAATCAGGGGGAAATTAACGAGGTGCTGAAATCGCAGAAGGGCTAAACAAGCGGCACACAGGCGCTTGTGGGGGAACATGCACAGCTATTGGCGAGGGGCTGACGTGCTTTTGTTGGCTTATTCATTTGAAAGTGTGCACTCAGCTCCGAGGTTAATGTAGATTAGTGAGGTGGAACGAGGGGCTCCACATTCATTTGTTCTCTTGACTAAGATGGGTCATTTCCACAGTGAGGACACAGTTTGGTTTGTGATGTATGCGCATCCCATACAGCCTTCACATGCCACACAGGGTCAGAGTGAATCCCTGTATCTATTGCAGATGTAGGGATCTACCATAGATATAGGGACAGGATGTTAAGGGTGACTATGGCCAGTCTGTCTCTTCAGTGCTGAATGCTTAGCAGGATAGAAATGGTTACCTTTTTTAATTGGGACTCAGCTGGGGATTCACCCAATACAATTCTGTCATTATAGTGAGCTCTAATGACAAGGCCAATGACCTCTTGCCTGGAAAGCACATTGGGGACAACACAGCAGAAGACTCATGTTCACATGCGTGCGTGCGCGTGCGTGCGCGTGCGCGCGCACACACACACACACACACACACACACACACACACACACACACACACACATACACACACACACAGAGAAACATACAGAACATATTCACATCATCTGTCACGTCTTCACATAAGAATTAGATCACGTGGATTGGGACACGCTCCAGTTAACCATAGACGAGACATGCCTGGCTCAAAAAGTCCAGCACATCATTGCCAGGGAGACAGGAACAGAGCTGCAGGTGCCTCCTGCATTAAGGGTTACTCTCCAGCACCTACAGGGACTGTATTGGTCCAATGCCCAGAGAGGGCTGGCTAGTCAATATTAATTACATAATTAAATCTAGGCACTGTTATCCTCTCCATTACCTGATGGTGGTGAGATTGATGGTAGCTTCTGGGCACTGTGAATACACCGCTCTGAAAAAATCCAATACATCTGCCACTCCGTTTTCCTGCATTTTACTGCAATCCTTTCATTTCAGTGGCAATTTTCAATCTTGCTTCGCTGGAGCTGCTCAGAAATAAGGAATCTGCCAGCCTCCCCAGCGAACAAAGTTTCACATCAAGACGAACGGACAGGTGAGCAGGGGAAGGGAGAGTTTGAACGGAAAATTACAACTTTTACTCTGCCGTCAAAATGACAAGCAGTCCTGTGTGGTCTGTTGCATAAAGGAGGGCAGACAGCAAGGCGTTTTTATTACAGAGCACACATATTCACATGAACTACTGGACAGAAACTGAAATGTTGCTTGCCACATATAAATAACAACTGATATTTGCATTGTATTTGATCAAATTGGTTTGTGTAATCAAAACAGGCATTCTATTCTATATGTGACCATAGTTGTATTTCACTTCATGGTAATTTACAGAAGCAGCTACACGGTCTAGCCTTTCACTTTCCACAGTTTGTTTGCTAAGGGATTTTCAACTCACTGCAATTTCTGTATGACCTTTCCCGGGATGAAGGTCATCTTTACCGAGGACCAATTTTTTTTTTTGGCATTGAATCATAATCAAATTATACCTTTAGAAACTGAAATTACCCTGCCTGCCGGTATATTAGGCAGATGCTAAATCTCTTTTGAATCTCTCTGAATTGACTTGAGCAATTTGCCTGACTATTAGGCTGCAAAAAAGGGCCTATGTCATTTGATAAATGATTTTTAAAAAGCTATTTTTACTCAGCTTTGTTGGAGCTTCTCTCAGTAACAGCTCTGGAAACCCACTGTCACTAAAAGCCAAGTTTTCTGCCATGGGCTGTCTAAAACAAGTCACCATTTCATTGTTTCAATAATGACAATATCTGCATACTCTAAATAAATAATGAAATCTCTGTTTATAGTGTAAAATTAGTGTGGAATCATACCAACAAGGACTTCAATACAACAGAACAAACATTTCTTCTGGCTATACATAAAGCTAATTTATATTTCAGTTGACAGGAAGAAATGTGCAGTGGATTTTATTATGTTTTTCAGAAAACACATAATCAGCTGTCAAAACAGATATGCTTTACATTGCAATTTTTGAAATAATATTCAATTATACAGACAGAATAGAGAGGGACAGAAAACCGGGCATTCCAATGGGGCAGAATTCCTGTCATATATTCTTAAAACCACGTATAATCGTTAGTGTTAGCATTTAGTAAATGCTGATTGAACCTTTACTTGGAGTGACAAATTTAAGCAACTGTTTGAATTTGTCTCTCCAAGATGCTGTGTATTGCAGAGGTTGGGGATTTTTTTTGCATGATATTTTTAGTCGATTTGTGTGACCAAGCAACCGTTGATGGATCATAAAAACATCCCAGTCAAGGGCAAAGTGCCATGGTGGTTAAACTGACACTGTGACAGTGTCAGTGGTGTTGGGCTGACACTTTGGGAGGGGAAATGTGAGGCAGGTCTGGACTGAAACCACACTACATTGAGTGATTGTACGTACCCATCTGCAGGTGAAATCTCATTGAATTCAGCCTGTCCACAGGTTTGATTAGTTTGGCCTCTCCACAGGTAGAATCTTTACGGTGGCGCATGATTTGTCATGCCTGTCCACATGAGGAATCAGCACTGGGTTTTGTGATTGGTTCTCCCTGTCAGCAGATGGAATGTTTCTCATCAACTAGACTGCCAGTTCCTAGATCTGGTGAGACAGAACGGGGTGTCTCGCCTTGTATGGTAAAGCTTTCTGTCAAACACGTCCACATGAAAGGCATTTCAGAAGTCGTATGCTTTTTCTTCATCATTTTGTAATAGCTGTCATGCAGAATATGTTTTTGTTAGGGTGCTGCTGATCTCCATTAGGAGAACGCTGGCCACGTGGTACAAGTCTCATTTAGTTTAATGCTCTCCACTCATTGAGAGACACTGGTTGACAGCACGTCCTTGGGACAGTCTACAAGGCCCAGGTGATATAAAGATACCGGAACAATTACACCTCACCCTTGCTCCTGTCTCCTGACCACTTCATCCCACACTCTTGTCAGGCACAACCTCAGGTCTCGTGCACTTCCTTGGGGAGATGATTGGTTCAAGTTGCACGGCCTCGTGAGGCAACAAGGTTGAAAAACTGCTACTTGTCTGCTCATCCAAGGTCATATGCTATCTGCGGCTAGCTAGTCCTCCTGGATCCACAACTGTGTAACCATTAACGTTAACATTAATGAAATCTGCTTAACACCTTTGCAAATCAAGTTGAGACATGAATAAAACACAGTATACAATGAGCTTTGAGATTGTTTAAGGGAGTTATAAAAAGCTATTTTTGCAGTCAGATTATTACTGCCTGCATGATCAGTTAGTTTTAGTCTTTTTTTTCTTTTTGTCTGATAAGCTCATAAGTCCACCAGGCTTTTTTTCATCCCACTACATCATCTCCTCCTAACTCATAGCATTTGGCTGACTTTAAGATCTTTGTTATGACATCTTAGAACACATGGAAAACCTCCTGTACCCAATACTCCTGTATTAGTTGGCCATATGAAAACATTTGCAGATTTTTTGGAAGTCTTGCAATGAAACAGAAGGGAAAGAACAGAGCAGGAAAGATGAGAGTGAAAAAAGAGAAGCGTATTCCTTGCAGAGCAGATGAAATGGAGGAAAGACTGACTAATGATTGGTCAATTCAACCGATGCACTGTGCATCACACTCTGAACGTTGAGCTCACAACTCTCTACAGAAGACTGGCACTGGGACCAAACAACTACAAGCTGGAAAGTGCAAAGTGTCAGAAAACATGCTCTAGGCATAGTCAGTGCATCACAACTTGTATGGCCGTGGCAAAGCCATCTGTGTCAATCACAGAACAGCTTCTCACCAAGATGTCACCTTATTAAGCCAATAATCGAGCATCCTGTTAAAGAATGTCCACACATTGACAAACCAAGCAGGGGCATTCTAAGATTTCAAGTGGATACGGGTGGTAGTTTTAATATTTTTCAGTGAAATGGTACAATAGTAACAACCATTGAATAAAAGAAAAAAAACAGAGTAAAGTTCTTAATTGCAGAAAAGAAAATTAAAGGACATTTAAGAGTGCGCAGGAAAATATTCCACACATTGTCATACATGGTTTAAATTTTTTTTTCAAATATGAAAATTGTTGAGGCACAGCCAATAAACTTTTGTTGTCTGCTTATATTATATTGTTGATTTTTTGTGCCCTCTGTGTTGGAGGGTTGAACCAAAAGAAATATTTGATCATATGGACATCTTTGGCATTTGATGTGTGATGAAAATAGCCCAGAGTAAATCTGACCAGAACACAACCAATCATTGACTTATAAAATAGATTTATTTAACATTTTTACTTAAACATGGTGCTGGCTAAGCATTAGATCTAATGGTATTTCATCTGGGCTAGAAGGTGCTTTTGTCTGCTAGCCCTGCGGTCCAGAGTAAAAAAATTATATATATATTCCCATTCCAGAGTTGAGCAGATGCCTTGTAAATTGACTTTGCGTTGCGTGTAATTGCTTGACATTTCCTTCTCCCCAGCTTGGAGGTTCGCTTTGTGTTTTCCACCAATCACTGCAGTCTCACAATATGCCGTCTGCTGGGAAGGTGTATCAGGGAGAACCATGCAAAAAGATCTATCGCCTAAGCTGCATTTGTGTTCATTATACACATAGCCCAAAGCCATCTGCAGGGCTAAACCCAAAAGTTCCTTCATACAGTAAGACATTGGATGAAAGTAGTTTAGTATAGGACTAATAATACTATAAAATATTACATTAAACTATAATTCTATACTATTACATCTTAAAATGGGGCATTAATCCATGCTCTATCAATTCAGCACCAGACACATTCATTACTCACCACAGGAGTGAATACCACAAATACCAAGTGGGAAGATGAAATAAGGGCCCATAAACATATAAATATTAAGCCAATTCCTCTTTCAAACTGACATTCAGAGATATTCTTAACTCACTATTGCTATTGAACATATTGTGAATGTTCTTTTATACCCATAATGAATCTCTAAATGTTTACCACTTTGTATCATACAGTTTCCATAAGCTGTGAGAGTAGGCAAACACTACAATTTATATTTATTTATATTAACTACAATTTATATTTATGGAAAAAAAAACAATTGTAATGGTAATCATGAAAATTGTTTGACAGAGAATAAATAAATCACAATTTTTTAATGAAAAATTGTATACTTCAATACTACTTCCTGCTTTAAAAGTGTAACTCAATAGCCTCCACTACAAAATGCTACTACACACAGCATTTTTTTTCCAAAGCAACTTCTTCTAAATTAACTGGAGAGGGTTATGACAGTACCTTGCAATACTTATATACAAACATTTCATTCCTGTGTAAATATCAAATAAATTAAGCAGAACCAATTCACACTAAGTGTCTGCTGCAATATATGATGCTAACAGTTAAAGGCATGCATAATGCATAACCGCTGTTTAATCCAAGCATATGTTATGTACGTCCTCACTCATTAGGGGAGAAACATTACACAAATATGATTTTAAGGTATTATTGGACCAGGATGCTGAGCTGTACAATTTAAAAGATGGTTGTGTAATGCATCTCTAAAATTTAGTTTGCAGAATGGAATGCAATTCAACATACATCGCACACAATACAAACATCTATTGTGTTTGGACACCTGGAACGAAAGCAGACTAAATTAGCCTACATCCTTAATCCAAATATGGCGCTTTTTTAATTATGACAATAAACATCTCAAATAATATATTGACTATGAAAAATTTACACAATGCCTTCCGAGCCCTGCAAAAATCATAGCCATATCTCACATTCAAAACTTGCTGGCTCCTCTCCCAGAACCCAAATTATTATCCCTTCAGCTTCCATCTCCAGTCTCTTGCTAAAGTAATGAAGCACGCCTCTAATGCATCATAAGATCCACTTTGTGTTGGGCAGATGACAGCAGGCCGCTGAGTGCAGGTAAGGGTTTCTTGGGAACCAAACAATTCGCAACATCCGGATCAACAATATCACCGCTGACATCCAATGTGCTGGCTAAAAGCTCTTCAGCAAGTGGCTGAGTGCTCCTCCTCCTCCTACCTGCTCAGATTTGATCTACTGAAAGAAAAGCAACCCCGTATTTCATGTTACAATACACTCATAACAAAAAACCCCACAATGGACTCCACTGATGTTCATTAATTATCCTCCACCACTTGTGCCTTTGCTATAGTATCCTTTAGATAACGTCAGTTAAAGTTGAGCACATGCACATAGTTGTGGCAACCACGTGCTAACAAAACAGGAAGTAGAACACAGTTATAGCTACCCATGTGCAAGTTTTTATGTTTCTCTGCTTTTATTCAGTGATGTTATGTTTCAAGTTCAGCTGATCAGGGTAGCAATGCCTATCAAGGGAACTTTAGTTGTTGCTTGGTGCGAATATATTAAACCAGTTGCTCATGCTTCTCTGTCCCACAAGAATTACACAGGGTTCAGCTTGTGCTTAGTAAGAAACAAAATAAAACAAATATTGAATTACACAGCACTTTTAATAACTTCACCCTCAGCTGGTATGAATTTTGAACATATGGGTCTTCCTCAGGCAAACAGCAAGTAAAATATGTATTACCCTACCGCCAACTGTGTCCTCATTTGATCCAGGAGGTAGACTGACTTAGAAAGACAATGAATATAACAGCAAAAAAGTAAGTGTTTGGAAGAGAAAGCCTTCAGAGGAAGGTGTATATGGAACCAAAGAGAAAATAAGAACCAAGGCTTTTTCATCCACCGCTGTGGGATTCGGTGCAGGTGAACCTGTGCCCGGGCAAACACTGAGAATGAGATGCCCTCATCATTGTCACTCACACTTGCCACTTTCGTCTCTGAGGAATTATATGCTCCACGGAAAAAAAAAAAAAAATGTTATGATGCTATGGTGGAGTCGAGTGGAGGTGAAATGAGGTGAATCAAATAATGGAAAAGGGAATGAGTCTCTGGCATTCTACCGTACGCTCTATCACCGGTGCCATACACCTGGATGTCCACGTTTGCAATAAAAACACCTCATTATCATTCTTGCTTACACTGGAACACATTTTAGGAGCAAAATAACCCGAGGAGAGAGGCAAATAGAACCCAAAATTATCTAAGCGGCAGACTACAAAATAACAGTTAGATACAGCAATCTGTCTGTAGATAAGTACTGGAGGGATACAAATGCAATATGTGGCAAGGATAAGAGATTCCATTTCTCAGTTCCATTCAGCTTCATCTTTTGATTCTTTCATTGAAGCCATTTTGTTGGTCAGGAAGCTAGTATTCAAGGTCCAAGTTACTAATAGCAGCTAATAGCTGTGTTGTTGCATTCCTCCATTCTGTCGGATGGAATGACTTGCATCCCCAGTTGGTGTGCAGCATGTGTAACTTTAAAGTATAGCCAAACATCAGCGAGCCTTCCCCTGTGCCAGAAGGTATCCTGCTTGCCTCTTAGTCCCCACACTATGCTTCCAAACCCCATGCTGGCCTCGCATGAGTTAGCAAGTCGATAATAACATGATAGAAATGAAATGACTTCTGTCAGGGAATTCAAAGGATATGAAAAATGAGATGGAAAGGAAGAAGGAGGGTGATCAAACACACCTATGGAAGAAAATAAACAAGAAAAAGGAAAAAAGAAATGACATGTTCACTGGAGAGAAATGAAGACCTGCAGACATAGCCAAAATTACAGTGTCAATTATGCAGGTAATAAGAACAGAGGTATCTGCTTTCAGTCTTCGAGAGTTTGGGAATTGCGCTGCCCTTATGACTACCTAATAGAAAAAAAAGATGAAAAACACAAAACAATGTCAGTTGCATCCCCTGGGACTATAACCTTTAACATTTTCTTAACATAAAATCACATAAATCCATTTTTATTTCACTGACAGCTATTGTGTTGTTTTTTTTCCTTCTCAAAGCATGAGGACACATTTGAAGGTGTGATTCTTGTCTGATCCAAACTCATTAACTGGTCATAAACACACTGCTCCATAAATTTTCTAGATGGAAAGCAGAGGCATTAGCTTCTAGCTCTAATTAACCTATCACTTTGAAGTCATGACAGAACAAAGGCATGTCTGGGACAAACATGGAGGCAGAAAGGGCTAAGTTCCAAACAATCAAGATTTTCATGTTTATGTCCGTTTACCCCACCTTCAAAATTCTTAGGTATATTAAGTTTAAAAGAGGGTTAGTGTCAACAAGAATCAATAGGGGATGAGATATCTGTGACCTCAAAGCTCAATTCTAAGTGCTTCAGCGAGGTCCTTAGTCTAACAGCATATCTATTGAACAAGCAAATTAATTAGTGCTATTGTGCACAATGAATCTGTGCATAAAACACCAGTGACTGGTGGTACAGAAGCACTGCTTTAACACGAGAGATCTTTGTCAGCAGCTATAACACGGATAGCAGCAGGTCCATTTCAACACATTTATTTATTGATAAAAGGGGACTCAAACACAGACTCAGTGCCACCTGAAATTTTAGACTACCGAGGGACAGGTGGCCACAAACTCAAACATATGCTACGATGAATATATTCATAAGACTGAGCAGTAAAACCAGAGCATATGTCCGCCGCATTATAGGGAATTAATGTGAACAGGTGCACTTGGCACACCGATGAACAGCATCGCATGGCTGTGGAACTCCTTTTTTTGGAAGGGACAGTTGAGGACATGACACGCTTGATCGATCCGTACAGTAGGAGAATTGCTGAGGATTTCAAAGATCAGACACGAGATATTTCAAGCCCCCAATCAATGAAGTGGGTGTTCAGATGTCAAAGGGTGCCTCGTTTAAGAAACAAGTAACATTACTTATATCAGTATTGTTCAGCGGATCGATCGTGACGATGACACTGAGAGAGAAAAATGAGAGCTGCTTCCCCTCCAATGTCTAAATTTCCAGAGGAAATCCATACTCTCGTTTCGTGTGTCACAGTCCTCCACCAGCCAAGTGTAATAGTGCAGGCTATAGATGTAGATAAAAAGTAACTCTAGGAGCATTTCCGAAATTTCCTGAAAATTGTGTAGATAATGATAGCTGTAAAAGATGGCACATTTCCCCAGCTACAATGAAGAGACACTTTGGGCGTAAAAAAGTTGTTTTTTTTTTGTCACAGTCAGTCAGTCAGTCTGTTATGGACAGCTTACAGGTTCCAATTGGACTCCAGGAACAGCAGAGTCATGAAACAGCTTGGCCTGGATACTGAGTGCAGAGCAGGCAGCCACCTCAATTAAACAAAGTACCGGAAGAGAAGAAGGCAGCGAACAGGCGACTTTTCAAGCATGTCCTAATACAAGACCTAGCAGGTGTTTTACATATGGCAACAAGACTTGAATCTAAAGGTAAGATCATTGATCAAGAACATTGATCCTCGATGATATCAGTTAAAGTAAGGGATCGTGATGGATGTGTCCTCATGATACAAGTGCGGTTAATTTGGTCTCTAATGGTTGTTAGGGTTGCAGGGTGGAGAAAGGGTCAGAATTGACCAGTGTCATTATCAAAGAGACATGGTAAAATTTCTCAAACTTTTAATACTTTATTTTTTATTCTGAGGTCAGCCATTTTACTATTATTATTATTATTATTATTATTATTAGTAGTAGTAGTAGTAGTAGTAGTAGTACTACTGATCCATGTATTAATTTATATGTGAAACCTGCAAACCTTACACTTGAGAGGTGGGAGACATGATGGAATGGCTGTTTTGCCAAACATAGATTGCCGTTCCACAGGCTTTATGTCTGGTGAGGTGGCAGGTATTCCCTGAACACATCTTACTCAAGCTCTAAAGGGTCATGTGGGTTTCTAGGGCCAGTGGTGAAAGACCTGAATTGCATCAGTAAACTACCATCTGCATCAAATGGATGCAAGGCTCACATGAAGGTCTTTCATAACATGAGTCGAGTATTACCATTGTGTGGTCTTAGTAGTAAATTGCCTGATATTTGCCACACGCTCTAACTTGTTCATGAGTTTCAACTTTGAGTTTGTTATTGATCAGATGGACTGAGCAATGGACACAGAATTGTCTGTTTTCATTGTCAGAATTGCCGTGCATTACCTGACACTACAAATCACATGCTTAACTTCATGTTGTCAAAATTATTTAATCGTGTGTATCAATGTAGTGTGTAATCCCAACATGACTGTTGTAATTGAATACATAACAATGATATTGAAATGATACCAAAGAGTCAGCCACACTGCTGTCCTTCAATGACCTGGTTTCTAAGATTAGGTTAGGACCAACATTAAACAAGTGAAGAGATAAAGTTCAAGTTTGTTGTCTGCAGATAATCTCCTGATATCCTCTTATCTGCCCAAATGAAAATGCTCATTGCAATAATAAAGCTGACAAGGTAGGTCAAGCCTATTTAACAGGGCATCAATCTGATAGATATCACAGATAAACCAATGAATGAAATATCCACCTTGTTTCCTTTCATTCATGTTCAGTACATGGGTGATGTGGGTACAGTTTAGTGCTGTTGGGCTATATATTTCCTGTTTTTCTTTTTTTTTTGGTGATTTGTGCATTGCTTGGCAAGGTCATCTGATTGGTATGCTTCCTTGCCAATGTACTAATGTTTTTTGCATGAAGTAGGTTGATGTTTCCTGGCCTGAATGAAAGACTTGAGACTTGAGACAAAATTACTAAATTAACAAATAAATTAACGTGTAAATAAATAAACGTGTTTTTACACGTTTTTTTAGAGTAGATGTCACCTTGTACCCACAGCGCTGTACACCCACACACAACATCGGTGGGATGACCAACTTCTGCTGGTCATCCCAAATTGATTTAGTTTGAAAGAATTTTGTCCAGCTGAAGTTCTGTTTCTTAAAAAAATGTTTTTTGTTACTTTGGAGACTGTGTTTATGGGAATTGTTTGCTGACTTGTGGTTACGTTTGTTCTGAAAGCGATAGCATCGGCTCACATAAGTACAGCATAACCGGAAGCCTGCTGATTGCTTTCTCGGTGTCAGATTTTCTCTTTCCTCTCTGGAGGATCAATTCAGTTTCCTCCTCGGAAACACAGTGCTCACACCCACCAGTACAACGTTATATTACATTGCATGAGCTTAGCAGATGCCCCCATCCAGTGTGAATAACATTTTTACACGTTAGCTATTACAGAACCTCCTTTGAGTTACAAGCCCTGCTCCTTAGCACTTATTAGAAAGTGTCTTGCTTTTTTTTGGGCAGACAAGTTTAATTACCGCTTATTTGTGACAGTAAGGAAGGAATACAAGCAATCCCGTCTGTCAGGAAGAGGTGAGTGCAGTGATGGATGCTGGGTTTCCTCTATGACGGCATCTCTTTACAGTCGCGAGATGCATTATTGCGTGAGTATGATTTATAAGGCTACCTCCCGATCTCCGGATGGGATTTTTCTTCCGACTTCTCCCACGGACCACCATAACGGATGAATCATGGCCTGCGAGACTTTCTCGAGGTCCTCGTCCCACACACACGCCCAGGGGGGAAGTAATGAAATCTCTCTGAAGCGCGAGAATGATGGGCCGCAAAGACTCCTGACAAGCCATAATGCCTGGATGCGTGCATCCGCCCACCCCACCCCCCCCCCCAACACCTGCCAAGCACGTGTGCCCAACCAGCGCTTCAAAATGCCTTGAAAAGAAGAACCAAGAACCGACGCCGGACCGGCAGCCTTTGCAACATTGTCAATACCAATTTTTGTTGGTGCCGCCCGCTCCCTATTTATTGTCATCATTCATTTGGCGTCTTTTATCAAACTCCGCCGCCAGCGCTCCTTGATAACAAGGTCTACAGGATTAGGCTTTCATGGGTGGGGGTGACGGATTGCTTATCTGAACAGGGAGTCTATGGCTGTCTCCCAGTGGGCCTCCACTGTGTACAAAGCGATGCCACTGCAATGACACCACAGAGCCAAGGAGAGCCAGACAGACGGGAAACAACCTCCAGGCAATGATGAAGAAAACTAGATTTTTTTTTTTTTTTTTTTTACTCAGAGAAAAGGAGAGAAATGCACACAAAAATATGATAAGGAGACCTTATCACTTTGAGCGTGAATAACTTCTTTTGGAGGTTGTGAAATGAAATGATGGGCCCAACGTTCCCCTGAATCATGCTGAAATGGCATTTTTTCTGTTAAACATCCAAGATGTAATATTGTGCTTGGTCAGATTTCAGGAACGCAATTAAAAGACAGATAATAAATCTGAAGTACAAAATGTCTTTTTTTCCCCACAATTTTATCCTTCCTAGCTACTTATAAACACTAACTGAATGTGAAGCTTTCCACAGCAGTGAATGCAGTGCAAACCAATACTTTTCATACGCAAGCCAATGCTTTTCACAATACGGAGTGCACCAGGAGTCGCAATCTGCAGGATCATCTGACCCTGAAGCTATCTGAGTACTTGCAGGCACCCGAACAAGTCACCAGGCACCAGCAACGCCACTCCGAAACCCTGGCCAAGCTATCTAAGCCTATCCTCAATTCGGACACTGTGTACCAGTTGTAGTGCTCAGCTTGCTGCAAGTGAATGCCTTTACTGTCCGAGAGACATGAGAGCCCCACAAAATATCATGTCAGTATCTTTGTTTATGCGATTATCACACACACACACAAACACACACACATACACATATATGTATCAGTCTTTTTAGAGTCAACACAAAACAAAAGCATGGCTGGTTCAAAGGTAAAAACATCACAATCACACACAGCAGTGAGAGTGGAGCACAAAATGATAGAGATTTTCACATATTTGTCAATTTGCCAATCTTAGAAAATTCCTGTGCACACTAGATTTCACAGAATGCTTATTTCCATTGATCAAACTGTTTCATTAGATAACGGCTCAGTTTGTTTGTTGAGGCCGATGGCATTTCTGAAGAGGTTTTACAGGATAAATATTGTGTCTGGTCTTTTGAGTGTCCTCTATATATGCAAATCTGCTTGAAATCGTCCTGGTTTTTTCAAGGTGAAGTGCAGTTTCTTTTCATCATATCTGTTTACACATTGCATTAATTATGCGTCAGAGCTGATGTGCCTGACAAGTAGAATAAGGCACTGAGTTTAAAAGGATCCTTTCCAATATTAAATTATGCCGATACCCACAAGAAGCAAACTTACTCAGCAAATTTGACGGCTATGCTATTGAGCAGAAGAAGTGTCAGTGCCCCGGGGTCTTAGCCGGGTTTGTTTTTGTTTTCATTCCTTGTGTTCTAGCCCTGCCCTGCTCTCCGCCCTGTCTCCGCCCACCTGATTACCTGCCTGCCTGTGCACCTGCATCCCATCTCCTCATCAGTCTCCCCCTACATATTCCCTGCTTGTGCCTGGTCTTGTTGCTAGTTTGTCTCAGTTCATCTGTGTTGCTGCCTGCCTGCCTGCCTGCCTGCCTGCCTGCCTGCCTGCCTGCCTGCCTGCCTGCCTGCCTGCCTGCCTGCCGCACCATATTTTGCCTGTTCTCTCGACTACGTCTTTTGGATCTGTTTTTTGGTATTGTTCGCTGTGCTTCCCTGGATCTCTGACTTTGCCTGTTTTTGACCTTCGATTTCTGGACTTCGTTTTGTATTTAATAAAGTTTGCACCCTGCCTTCCTGTCTGCGCCTGAGTCCCTGCCTGAGCCTTGACAAGAAGGGTGAAAACAATGACTTAAAAACATATAAATACAATAGTCATTAATAAATAACCTTATAATTCCTGGCTTTTAAGTTTTACTTCTCTCCATTCCTAGCTTTGAGTTATATATATTTGTAGCAATTGACAGGTTTGCAGATTTGTCTTTATTCTAAAAAAATTATCATTAATTTTATTGACTGCCACAAGCATGATGTGTAAAAGTAGCAAGTAGCTTGTGTAAGATCACTGCTGTAGGTTAAGGACTGTGATTTCACTTTCTCTTTTTAATCCATGAATCTGTATTTGTGTTCAGGGCCTTGCATTTAACAATGATTACAAACCTTGGAATTACTATTAACTAAGTGTTTAATTAACTGTTTCACATGCAGTGCACGTCTGATGGTTTGTGTGCATGAGAATGTCGGTGTGCATGAGTGTCAGATGGGGCATTGGATGCTAGGTTAATTGATTAATTGACTGGCCACACCCACCAGGTCATATAAATGAGAAGTAGATTGTGGGTGCATAGCAAAGAGAGAAAGCACAGTGCTAGAAAGAGTTTTGTGTGAGTGCAGAGGATGTGACAATGCGTTGGGGGGGAGGAGGAGAAGGGACAGGGGTTGGGAGGCTTGTGTGAACAGAGCAGAAGGGACAGAGTTTGGGAGGGTTCTGGGAGAGGGAGAGAAGGGACAGGTGATACAGAGCTAGGGGTGGTTGTCTTTAGTTAGCATAAATTATGCATTTTTGGACAAATCCGTTCCCTTTTTTTTTAAAACAACTTTTGTCAATTATTCAGCCAGCTTCTTCACAAGAGCAAAGTGTATTGCGGATAGATTGCGTCAAGGGCTAATGAAGACACAATGAAATTATCCTGTCGTCATTCCCTTGATGTCAATTTTGATTGGTGTCAGACACACAGTGCCTGCTTTGTTCAAGGTCACTGGTGGGAGATCCACCCATGTAGGCTTTGAAGTTTTGAACAAGGAAGTGCATTCTTGCAGTACCAACCCAAAATATTATTCCCATCCCATAATCGTTTGATATTACCTCAGCAGGGCCCTGTGAGGAAGACGTGTTTGATTATCGCTCCCCTCATAGGATTTGTATTAGTCTCACAGCTTGCTTGCAATGCTGTGAACGTACTTCCTTTTTTAGTGATCATAAATGAGACGAAAGTGTCTTCAAAGAACACTGTGTCCCACTGTAGTGGATAGAAACACGCAAACAGGAGTTAAGGGGCATAACCTAGTGGGTGTCCCTCTGTGTAAAACATCTGAGTCATAGATGTAAGAGTGGCAAAGGAGTGTGTCAGAGACACTCTTCCATGGGCTGTGAGCCACTCTCTGGGCCATTTGTGTGTGCGTGTATGTGTGTTCCTGAGGTTTTTTTTTTTTTTTGGCATATGATGGATAAACAGCTAATATACATAATTCTGCCTCAAGGGGAATCATTTAAAGCACTTTACACAGAGAGGGACATTGGTTTTCCCCCCAAAGCATTTATTTTGTACTCATCTGCACAGATTGACCACGGGATATTAATCCATGTATTGACCTTAATAGCTACGCTTTAAACAGCAACTGACTGGGTTTGAGAACACGCTTGTAATTTCACACACTGTCTCGAATTGTAATTATTTCAGAAGTGCACGGCTGCTGAGGACAGGATTGCTGAAGTGTGATCTGAGAGCTTCGGTCTTGCGTTGGAGCGGCGATGCGGCACTGTGGAGGACTTGGCTCAGGCCCTGCCAGTGCAGTTTTCTGCTGTCTCTACAGAAACCATACCAAACATCTGCCGAGGCTGATGTACACATGATTTATTCAGACGGCCCCCTCTAAATAATGAACGTGTATCCCCTAAACTCTCGCTGGTTTCAGATTTCTTTTCATTTATTCATGGAGACAAATACGTCCCTGCAAACTAGCGCAAAATCTAAAACGCGTGTGTGTGTGTCTGCATGTCTGTATGTGTGTGTGTGTGCGCGCCTGTGTTTATGTGTATGCTTGTATATTTTATTCATGCGTGTTACAGGGGAGTGGACAGGGTGGTCAGTGTGGGTTGCTGAAACAATATCTGCCCTTTACCGCCGCATGCTTTTCCATTGCCTCCTGCACTCTTACATGCTGTGAATCTGAATGCGGGAGAATGGCTTCACACCTGTGACACCTGCCATGCAGTTCTGTATGCTCTGCCTTAGAATCAATGGCATTTGTAGAATAATAGAATAATTATGTGGATTTGCCTCAATAAACAATAATAATACTTTCTCAATAGTAATAAAGGTGCAGTGGAGAGAGAATACTGTGTTTGTGAGGGCTCTTTTCAGAAAACCAGGGTGTAAAGTTTGTGATGCAAGACCCCACTTATTGTTTGGAAAACTTATGCTTTTCTATAATGCCACATAAGCATTTGTTTATCATAGTTTGTGACACTGATCAAAATGTAGATGCATATAACCACACTGTATCAAGACATGGGGATTTCCATTCTATATTAGATGTGTCAGTGATTGTTGACTTAATATTGAGTAAGAACATGCTGAGACCTATTGTTGAGAGCCCAACCGTGTAACACTTGGAGGATAAATCTCTGCTGCTTAATTTCAGATACCAAGAGTTCAGGCTTCAAACAAGCCCCTGAAGTTCAAGACTTGCATGAGAGTGCTGTCTGAACGTTTTAGTGGGTGTAAGGTTTATGCTGTCAGTGATAGTGTTCACAGCTCCCAGATAAGGCTCTCTGCTTTGAGTGATTCTCTTCCTGAATTATGCACTGTACTTCATCAACATTTCTGTGACAGTTTGACTCATCAGTGTTTGTGCCCCCCTTTTACCATATGCCGGTCTTTGAACCAACCAAGCTATATTTCACTGACTCCCCAACAACAACAGCAAAAAAAGACTGTCTGATTAACGAGCTGCATATTCCCTGTCCCTCTCAACAAATCCACAGAGTGCCATTCGCCTTCAAAGAGTGCAGGGGAGCTGCCAGGGACCATATTTGCCCAAGGCACTTAGCTTTGCGCTGGAACTCGAACCTCTGGAGTAGACGCTTCATTAAAATATTTGCCCAGTGAGGACGGACTCCACAGACATTTTTTTGCGGCCGGCCAGCTCAGTCACTAAGAGGTTAGCAATTATAGGAGCAAAGCTGATTCTCCCTTCGCGTAGCGTCCGTGTCAGTGAGGGCTCCAGTGATGGCTGGTGACCAGCACATCGTGTCACAGGCTGTCCCTGCATTTAGATCGCCCTGGACGCGGCACTGTTTCGCGAATTGCTCCCATGCAGGCTCTGCCCTAGAAAGGAATAGAATTCATCTTCCGAGGAACGCTCCGAGGCAAAACGTGGCCGAAGAAAGAAAACCCACTGGAAGGAATTCTCAGTTTAGAACTGGGGGACTCGCACCAGCTGCTGCCTCAAAAGTCTATATTTGGAGAAACAAAGTTCACCACTTTCCTCCACTCGGTTCCCTCAGGCTCATGGAGCATCAGCAGAAAAGGGAAACAAATGAGTTATCAAAGACCTTCACCTGTAGCCATTAGCATAAAGGCATGTGACCCCTAGGTTATGGATTCAGAGCTTTGGCGTGATGTATGCCCGAGAGCTCCACCTGCATTGCTTTAGTAGAAAGGCCAATTTGGGGGCGGGGGTACAGTAAGGTGTAACCTGTGAGTGTTATGTAAGTCATTCTGAATAAGTGGAACCGCCAAGCAAATAAATAAGAGGCGGCAGCTGCTCTCCGTGATTTATGTCTGAATTTGAATGCAGAAAATGCACTGTAACAGGATTAATCCGAGAGCAGAATAAAGTTGCCGTGTTGGAATAATAACCGGCAAAATGGGCAGGAAACCAGAATAACCTTTAACCTTTTCAAACAGCCTGACACATAAACATATTGAAGACTGTAGGCCATTTTAGCAAAGAGGTGGGGTGCTATCTATTACATTATTGTAGACCGACTTGCTATCCATTTATACAGCTGGATATTTACTGAGGCAATTGTGGGTAAAGGACCTTGCCCAAGGGTACAACAGCAGTGACCAAGCAGGGAATCAAACCAAAGTCTTTTGTGTGGCCATTGGAGTACATGTTTGCGTCACTGGAGAGTTAGTCTGTATGTTTTTGTATTATCTGTATTTGCATTCCTTATCCGGGTAGGATTGCGGTTCTATAGGATTTTGGAGCCTATTTGCTGTGGGAAGACAGGGATTCAGAACAGATTTGGGGCCCATTTGTATTGAAACAACTGAGATTTTATCTCAGTCCTTAGTTCATTTACTTTAAAACGATTTGTTTCCTGTTAAAATGGACAATGATAACTGATTTTGCAACACAGTGATTTGATGAACGAGGCGGCCATAAACTAGTGGTGCAGCTAGAATGTCTTTGGTAGAGTTTCTCTGAGAATGGAGTGATGCCACAGAGATGTCAATGCTTTCTTTAGAGATTAGCCTACAAGGGCAATAAATACAGTAGTGCTTTAGCACCCGTAATTATCTCTTATTCAGTACTATGTAACATAGCTGCTTGGTTACATAATGATAATTATTTGTCTTGCTTAAGAGGACCCCACTCTGAGCACAGTTTTTTTTTTTTTTTTTTTTTTTTTTTTTGAACAAAGCTTTTTCAAAAAAAATTTAAACATCCTTTAAACCATTTAAAGAGCTAGGTGGCAAAAGAATTTACTCCATGACCAACGTCCCAGCCACATAAAAATACGTTATTATATTGTGTATTATTTTAAAAAATACACACTTTCCTATTCTTACACTTTCCTGTTTTAATACTTTTTGGAATATGCAGTCGATAGAGAGATGTTTATTTCTTTTTTCATGGTACATTGCAACAATAGATATGAACATTGTGAAGAGTTTTGTAACTTAAAAAAGCAATACTTCACATTCTCTGAGGGGGTGATAATCAGCGGTGACTAATGCCACCACTGCTCTGTTCTTCCTGTCCAGCCCACAGAAACCAATCTGCTTTTTCTCCAGTTAATCAGCTGCTCTTTGCTCTTTTCAAACCATGGCACAGCTAGGCCTCCCTCCCATACTCAGTTTGTCTGATTCGGTTTTCCCGTCTACCTGGAACAATTAGATTCATTCTGCTCTCAGATTCATTCAGATAACTTGAGCTTCCTTCCATGCTCTCACACACACAAATACAGAGAGAGATAAAGAAATACTGCAGAGTCTTCCATTTCCACAGAGTTTGGGTAAATATTTAATTATATTTCCTAAAGCGATGCTTTAGCGCTTCAAACTGACGCTCTCGGGCGACGGAGGAGAATATAATTGTGCCATTATCTGTCCGGGCGAACCGGCTATCAGCGCTGAGCCGCCTGCCTCCCTGCCTCGCCTAATAGGGCCACATGGCGATTTCGTTCTCACCAAGACGGAGCCTTTGATAAACTGACAGCGGCGTAGCGCTTCTCCAAACACACTCTGTTTTCATTAAACGGCTAATCTGAAATCAATCAGGCAAAACGTAGAATTACTGCCTGCGACGAAAAGGGCTCTTTCTTGTCTCTGTATCGCTGTACCCGTCTCCTACACCCAACCCACCCCAACACCTCCTCACCCCCCGCCCCCCCACCTCTGTCTGCACCCACACAGTCATCCATAAATGCATGTCATAACACCTAGGAACCTGAGCAGAAGGAGCTTTTGAGGTCATTACAAATAACGACTTTTGCAGACGGTGTTGATTTCTGGTATTTATTTTGCCTTATAAGAAACGCTGCCCTCTTGTTTCCTCTTTCGCCGAGTGCCGGCTTAACTGCGGGTCGGGGTATACGTGTTCAGTATAAAGATACAAAATCTGCTCTAGTCATGAAGAGGTCCTCTCTGCCTAATGCTCACCTGGCAGAGAGGATTATGGGTTAATACAGAGCAACGCTGCTGCCCGCCAGATGAACCGCCTCCCCTTTGTTCTCCCTTAGGCATTAATCTGTTACATATATTCGGAGATGCTCCAGTGCAGCATCTGACCTGTCTCTCTCTCCTCCCCAGATCACTAAGCTCAGCATCTCTGCTGAAACCCCACACAGCACCTTCGGAACTCTTGCCTGCAAGTGGAGACCAGGATCCGTGTCGTACGACATCGGATAAACAGCTGCGCAATCACTTTGGGGGGTGTCGAAGTGTCCCCAAAATAGATTTTTCCTTTTTTTTTTTTTTTGTTTTTAAGGTTTTATCCCGGAGACAAGTCACGTACCCAGCCACATCGTTGCCTCAGCATAGCGACAGCAGGGTGAGCCGATTTGTACAGTTTTACCCTTCAGGTTTTTAGTCCTGGCCTTGAATCTGGTCTTCTGAAAGATGCACATCACCTCTTGTTCCTACTTTTGCTTAACCCTTTTTTTTCCTCAGATGTAGCTGCCTTTATGGCGTTCTTCATTTATCTTCAAACATCAGTCAGATATGTGATAAAAAAACTGAAGGTTAAGGGAAAAATGTCATCTCTGTTTCTAACTCATGTAGGATAAGCACACACACACACACACACACACACACACACACACACACACACACAAATACGCTTGGATGCAAACACACATACACACACATTTGATCCTCATTGTTTGCACTGGCCATCTGAACCACATTTTGCCATTCTGGGTTTTACAGAACAAATAAATGTCACTTTGATGGAGACAAACAACTGTTCCTACTGGAGCCTCTCAAATTAGAAGCTGGCATGGTGTGCGTCAATGAACCTACTGCAGCCGAAGACGCTGGAACTGAGGGCTGAGAGAAGAAGAAAGCCCTGCAACTCTGAGGCAGCTCGTTCCCAGCTCCAGACAGCACATTAGTGTAAAAGATGGGGGGCTTAACCCCGGGGCACATTGCTTGCTTCATTACAACCAACTGCGAGGCTGCCTGAAAGCCAGCAGCCCGGCTCTGTGTAGAGTAAGGTTATGAAAAAAACATGGCTCACGGGCTCTGAGCTTACCCCAATTTCTGTGGCGTGAAGCGCCTGATGTACAGGCACACCCCCAGGCAGGACGCCAGAATATCACAGGGTCATTACCCACAATCCGACCATTTTTATGCTGGGTGCCAGGGATATTGGCACAGGGTGTCATGTTTAAAGACTGAACAGTGCAAGTCGGCCGGGAATCGAGCGCTAGCCTCCCCCGGAGCATGGCGGACACTCGAACGACAAGGCCACCCAGAGGTTGCTTACACTCTCTCTCCCTCGTAAATAAATGTATTCCTGCGCAGAATCCCGCCGAGACGGAATTGGACCGAACGACACGGCCGCCCCCCTCGCCCTCGACCGAACGTTTTGGAACGGCGACGCGAACTGCCAAACCGCATTAATCATCCCGTCTCCGGGCTGGAGACGGGCCAAGCGGCGTTCCGCGGCGCAAACATTGAAGGAGCTCCGCCATGTCATATTAATTAAAAATCAATTTGTCTGCCACCGTCTCCGCACTGGCAAACAGTGCGCTGGCTGTTCTCCTGTGGCGGTGGAATAATCCCGCCGAACCCCAGCACACCACGCCTCTTTTATATCCTCCCACCCCCACAGGTGGAGTCAAGGACTGCAACATGGCAGTAAAGCAGGAAGTTTTGCTACTTTTGAAGTGGAAAAAACGTCTCTCGCATGTGTGAATGAAAAGTGTTCTGTATGTTTTTTTTTTTTTTAGCAGTATTTACAGTGGCAGCTGAATGTACTGGTGTAGCCAGTTGTTGCACACCATGGGCATGTCCAGCATTTGCATACCATTTTACTATTTCCAGAGGAAGAGTACAATTTGCACATTAGTCACAGTGGTTGAGTGGGGTGAGTAAATGCCAAGAGAGGAAAAGGATGAAATGAGGAGAGAGCACACAGGCACAGAGCTCAGTGTGCAAGCACTGAGTGAGCTGGAATCTTCCTTCAGGGCATACATTGGGAGCAGAGACTCAAAAAAGTGCAATAGGTACTAGTGTTGTGGCACTCCATGTTGGAGTTAAGGGATTTCCCAGGACTGAAGGGGGCAGCAGAGAGACCACTGGGGCAAAATCAGTGATGGACCATCACAAACACGTACACCAACATAGTAAATAGTTTTTTTTTTCCTCTTCAGGCAAATGTTGACTTTAATCAGCCCATTCCAGTGTTGAAACTGACCAACAGATGGTCATCTTTGTGCCCTGCTCCCAGTAGTAAGGGTCCACCTCCTCCGAGACAAGAACACCCCACCACCATCACCACCTTTCCCCTGGGGATGTACAGAGTGCTCTAACAGTATAAGTCACATCTGAGACACAGTATGTCTGAAAACTGTACGTTCAGAGAATGTTCTCACTATGTACTCTGTGAGATATGTGTTTTCTACTATGCTGGGATTGTGTTTGATGGACTAGTTTATTATGGCAGGGGTTGCCTAGGAAACTGGGAGCTTTGTTTGGGGTTTTCTTTGTCCGAGTGCCGAAACTGAGAACGGAGCATGGTCTTGATCATACCAGTATTTGTTCAGACAGTGCAAGGCACAGGTCTCTGATCTTCATTTCATTCTGTTGGTGGCATCGTTTGTCACACGTCAGAGCATCACAGTGCACCTTTGTGTGAGCTCGGCTGTTGCCAGCACGTATTCATCCAAAGCCTGTTGACCTACTGCACAATTCCACCTTGTCCTGCTGAAGACCGGTCCCTTCATGAGTCTGTTCCACTCCCGGTGCTGACAGAAAGGACACAGGCGCTATAATCGTGTGAGGTATGGTTTACACAAAAAGTTGGACATAGATTGCTTCCGATCGATCATAACAGCCCTCCCTTTTTCCCTTAAAGCCAGAAAATCCCTGAGCTTCTTTTTTTTTACCCTTTTCCAAGGCCTTCCTTTTAAAATGCAGCACAGGAAGACAGGCAAAAGGACCCTATTCTCTTTCATTGGACGTTTTTAAAGATCTCTGTAGACTTTATCCTCTTATCGATTCACTCTCTCTCTCTCTCTCTCTCTCTCTCTCCCTCTGTGTAATTTGGTTCCCCTCTTCAGTATTTTAACATCTTCCTGCTCCTCTCCACTTTGGTGAAGGAGAATAATCTCGCCCCGCAAGAACGCCAAGGATCAACTGAACTACGTGCTCCTCGCCGTTATTGCGGCCGAGCAATATCTCAATGTCGTCTGAGGGTCGAAGGTGGTCAGTTCACTTTTACAGCCCGGTGGCTCGTCAGCAGTCATGAGGTGCTGCCGCCTCCCCCTTCCCCTCCTCCTCGCCATCCAGATGAGAGATTACTGTCTTTCCTCTTCTCTGGACAGTGCTTCATTTCTCCACTGATCCCCGTGTGTGTGTGTGTGTGTATGCAGTGTTCATGCTGTCAGGTCACACGCCGGAGTGTAGACAAAGCCCCACACATATCAAGCACTGACACAGTGGCTCTAAAAACCGACTTTCACAAAGCTCCCTACCTGTGAATGACGCCCATTCTGACATATGACATATTTGTATAACAAGACACAATTTTCACAGAGACAAAGGGAAAAATTACAGACCTTTCCAGAGGAGCCTTCTTGTTCCTGGCTGGAGGAGAGAGGAGAGGATGAAGCCTTTGAAGCAGCGGAGGAGCGACGTGCTCGGAGGAGTCACGAGTTTTTTGGAGTCTTAAGCGCACTTCTGCCCTGTTCAAATACAGCTCCTGTTTACTTGGAACCTGGAGTGGATTAAGAAAGGCAGGCAATGGGGAGGAGAGGGGCCTGCAGGCATTGCAACACACACAATGAATGCAGGGAAGTGGGCATGCCTGTAGTATAGAATTTTTTTTTTTTCACACGAATGAATCAAGTCAAAGCTATTACAACTCATGAACCAATTCATTTATTGAAATAAGCAGTAGTGAGCACTTTCCAGCAGAACTGTCAAGATCTTGAAGTCAGGATTGTCTCTCTGGCATATATCGTGAAATGTGCACATGTGGTATACTTAAGCCACTGTAACATATGTATTAGCAGTGTTAGCTAACAGGGTGGAGCCAAAGTGTGACCCACCTTCCTGAGCCTCATTATCAAAGATCCCTATACAGCTATTAAACTCAAGGTCTTGAGTATATATGTTGAGTGTCACCAATATTGCACAGGAAATGTAGCAGAAATGCTGGCTTTGAGGCTTCCACATTTTAATGTGAAAAAACTTGTATTTATTCCATAAATTAGCGAGCCTTGTGCCTTTTTTTAAAAGAAGCACTGTAAATGATTTCAGAGGGCAGCAGTAGTTATCTCTGACAAAACAAACTGATGAGAGTATCAAATGGATCTGGTTTCTCCATTATCTCGTTATCCAGGTGACATACAGCATGCATCGTCAATTTGAAAAGTTGCCGCAGCGATGGCATTAATTAGAGATGCGTTTTGAGAGCCTCCAATAAAAATTTGATATGAACAAATGAATATTACACAACAATATCATGGAGCGGGAGTTAATGTATTCAAGGTCTTGTCTTATCTGAGAGCCACTTAACGTGTCACTTTCATAGGCTGTGATAATAAGCCGTAACACGGCCTTTTGCATAAAATGAGGGAGGGGAGGAAAAAAGCGAAATGGAGAGGGCTAATCAGATTACAAGCATTGCACCCCCCACCCCCAAATCATTTTTTCCCATTTACATTCTCATGGCTCTGGCTGCATTATCCAAGGGCAGAGTTCATGAATGGTTTATGATTTTATCCTTTTTTTATTATTAATAATGGCCTTTCTGGAGGGCTGGTGCTAAATTACAATGAAGGTGCAAAAAAAGTAGCGTTGGAGGCACAGAATGAACTCGTCTGCAATCATTCCTTGAAAATACAATCCAGAGTGGCTCCCAGGGTCTGGGTTAGGGTAGCCTGCTTTCAGTTTAGGGCAAAGCACATTGGATCCACCCTGAATGTAACCACACGCGCGCATGCAAACTTAATGTAGGAAGAGCTGGGAAATCCACTGATTTGAATGAGGGCATGCAAAGTAGAAGCTGACTTTGTGGATTGCATACAGATGGTCAGATCTGCCTTGCTCCCTTCAGAGCCTTTTAAGTCATTTTGTTTGTGTGTTAGATAATCCTGACGTGCTGACACAGAATGACACGGCATGGCCCTGTTTATCCAGATGTCTCTGAGCCTCTGCTGTTGTAGGCAAAAGAGTTCAGTTATGCAACAGCAAACACGCAGGGCTGTGCTTCTCAAAATGACAATGCATTCATTTTCTCTCTTCAGACATTTCAATCAGATTTAACAATGAGACTTTGCAGGTGTCTCTCAAGGTAGGTGAATTCAAATAGTTCCACAAGCTGTATTTCTGAAAAGATTATTCCACTTAAATTGTTTAGCACTGAATTTGCCATTTCATGGTTCGCGTTAACTATCACATTTAATTTGGGTTTTGTGCACAAAGTTTAGGCAAATATGATTATTACACAGTGGTAATAGGTTATTAAACTTAATTTGGAATTATGGCTGACAGTGAGCACATAATGAAAAGCCGGGCCCAGTTAGTGTGCATTTTATGTAATGATAGGTATTAGTGTTTTCTTTGTGCTTGTACAAACTAAGTGCAATATTGTTACCGTGTGGCATCTGTGCTGGGAATACTGTCAATGTGGCCATGGAAACCCTCACTCTCGGAAATACTGGCCGTCAGCCATCATCCTGCAAGGTGTAGCTATGGCCTTTTTGGGGACTCGAGGGTGCGGGGGGGAGGCAGGGTCGGGGTCTGGGTCGGGGGCGAGGATGATGTCACTTGACGGATGTCTCCTCCTCTCGTTCCGAGCACGCTCAGTGCCACGACGGGGGGACCAGCCAGAATGATGAGAGGAACGCTGCTGCCCTTTACAGAAAATACAGTGGCGCTCGGTCGCTTGTGGACGACGTGTGCCCCGGAGGACTGCGTGTCTGCATTATCTCTGTCATGGGCAGAATGAGCGGGGGTCTCCATAGTCACAGCCACTACCAAAATTTCCCCCAGACCCCCCACCACCGCTGCCGTCACCCCACTGAAGGACCCCTTAAGTGCCAGATAAAGGAGGATGATAGATGTGAGGACCCTTGCTATTTATCCTCTGCAATACCAATAGCACCAGCAGAAGTGGGGGGGCATCTCTTCACCCCCCACCTTCAACCTCCCACCAGCAAAGCACCTCATGCTCAAATTGCAACCCCCCCCACCGCATCTGGACCCCCGTATTGCACAGAGACCCTGTGATTTATACGGCCGCAGGAGGAAGGGAAACATTAAAACTGGATAAGGCATAAAAGGGGAGACGGGCACCGCGAGCGGAATCAAATCATGGGCGAGAAAATGCATTCTGAGGCGATGAGGGGATTCGGAGTCTGACTTGCATATTAACGAGGGAGGTGCTGTCGTTTACGAGACTGCGGCGCAGCCTATTCACTAACTGTTGCACCGGATCGGCGGGCGGGGGGAGGAGGGGGGAAGAGAAAACGAGATCGAAGAGGCGAGGAGGACGGAGAAAGAGAGGGGGGAGGCGTGGGAGAGAGGAGGGAGGAACTGAAAAAGGCGAGAGAGAGAGGGGGAGAGAGAGAGGGGGTGGGTGGGAGGGAGGGAGGGAGGGGGCAGGGGAGTGAGAAAGAGAGAAGGACACAGTGAAAGAGAGGGTGGGAGAGAGAAAAAAGGGAGAGTGAAGGAGAGGAAGATGCTGTTGGACTTGGGCGGACGCGGGATCCACTGTATCGTGACGCCGAAATCCTTATCTGCCCACTGGTGCAATGCACACACAATGTCACCGTACTCCCCTGCACCAGCACTCCCATCACAAGGATCAGCTGCACAGAAAATATTCCTGTCACACAGGGAGGGTGAGGAATTGTACAATTACAAAGACCACAAAAAAATAAAATAAAATAAACATGTCTTCCCCTGACGGCATGTTTCTGCACCATGTGAAGCCGAATGCCTTTCTCTAGGGTTGGAATCAGGAAAAGGGAAAAGGTTGAGAAAGTGCACAACACATATTCAGACCTCAGTGATGTGGCCAATATTCATGGAGACAGAGTATCCCTCCTGTGATGAAAAATAAGGGGAAAAAAATTACACACACACACACACACACACACACAGGATTGAGAAATCACCGGAGCTAACAAACGGCTGGATTATTGGAGCCGCGGACGCAAAGGAAGAAAGCGCACATCAGGACAAATCCGCGGCTTTGGTTATTAGCCTACTTGTAAAGTGGATTACCTCCACATTGCCTTTCATCCCTGCTGTCAGAGATGAAGAAGAATATTGAAATTAGTCTCCTTAAAACTGAGGAGAATAATGCAGAGGTTCGTCGCCAAAGCTTTGGTGTCATATTATTTCATCAGAGGCACCGCTTCCTAAGAAGACATTTGTACTCTGCATTTTATTTGACTTTTTTTCTTCCGCTGTCTGTCCGATAGTCTTTCTTTTTTCATCCTTCAAAGAGGGAATATTACTGGTATACACCCTGTCTCGGCTCGCCTTATCAAAGCCAAATGAAAAGGCTGATCTGTTGATCATTGATGAAAATTCTATCCGATAATTAAAACACTGTTGCTTCAGCTGATGCGTTTAAAGTGAATATTCTAAGGAAAAGGAGCCAAACAGGCACTGTTCAGAGGCTGCCGCTGCGCTGATGTCCCTTTTGCCCTCTAGTGGTCATACGTGATTACTGTCACTGGTTGCCAGAGGAGCCGTGAGCGAGGGACGTACAGCTGCCTCCTCCAGCCATGGCCAAAAAAGCAGCTTGAATCCCATTAAGTATCAAAACATCAGTGCAGAATTCCTACTCTGGGGACGCGAGAGGGCCAGAGAGAGCTACAGTGGTCACAGGGATGTGAGCTTTATTTCAACCTGCTGTGAAACAACCTGGACGCACTCACGGGGAGGCGTAAACAATGCAAATCCAATAATTGCAATGTCAGTCATGGGCAGGATCCAGAATACCAAGCAGTAATTCACATCCAGGCATCTCCAGAGCTGGGCTGGGAGGGAGGGGGCAGGGGAGGGCTGATATGGTTGTGTCTTTCCCGGTGTTGAAGAGCCAAGAGTCACAGTGCCCTCTGCTGGCCAGACGCCCCAGGAAAGCCAGCACTAAGAGAGTGCGGACAGTGCCTCTCCTCCTTTCCAGCAGAAGACAGCATTGCGGTCAAGGACCGAGGGTGGGGAGGTGCACGTTGTCTTCAGATACGGCACAGGGCCCTCCCCTCGATTAACAGCTCAGCATCCGTCCCCCCTGTATAATTGTGCCTAACTGAACTTAAAGCCCTCACGCCTCTCGTTCCTAACCCCATTGTTGAGAGGGCTGATGGAGCCATTCGTCAAAACAGAGGGGAAAAAGGCTCAGGGCGAGGGCCGCGCTCCAATGCCCCATTTTTTTATCGCGCCTCCGGCCCTCGTCCCACACGGGCGGTCGTCGATTCCCGTCGATGCGGCTACCCGAGTCAGCCGGCCGAGCCGGTGATGGCTGGATGTTATCAGCGCAACAGCAGGGGAGAGCAGGTCAGCGGTCACATAGCTCAGGGGTGTAGAAATGATGGGGGGAGGTGGTCCCGGTCTTTTTCCTTCTTTTGACCAATTCTTCACCAAGCTGCGCCCTGGTCATTCAATACATTTGCAATAAACTGTGCCCTGGGCCCGTGGTCCTTCAAGGGGGGAAAAAAGCCCCTTGGAAAAATTAAAATTTCAAAGAAGCTCACTCACAGATGCACTCGCAAACAGACACGCACGCACACACACACACACACACACACACACACACACACACACACACGCACATGCACACAGGCATGCTTCTGGGATAGATCAGACACAGGCAAAAAGTTCGGTCTTAGCGAAAGCCAAGCCTTTTGTGCGCGTGGAAGATCAAACTCGCTCACCATGCACAGTTCATCAGGGACTCCGAGCACTTCCTCGCTGTTATGAATAATTTACAGAATGTTGTGGAATTTGGAGTCAATTTGTTGTGCTAAAATTGTGTTGAGAAATCTTGTTTATTTAAAGCCCAACGATTCCAGCGTCAGTCATGCGTTTTTCAGAAGCTACATTACCTCTTTGGGTGGCTCGTCGAGATTAATTACAAACAAAACTCATTAGAAGGATGACAGTCTCAACTTCATGCATGTCCTTCTCACATGTATTTTGGAGGGGTGTGCGACTAAATAAATTATTATACCTAAGGATATGCATTAAAGGTGCTACATAAAATTCACACAGTATCTATGGCAACACGGTTCCATTGAATGAACACTGATTATATATGCATGTGCCACAAATACCCTTTAATCCAGAGATGCGTCTGAAGTGCTTCACCCCTGGAAATTAGTTTTCAGTTCCATTTACACCAAACAAATGACATCATACTGTTTAGCATTTCCTGTCCGTCCATGGCCCTTCAGTAAGCCAGTGATTACAGAAGTAAGATTTAATAGAACTGCATCTAGATGCAGTGAACTATTGACTAGTTAGATAAAAATAAGCCACACGCGCTCACACACACACTCACAAACTCACACTCACATTCTTTCTTTCAGTTGTAAAAATAACAAAAAAACCTAAATATAAGAAAAGGGAAAGAGACCAAAAAGCTAGAAGAGCAGAAATGACTGTGTCCTCAATTATAAGCGTGGTGAGTTTTTCCCAGTTTGGGCATAGTTCAGTGGGATTATTATGCCTGTATCGCAGTGATACAATCTAAATGGATTTACAGAACTCTTACATAACCACGTTATGAAAAAGGGCAGTGTCCAACAGCAGAAAATGCAAGGTAAAACTGATAGCTTTTTAACCCACTACGTGCCATACGGTACAGTGCATTAACAGTTACACACAATGCACTGAAAGACGAGACATACAGTTTCAAATGGGTAAATGAGCGAAGCGTATGATTTTGAATAGGTGCCTAAATATACAGTAAAAGGCTGTGTGGTAACTCGGTGCTGCATGAGGCAGTGAAGTTACTGATATTCATAGAGACTGGCATAGGGGTTGTAGGAACAAGTTTGAAGTTCTGGCAGCTGGAAGGGAGTCTGGGGGCTGTGAGGTAGGGTGTCAGGCGGCAGATGGACAGTGGATCCCGGCCGATTCGATCAGGCAGCTAGATTAAGCCGTGTGCGCGCGGGACACGCCGGATGGCAGGTTGTTCCATTCTCCTCGCCGCGTTCCGAGTTGGAATCTTATTACCGCGCGTCAAAATCGCACCCGTCACCGGCGAGAGTGGACCAGACGCGTGCCGATGACCCGGTCAGAATCGGAGGGCACCAGCCGCCATCTAGATACTATTCTTTTTTTTCCCCCCTCCTCGGTCTCGCTCTGTGGTTTTCCATCAGGCTCAACCTTCGCTGAGGGCGTCTGCGATTTTCACTCAGACAAGGTCTGGGGGGCTGGTGGGGGTGGATTGGCCGGCCTTCCAGAAGGCGAGAAGAGGGACAACAACATGACACCATTTTTTTTTTTTTTTTTGCATTGTTGTTTTGTCCCTTCTCTTCAGGGCAGGAAAGGGAATGAGTTTCAGTGCTGCTCTGTCCAAAACCATTGCGACGACGTGGATACGGTTTGGGAAGCATCTGTCCAGCGCGAGATTGCCGCCCGCATTAGCAAACACAATGCCGAGAGATTACAACTGCTGCAGTGCGCAGTCTCTGCCTAATTCCGGGTGTTTGTTTTTCTTCTCATGAAACTCATTTCAAAGAAGGAAAAAAAAAACGAACGCGCCGCATCCAGTTTAATTATTGTGGGACTTCCGAGGGGTATTTTTATGTATGCATTCAGAAGCAATAACACTGGAGAGCAGACAAAGGGCTAGCAACAGTGACAGCGATTCAATTGCCTTGAAGCCTGTGTGGTTTTTTGGCGGTTCCGTTTAACTCGCATTACTTATTCAAAAAGGACATAGGAGTGACATTGTGGGCCCACACAGTTTGAATTGTTTAAAAAGAAGAAGGAGGAACGTCTTGAGACTGGTGTAACCTTCTGTTTCACTTCTGATTAAGCTCAAGGCCCCACCTGTAGGAGAATACAAGACACAAGACAGGTTATTTATATTCTGCAATGGGAGAAACTCTTTCAACCATTCAGTTAGAATCAACTGAATAAATAATACTACTAACCACCTAGGTGAAGGAACTGTGTATTAAGTATCACAGGCTGATGAATTAATAACATAAAAACTGCAGACGATGAGTATCGATTGGGGCCTGTTGATAAAATTGATAGAATTGTAAGATACATATATAGAACGCAGTATCTAGCCACTCACTACCGATCAGCTATTACAGGAAAATGTCATAAGTGTTGTCAGCTCTAAGAAGCTGGTAAACATTTGTTCACAAGCCCTGCCGTCATTAGGCCTGCACCAGGTTTGTTGCACTTTGAAGCTGAAGAGCTTTAGTGTAGGACATGAGCAATGTTCAGTGAATATTTCACTCAGCTCTAAAAAAACATACTGCCACAATAAATGGCTTCCATCTTAGGGTTTGCCTAAAGTAGCATTCAACTGTATTTTTAGCATTTTATCATAGGCTTGTTGTTTCTCCAGTTTAGAAATGTAAGAGTTCACACTGAGGAGCTTTATTCTTTTATCACAAACATCAGAGTTTGAAATTCTCTCCTGGTTCCTTAACCAGCTCCACATCAGTTCTAGTCTTAAGCCCTTAGACACAATTAGGTATCTCTCTCTGGACTGAACAGCCTTGCTGTGCATTCTGGGACAGGAGAAAAGCTGTCACTTTCCCTTTCAAATGAAATGTTACAAAATAACATTTTCAGAACATAAATGTGTGCTGGATAACCACTAGAAGCCTTTTTCAGGGCTTTTTTTATGCAAACATTTTGAAATCGGGTGTCCATTTGCTTCTGGTTTGCTGGAGCGGGCAAAATGTAATGTTTCAAGAGCAAGTAAAAGTTCCAAAAAAGTTCTCTGCCTTGTGATGGATTTTGTGAACTATATTTTGATACACTGTTCTGCAAAATACATTTACAAGAGTGTCATCAGTGTCAGTGATAACCCATGTCCTTTATTTTTATATATTCAGTGGTTGTTTGTAATGAATGAATTTCCTACACGGTAACACTATAGTGACTATATCTGCATACACACTATCTTCTGGGTAATTGTCCTTACCCTGGTTACGGTCATAAGAGGTCTGTGCATGCACGATGAAATACAACCACCACTAATATTCCTGTTTCACAGGACAATCAGAATGTCCTAAATAAACCCTGCAAAGGACAAGCATGAATTTTCTTACTAATTATCTTATACAATCTTCAGAAGTTGCTCTCCTTTGCATTATCTTATGTTGTTTTCTTAGCACAACTGCAAAAGAGATTATGGTGAATAATTATCTCCTCATCATTCCAAAACTGCAAACTTGCTTTGTTAACTGTGACAACTAGCTTGCAAGTACATTTTGTCCCAAGTTTCGTTGCAAAAAAAAAATTGAGCATGTGCAGATGTAAGCTCATTGGAGAAATACTCTAAATCCAAGTGTTTACATGAATCAATATTCTGTTTAAGAGAGGAATATCCCACACGCCTTGTTCAGGCTTTTTATCACGGGAATACTGGCCTGCAGAGGAAGGTGTTTACATGACTCATGTCATAGTCAGAAAAATATACGGGATACCATTGGAATGTTAATGTGGATGAAAACGTCCTTGTGTTCCACCATCGGCGCTGTATGTGACAGAATTTCATGTGGGGTTGCTGCAGTTTTTCTTTCGCACACAGCATCAAAAGATCTCTCCCTCCTCCCCTGTTGGCTTTCACATCAAATATTACTGGCATTAAAATCCACTTCACAGTATAACCATGCTCATGGCTTCAAAGGGTGGTTTGAAAAAAATAATAAAATCACACACTTCAAGGATCAGCAGTCAGATCAGATGGCACTCTTTTAAAACCAAGGTTTTAGGCCTAGATTCAATCTAACTGCAATGCACTTTGTCCTCTGGACTAAAGAAATCAAGAAGATTTCATCCCTTACATTACATATAATTCCTTAATTTATACTATTGTGTAACAAAAATAAAGCAGCACTTGCTTACACTGTTCAGGGTTGAAGACGATTCACTACGTACATAGAATTAATAATACTGTGACTAGGCCTCCCGAGTGGCTCAGACAGTAAAGGTGCTTGTTCTCAGCCCAGGCTGTCCTTGGGAACAATATCTTGGAGCCCATAGCAGCAGAAAAAATTGGCTTCGTTCGGCTGGGTGTAGGGGTAGGCAGATCAGCTGGGCCTCGTTTGTGACACCACTGGAACATCTTCCAACTTGCACAGATATGTGCAAGTTACTAAGGTAGCATCAGGTAGCATGCGCCTATCCTCCACTGGGTGTCTGCCTCGTGATGCACTAGTGTGGTAGTGGGAAGGGCAGTTGCATTTCCATGCATGCGGATTGGAAGATTGCATTTGTCTTGCTCTGTTCACACTCAGGTGCAGAGGTTGCTAGTGTGGGGAACCAGTTTTACAGTTGGCAGTCATGGATAGCTGGGGTAAATAAAGGGGAAAAAAGAATAAATAGCATTGTGATTTAAATCAGCAAATCTCTCTCAAAGCTGTGGTTTACATTAACTCAGCAGTGAGCTATTGCTAGCTACTTACCATGCAACCTGAGATGCCTGACAATCGGCAACAAAATCGTGCTAGTGTGGCGAAATTGCTTTTTTCTGTTTCTGGGCCTAATGTAGAGTCCTCGATCAGCTACTAATCACAAGCAATTGCTTCTGCTATGATTTCAGCACCATCTCAAATGCAACCTATAGTAAAGGCAATACCAATAACCAAACCCTAACTTCTAAAAGACAATCTGAGAATGATGTGTCATAAACTGTCTATTTCTCAGCAGTTATTAGTGACCTATAGTACCTCACATTAACTCTAATAATGGTTCCAGTAAAAGAGGAAAAATAACATGCCAAGCTTGATAAAGCTGCGCAGGGTAGCTATGAAACGAGCGGGAGAAAACAAAAAGTGAACTTAACTTCTGCCTCTGCGGAGAATTCGCAGCTCCTGTCCATTCTTTTCAATCATGCTCCACCTGGGGAAAAAAATGAAACCTGACCAAATATCTGAGTGCAACCAATGTAAAACGAGCGCATCCCCTCCCAGTTCCAAAGTCCTTCAGTCATTACCAAGTAAGTGAAATAAGAAAATGATCATAATTTTAAAAGACTGTTTTAGAATGAGTCTTGTAAAATATGCTGTCATGATAATAAGCGAATGCTTACTGCTGCAGCTACGCTCCATAATTTCAGTCGGAACTTCTGTGTGCGTTCAGGAAAGCTTTGAGGAGAAAGAGCATATGCCCACTTTACAGTACTGATTCTCATCATATTTATTTATTTATTTATTCATTTGGGTTTTTGTTTTTTTCCCTGCAGCAATGACCAAAACCTAGGTGTACTCCAGAACATAATTTTGGTGAACAAATTTACAGCAAATGGTCTTTTCTTGCTTTTAAAAGCTATTATACATACCAGTAAGCCTGTCAAAAAATACTCTCCACTTAATCCACGAATGGCAAACAGTGCTAGTCACTGCTTTTGTCCAGTGCAAGCATAGAAAACTCCTTTAGTTGTCATGGCAATGCATCAGGCTTGTCCCAACCTTGAGAATGAAACAGGTATTTAAGGAGTTTCTTTTATGAATCTCTGTTTGATTTTTAACTTGCTACAATTACATTATCTGATATATATAGTTGCTCTCCTATTACATAAAACACTACCCTACAGCTCCAATAGCCAGTTATATGCTATTCAAGATAAGTTTATGGATAGTGAGGTAAGCAGACACACTGCTTTGGTGAATGCTTAGGTGAGCAAAAGCATGGCAGCTGAAGTTGGAATGCAGACTGCAGGAAAGAGAATTAAGAAATCCTTTTGTATCCTTTTTATATTTAATCATATCATCTTTTTATATGTGATTTTTAATTATTTTAAAATACCTTTTATTTAAGTTCTCTCCAAAAAAATCAAAAATCTAATTTGAGAATTCAAAATTTAAAGTCTGCTTCTCACAAAGTATTTAAAAGATTTGTTGATAGATTATTGTGAATAATGGCAAGCCTAGAGTCACAAGAACACTTCATTAAATACATTTATCCTTGAAATAGGTTCATTTGGGTAGGAAAAACTGCTGGTACATAACTGACACTTCAGTTTCATTTTACCTTAGGAAATGGGGGAAAACATAAAGTCAGTATTGATGTTCTGAAAGATGTAAAACAACTTCTGTATTTTACATGTCTTTTGAAATGGTGGTAAAGTAGTTATTGATTGTTATTAAACACTGAGGCCGGGAATCAGACAAAACCAATGTGTCATCTAAAGTGAATTTTGGAGCTATATACAACGCATCTCAGTACCAATGACAGGGATTTTTCACCGAGTGATTGACACTACAGTTTACGTGACAGTAGTGAACTTCCCCTCACCCTTTAACCCTGAAGGGCTTGAATGGATCAGATCTCTATTGAATGCTTGGTCTGTCTAGATTATGTAAATTTGGTGAATGCAATGGAAACTTTGATGTGAAACTGCTAGTAAACACTATACATCCTGCATCTGTTATGTTTTAACCTGGTGAGTGCAAGCTTCTCACTTCAATGACCCATCTATCTGACTGCATCTGCTGGTTCCGAAGCCTATAAGCATGAGCTATTGATCCACTGTCATTCATAGTATGATATCATAATTGTTTAGGTCAAAGTTCCACCTACCCCGCCTTTATAAAGGAGAGGTATCGTGCACACCTCCTCCCACATCTCAGCTCTTTGATGGACTTTCGGTGACTCCCTGGTTGCAACTTCTTTATCTCTCAGAGGCATGTAGCCTGGCTGATCCAGTCCTTCGATCCCTGCCGATCAATGGCGCTTTAAAGATCAACTAACGTTACATAACTTCATTATCAATAAAACAGCCTGGTAATTTGAATCCTCTGTTTCCAACTGAGCGTAGGCACAGGACCATTGACTTCTGGGATGCCTTGCAATACTGTACATTGAAAAGCATTACTATATATCCATGCAACCAGATTACCTCCTCTTGTATTCCTCCCAAAAAATACCCAGTTTCGCGGCCAACAGCTTGACAAATGACTGCCTTACCTCTTTGCTCTTCAAAAGGCATCTCCACCTGATAAATGAGACATTCTTACAGAACAAAAGCTTGTTAAAGTGCTCCCTGGAATGCTTCCCATGAACCACCTATAAAGGCTCTTTTTTCCCCTCATCTTAGGAAGACAATTCTGTGGTGCACTGCTGTATTCAGTCCACAATGGAAAGTGGTGCTTCCTTTAAAAGTTCCCACAAGGCGGACACGGTACATCAAACCAATCAAACTGCAATATTGGTATTGAGCGCTCTCACAAATTGCTTGTCATCTTTAGCAATAGGTACAACAATGGAATCAATGTCAACAACTTTGTAGTGGGTTATCTGGGAATTGCTATTTTTTATTTGGGAAAAGGTGAAGATCACGCCAAACCTTTTTTTTTTTTTTTTTTAAGGTCTGATCACAAGAATGAGTAGGAAAATGTGACTGAGGTGAGTCCCCTCCGCCCATACACACTCACACACATACACACAGTCAAAAACACTGTAATGTGTTTTGAGTGCATTAAAAGGGATGAAAAGCACTACACAGCAATATCCATGTAATTCATTTTTATTACGTTTTCATATTTTATATTCAAACACATACACACGGTCACACAACATTTCAAATTTATGAAGCGTTAAGTGTGGCTGCTCTGCTATTCTGTGCTATAATAAACAGTGATATTAGGATTAGGCTGTAATTCTGAAATACAGACAATAGCAGCATTCTCCATGGTTCATGCTGGATGTGAAATGAGGGAGAATTAGGGAACATGGCTGCATAACCGTGTGAACGTATTAGTGTTGCTATATCTGTTCCTATTTTTGTTTTCCTATATTTGTTCCTCCGCATACGTGTTTAGTATTGTTCATCTTCTAAGCAGACTCTTCATTACAGACTAACTCAGTTCAGTTTTCAGATATTTACTTTTATTCAGACTTTAATACAGCTGGATATTTTAGTGGTGCAGTTCTGGTTCAGCTGCTTTTTCCCAGGCATATGACATCAGTGGCCTACCTGGGGACTGAACTTTTGACCTTTGGGGCTTTGGAAACTAAAAAAGGTTAGAGTGAAGATCCCTATGAGTGCCTTAAACCTTTGGTGGCACAGTTTGGTGACATTTTCTCTGTGAAATTAAGGTAATACTTGCTCATCCCTTTGATACTCTCTTAGATGTGTAGATATATAAAGGCAATAGATAAAAAATAGTTTTGTGACTTTGGTACTTGGAAAAAAATTCAGGCACTATTTATATAATTCAGATGATGTGGAATTTATACAATTATTATTAAAGACTCCTGTATGTTTGTGTGCCTCATTTTGACCAGTCATAATCCATAATTGGAGTTGAAACAATTTTAAAATATTTGTTTTTGCTTTCTTCTGTGTGATAGCTTGGATTCTAACATTGTTTACTTCTGAAGTGAGCACTTGTTGAGGTGGAAATAAAAGTGATTATCTGTGAAAAAACTTCTAAACGCAATATTGAACGCAAAGTGCCTCTAGCTGGGAAAAAAAAGATGATGACAGTGTCTCAATCAATTTTCATACACTGAGCATCAAAAATACAGTTCAGTCCTTTCATTGGAAATGATATCATGCAAGCCACTGTAGTGCTTATTTGAATTCAAAGCAAAAGCAGAGTGGCACTAGATAGGGCTGCCATGTATGGCACACTAAGATCGAACCATTTCCTCCTTGCCCTTTATTCCCAATTATTCCACCCAAATGTGTCCACGGTAAGCTATTCTGGTCACATATAGACATGGCAGACATGGGGATGAACACATAAGCTGTACTCCACCTGCCACTGGTGCAGAAAACCAAATCCTAACTCCAGCCACGCGCAGTATGTCATTGCCATTGTGTTCAGGTGCGGAAAACCCAGAGGTTGCTGGTTTGATTCCCAAGTGGGGAAGTATTTCCCCCAAAATGCTTGGTATGGACTATTTAACCAAAATTGTTCAGTAGATGTCCAGCAGTAGAAACAGATGCAGTATAAATTGCTCTGGTTAAAGAGACCTGCCAAATAAAGGATGTAATGACATTGTCTATTGGTTATCATATTAGGTGATGCAACTGTTTAGGTAATTACACTGGGTAAAAACTAAAGCATAACTGTGTCTTTGCATACTGTGACTTGTAAACTGTACATTTTTTACACATCATACACCTCATGAGCATGATTTTTTTTTATTCTGATTGATGCATATTAATATATGACACTTAAATGAAGTCAATAATTATACCTTCAAATTACACAACCCACATAAAAGCAGCTTTCAAAGCTATAAAAAGACAAAGTGAAGACTTTGTGTGGAAAAACTTGAAGGGCAATTATAGATGGAGCTGTGACACCACCAACAGGTATGAAAATGGAATGTTTTCTTCCCCAGCGGCTGTCTTTTGTCTACGCCATGACAGGGATCTCTTTCCTGCGTGACCCTCTGAGACGTCTGAGGGAGACCGCAGTCTCGTTCCATCACGCTCACCGAAAGTCACCTGTAACTGTCACCGATGTCATTGGAGGACCCTCCCAGGAGGGTGTGGCACTGCCAGGTTCAGGCCAGGGAGGTGGCAGCTGCAGAGATAGATCTGACAGACAGGAAGGTGACCACTCTCCAGATGAATTTCTGTGAGCAGTCATTATTACATTGTAGTTTGTAGATTTGAGTTGGGGGGTGGGGGTTGTTGCGTGGACAGTGTAACACTCAGCATAATCTGGAACCTGACACTGAACTGACTGACAGGTGTTTGGGAAATTAAAAAGTAGCATGTTTATTTATGTATGCAACAAAGTTAAGAATACACGTAGATTGAGTCCATGAGCAAACAATCCAGGCTGACTTGCATAGCTTTTATTTTAGCTGGTATTGACTTGCCCAGCCGGAAACCCGCTGATCTAATTCGGCTTAAGTACCTTTTTGGAGGGGGCAAAGGCACCGTTGAGCAGATTCAAACCCGCGTTTAGCAATTTATCATTGTCTGTCACCATTTAGGCGTCCAGCGTGTGAAATAAGCAGGGGTTCGCATAAGGAGAAGAAAGTCTGTCAGGTCAGCACCCCATCAATCAAAAGCACTATCAGACGGTCCCAAACATCTGACCTCCCAGCAACTGTTACACTTTAACAGCAAAGCTGATCCGATCTCATTCATCATGCTAGCACAGCAACTGTAACGTCTGAAAATGACCTAAGCTGCTGTACCAGGCTTTATTTTTTTTAAGCCCTAGTTTTCATTCCAGCCTCAACAATATTTCAGCTTTGATTTATATAATCAATTTTAGGCAGTGTTTTTTTTTCCTTTTATTGCAGCATGGAGTAGCCCAGAATGATTTTTCAGGCTATGACAAACAAACATTTGTTACATTTGTTAACCGGATCCCTGTACAGTTGCACTTTGAATGTGAGCCTCAGTTCGAGCCTGCTCCAGCACTGCAACCCCAGGGACTGAAGAGACTATTATTGCAAGTTAAATGGGTCACTTGTTTCTGCTGACCCATGGAGCTGTGTAATCAAACAACTGTTTTCTCCATTACTATTTTATTACCCTGTCCTGGAACAATCTTCCTTTTTTAAGCGTAATTCTATACTGTTTCGCATCCTCTGATTGAAAGAGAAGAAAAGGAAAATGGTTCTCGCTGTTCTGGTGTCCCTTGGCTAAAAGCTGGACATGGACAATTAAGTTGCAGGCGCTGGATGAACAGTAAACCCCGCCCTCGTTAAACTTTGGTCAGCGACGGCGTGTCTGGGTGTGAATGTCAATGTTCAGGTCCGCCGTGGGTGAAGGCTGATATCCGTCCCGAGGTCACGTCACGGTCGGAACATCCACCTGTTTATGGGATGATGCCAGCAGCGAGGGAAACCTTCTCGAGACCAAAGTGTCATCACTAAAGTGTATCCAGGTCACAAGCGAGTTCCGTGCAAAGGTTCAGCGGGGGCCTCAACCACCTCCAGATGGCCACACCTCCCCATGCTCAGGATGACCAATCAGGGCTCATTGAGCTCAGCTGCTGGAATGCCTGGAAGCACCCCTGCCGCTCCAGATGTGCTATGTTACAGATCAGTGTAAGGCCACAATGGGCAGTGGTGTAGAACTAATTGCCCTCCAAGACCCTGGAAACATCCATTCTGCCCATCATAAACTGCACAATCCTGCAAACATTCTGTATTACGCAGACCGCTATAAGTCCGTAGTCATGGCAACCTACTTTAAAGGACAAGCCCCCCCGCCGGCCCCACCCCCCTGTAGCGTATGTCGATTGTGTTTTTTCTTTTGCTCCATTGGGAACCAGTAGGGAGCAGGTATCAGACCCAGTGATGTGCATCCTGGGAAATATGAAGCAAGCAGATGAATGAATAAATCAATGCAGCACTGCAGCAGCTGCGGTTGGCAATCCGAGGCTTGGAGTGGGACGCGGGGGGGTTTGGGGGGGGACAAGGACGTAAATACCATCATTAGGGCACTGACGGATGGGGGGAACAGCTGTTTTGGTTTTCCATCCAAAAAGGAACATTCTTCCCTCCGCGCCTCCCGCTACATAAACATCTGCCAAAACAAATGCTTATCGCCCCAGGGGGCGTTCAGCAAAAGCGGAGTGCAGTTCCGCATGCGGGGTTCATCAGAAGGGCTCTCCATCATGATGAACCCTCTCAAATTCACCTTTTCTCGCCCCGTTAAGTGCGACATCCGTGCCCCTGTCACACTGGCACGGTTTTCGGACACTGTGTTGTTCAGAAGGTCCCCAAATGATTATACTAGAGTCAAGTAATCCTTGATAATAAAGCCTAATAAAAAGCAATGCATTGTGTGTTTATGCACTGCAACAATAATACAGCAACAGAAATAGACCTGCAAGCAGACAGCGTTTCTTTGCCCATACAATGTGCTAATTGTGCCATTACTATTCATATAAGGTCTTGTCTGTTTGTTTTAATCATTCCCTAAATGGAATTTGAAAATCCCTAATGTGGTCATTAGAAGAGGTCATTTGCACAAAGCTAAATGGGCCATCTCATTGCTAACCATAGCGCGACATTAAAAAAAAAAGAAGCAGCGATATGATCATAATGAAGTGGAGCTCGCCCCGGATAGCGGAGGCCATAAAAAAGTGATCTCGCTGCGTTATCCGATAAATCACAACTCGGCCACGTTCGTCATCCCGCGCCAGGGTGACGGGTGCGACCCGCATTCCAGAGGTCGCTAATTAAAGTGACCTGTATTGTGAACAACATAATTAAACCACTCGGAGATTCATTATTCTCCGTCCTCATCCTACAGAATGTAGCTGCAGCGTGTGGAAAAGTGGAAAACAAAGCTTCCCTGCGAACAAAAGCATGGCTAAAATAATGGCTTTGCATTTATAAAGCGGGATCGATGCACTGGGAAACTACTTCATGCGTGGGGGCAAATGCAGGGGCCACAACAACAACAACAACAACAACGCTAATATTAAAGTGCTGTTGTACTCAAAAAGTGTGCATGGAGCGTGGAGCAAGGAGTGAGGAGCGATTCAGGGGCCTTGACTTTCCTCTCTTGTTTTGTTATGCAACTGGCCACTTAGCTCCCGAGGAATTCACAGCGCCATCACTTCACCGCCATCACTTCATCCTCCGCAGAGCCCCGTGATGCAAATCTATCCATTTGGGGTTGCCGTGGAAACCAACGTGTTGTTTTTTTTTTTTTTTTTTTTTTTTTCCCACCAGCGTCTACCTCAAATGTAGAGAATGCACAATTGATGCACGAGGTCACGGACAGATGCATTCGTTTGCCGGCGTGTGTCTGTTGTTTTTAAGGAACCGCGTGCCTCGGTAATGGATTTCTTTTTTTGGTTTAAAAAAAAAAAAATTCTCAGAAAGCCCCGGCGTTATGCCTGTTGCTGATATTGTGCGGCGCTTTGCTGCATACTAAGAGAAACAATAAACTTTCATCTCAGGGAAGCATTCTGCATTCCATTTTCAGTTAAGAGGATCCTCGTCTTCGCCTCTCCGGTAATGCGCGAAGAATGGGACTCGGCTCGGTCCTTTTTCCTCAAAGTCACCAATCCTGGCCATCGCTAATGCACGCTGCCGGTGAAACTGCACGAAAATTACTGTTTAACTCTTTCATTCCTGGCAAATTTGCAGGGACAGAACCCAACAACTATACTGATTCATACGTAAAATCACATGACAAATTGCATGTGTTACAGCTCATAGTTAATGACGTGGAATATGGCTTGTGGCAAATAATTAGCATGGTTTTTAATAAGACCTGTTAGGTACTCATTGCATATTTCCGAAAGAAAGATGAGTTATATGTAGTGATTATTTTAGCTTGACAGCAGTATATTCATAACAGGAAATATCCAAAGTCAGTCATCTGTGCATATTTGTGTAATTGATTCCATTGTTGTTTGCAGAAGTAAAGAACAAGCAGTTGTGTTGGTGTGTAATAAATATATTGACTTTACCAACCTTTCCTGAAACAAATTTCAGAATTTCATTTACTGAAATGCAGTTTGTTTATTGAAAAGTTAAAATACACAAGACAAAACATTTAAATGTTTTCAGTCTTCAAACAAGTCATTTCATGTAGCCAACTAGGCTTACAGTTAGAGCCATTTTACAGCAAAAGGAATCACTGTGTAATGTGTCTTAAGGAAATCACCATTGATAATTTCAGTTCAATCAAGGTGAAGAATAGCTTCAAAACCAGAGTTATGAAATTCTATTGAGCGCAACATGGCTTTCCATTCACTCAAGCTTTCTACATGTCTTTTTTTTTTTTTTTTTTTTTGAATCACTGTTTTCTGTCATTTAACTAAGACCTCTTCATCACCCCTCAAAAAGATATTTGACGAAATCCAGACACTATTACTATAGGGACAGAAAGATATCATTTTGTCTAGTGGGACTAAGTGCAGTTAAAAGTGCAGAGCTTGAAGGCTCTTGAATAATTCCTGTATACATTAAAGTGAAACATTTTTCTGAAACCTCATGGAATTAGACTCCTGTACAGCAAGGAACAAAAATTTCTGCAATGTACATAAAATGAGTGACAATATCATACACTGCATCTTAATGGCAGTAGCCTGGTACTGAAACACAGAGTGTTATATGCTATTACATACCCCTCTTGCTTAAATATGCATCATTATTGTAGCATAAGCATTCAGTCTGGGAATGGGACACTGATGCTATCATGAGGGATATTTTTAAGGTGACATTTGCTGCTTTCTCAGGTCAGGTGCTGTTCATGTTGCATGATGGCCTTTCTTGGATGACAGGTAGATTACCCTTCTATTTGAAATATATAGAGTAGGAACCAGGGCTGGAAAAATGTATAAAACACAAACATCCAATGAATGCAATACAGAGAAGTGCCATAAAAATTATAAGTCATGGTTGTAAAAACATGCGGAGAACCTTTATATTTACTGGCGCTGAGTTCCACATTTTTGTATATCAAACTCTGCCACGAGAATGCTTATTAATCAGACATGGATGTATAGTTAAGGACAAATGTAAACACATAAGAAATAGGACACCTGCAAATGGATAATGTATCTGGAGACTCCATGACCCTGGCACCTGACCTTTTTACTTCATGATCGATAGGATTCTGGGGAACAGTGAGGGTAACACCTCTGTAAGGTTTTCATTTAAACCAACACTCAAGTGGCCTTGTTAGAGACTGGACATTTAAATCCTATCAGGTGCCTCTATGACCTTGTGGCTAGAAAACATAAAGGGTTCAGAGGAAGAGGGAGGATAATATTTGCGGTAAGTCTGATTAAAACTGAAGCAGAACTGACCAAGTAATAGACCATGACTCAAAAATTAAAATATGAAGACTGTGTGACCTTTCCCTTTGATCTTATGACCATAAAGCTGATAGGGCTATGTGGAACGTGGACAGAAACATTTACATCTCATTTAACTGGTGAAGTGGTGAAAAAAGGTAGTAGCGGTTTCCCAGGTAAAAGGGTAAAAGATGCCCTTAAGGTAAAAGATAACCCATTATCCTTTAGAAGGCTGTAGAGAACTGGAGACAAATGCAGCAGGTATAGAGTAGCACCATGCCCCGAAAAGGCCACTAGTCCATCACTGCACAGACAGACTCCAGGTAACCTTGGCAGAACGTCTTTGGATTGTCAGAGGAAACCAGAGAACCCCTTTGATGACAGGCAGGGAGCACTGAAACTCTAGGCTGAGCCAAGGTCTGAATCTTGGACCCTGAAGGTTTAAGACAACAGCACTACCCACATCTATACCCCTATGGTATCCTCCTAAATTTTCCGGCTTCATTAGTTAATCCTTTTTCCCCATTTGATTCACTGGGTAATTAAAATTGCTAGTGTTTCTTCAGGCAGACCTGTCCTTAGCTTTAAAGGTCATGGTAAGAGACCGCACGCCAGCTCCCAAAAATGTGCAGGTGCTTCTCCTTTATTATCCCTTTGTCCAGCACCTGAAAGTATACAAATGTGCCTTCTCTTTTGTTGGGGTTTGGGGAAACTGGACGCAGGTCTTCATTGGGGAGCCCCATCTGTGCCTGACAGGAAAATTGTCAAGATGAATGTAGGGCATGGTGATAATGCTGTTTTATGGTACCGTTCAGCTCAGTCTTCATTTAGCCAATGGCAGTACAGTCTGCATGAGGAATCGACACAGCAAAGCACACTCAGTCTGGATCACTGACATTAAAGTTAACTGACATTAAAGTTAGTGCGGCTCAGTTAAGCAGCACTCAATGATCCATTGTTTTTGATTTCCATCGTTTTAAAAAACGTGGCAGGTTGACATAGATCGATTATTTGGGCCTGAACAGTTTTCAAACATGGGCAGTGCTTTTAATGTATGGGAGGAAAAGGAATAATGGCATGACTGTTCTTGTTTTACAGATTCATGTACAGACCATTACCTTTTTATTTTACTATGCGTAATAGGACAGTCTTTCTCTGAGTTCACTGGAAACATTTGAATACGGTTAGTGAGCATGCAAAATAAGCCCGTGGCCACCAATGGTATTATGCATGGCATTATCATACAATTACAGTATGCGCAAGAACCCTTTGGCTGCTATTTTTAGCCTGGTGACCTTGAGAAGCAGGTCAAGGTCAGCCATCAGTGAACTTATCCAACCTCTTCATGAGATGCATCTGTGGCAAAATTCATGGCTGCAGCTGCACCTACCCACAAACAATCATATCAACAAGAACACATAGACACAGGCCGTCACACAGACAGACAGACATGCATGACGACAGCAACACCATCCGCATTGAGTGGGTAAAAATGAATCTTGCAGTAGTTACGTACAACCTGTTTCACTAAAACATGCTGTACTGTGACGTCCACATTTTGATGGAGGCCAGCCAACAGCTTCATCCATATTATGGCAGTCTAGGTGAAGCTCCAAGGAACAGGCATCAGCGGGATGAAAACCCATAGCTCCTCTCTGATCAGATTCTGGAGCCCCAACCTTCTGTCCTCCAAGCAACGCAAATTTACGCATGATTTAACCTCCCATTGAAAGGGAGGAGAGGACTGCTCTGAGTGCAGAGCTTCTGGGCACTGACGCGGTTTAGCTGCCCGGTGCTCTAGGTGAAAGGGACGGCGTGATAGTGCAGCAGAAGCGGCAAATTGCATGCCCGTCCACAACAGCACAACCGCAATCCAAGACATTTGCCGTGATTAATTAGGTCTCAGGTTTTTCCATTCGACTGACTCACTGATTGCAACAGCATTTTAATGTGTTCATTATAGTGCCAAAGTTTGAAACTTTGAAATAAAAGAAAGCCAGGCAGCCTCATTATATTCTATAATTGCCACACAAAAGAAGAGGTCATTAATCATAAAAAAAAAAAAAATATCTGTTCAGTTTAAGTAATAAAGTGCAATACGGCTCTGTTTTGCTTTAACGGCCACAGATACCTGCTGGTACACACTTGTAAATGAGGGGTTTTGGCACACAAGTGGGACAATGGAGTCTGTATCCAATAGATGAACCGAAGCCATGCAAATTTACAAAAAGTAATATATAATTATGCTAATCACTCTCCACCTCCAGCGATCAAAGTTAAAAAAGAAAGGTAGCCCGCAACGCTCATGGAAATGAGCTGTCACAGATAATTGAATTAATTTGGCATAATATTCGTACGCTGCGTGAGCGAGCCATTAAACCTGAAAGAGGACATATGGAGGAGTGGCCCGTTTTAAGCTGCAGAATGCCGTCTCAGACCTAACCCGGGTAATTCAATCAGAGGACGACTTCCTTCTGTTTCTCACTCCACTCCCGCAATCACACGGGCCCGGGAATGTCACAGGAATCGCAACGGTGAAGCGTGTGTGAATTTTTTTTCCCATCGCGTGAAATTGAACATTTTTGATCACGCACACACACGTTATTAGTCATCATTTCATGACATGATTAAGTGCTTGAAATCTGAACGCACGCAGATAGGAGAGCGGGGAGAGCTTTTCATACCACTGATGGTAGCAAAGAGCATCAGAGTGATTGGGGGGGGAAATGCAGCAGGTCTGTTATTATGGTCTCGTTGAAACGATTATCTCCGCCATCACAAGGTGGGGCCAAGGTTACAGGATCCCCCCCCGAATACTGTTGTCATCTTGTTTGTCTGCCAGTGAACGGACTTCAACACCTGACACAGATCGCAGAAAGACGCACTCCACCAAGTGTCACTCTACTTATCTAATGAATTCTTACTAATACCAGAATTAATACTCCTAAACATTGTTAAACACATAAAAAATGTGTTTTAAGTGGAAATAAGATCAAACACAAGCAGAAAAAGACCAGAGGGTCAGACAAGCAGATCATGGCCCTTTACTAGACCTACATACTAACAGTGCTCACCGCTGGTTCATCTCAGAGAACATGTTTTCACAATTAGGCAGGTCAGTGGATTGCTCGAATAATAGGTTTTCTTATTTTTAAGTATGTCCTTTAAAAAAACCACTTCTTTCTATTTGGAAATTGACACCAGTCCTTCAGAGAGGGTATCTGAGTACAGAGAGGCACTTTGCACCTCAGGCCTGCTAGGCTAGGGATTGGGGCTCACATACAGCCTAATAAATATTCTTCAGAAGTGAATAGGATTTCCAATTCCATGTTGCGTTTTAGGGACTGTAATGCGATTGCAACGGGGACTGCTGAACTCCTAATACACTGTGGTGGAACGCTATTCAGCTATTTCTGTTTCTGTATGGTAAAATATCACACATTTTACTCTTTTACTCAGTAGGCATTGAGTATGGTTAAATCAAAACGTTAACCTCAAGATGAATAAATTATTGCTAGGCTTGCCCAAAAACCGTGTGATGAGTTAAACTATCGCCACTGCTGTGGAACCCGCTATTCGGCACCAGTGTGTTTCAGAATAGTAAGTGGGTCAAAAGCCTTGGTCTTTTGGTGTATTACATATTTCATATTTCTCCCTCTTCCTTCTCCAAGGCATGCAACAGTAAGGAGTGGTGAGTGCACAGAAGTGCATTGCATAACATGTTGGCAATAACTTCCCAGCTAAAACATTCCCACAACGTTCCTGCAACACTGCAACGTTATGTCACCTCTGCGTCAATGGCCTGTTAAGTGTTTCAGGCTCACCTTTGCTGGAGCTGCTCACTGGCTGAAGGGGAGACCAAGTGACGGAGCACAACGGCGATGACAAGGGCCAAGATGAGTCACACCGCCCATGTCACCCCTCGCCGCTGCACCCTGGAGTCCCCCTGATCCAAAGAGGAGTGTCACAGGCTTCACAAAAAAAAAAAAATGAGCACAACCAAAACAGTATTCATGTTTCTCTTAACACACAGCCCAAAGATAAAACAGCTGGATTTGAAATGAAGGAAACCACAAAAAATAGAGTGAGACAGATAAAGGACAGGGGCATTCTCAATTATTTCGGATGGAGAGCCGCCGCAGGTCTTTTAGTCGTGTCTCAGCGACGGCGACGACACCAGCCCCTTGATGACGTCCCTGTCTTTCGGAGCTCTCCGGGGCTCAGAGCGCTGTTGACAGGTGACGATGGTGGCTCCCCAGGCGGTCGAGAGCCCCGTTCCCACCACGGCGGCGCGATTCTGCGGCGCGATAGCTGCTCTTCACAGTCAATAAACCTCCCCGTGTTTCCGAGGCGCTCCTTGTTTGCGCATCTCATTGCAAGCCATTACCTCTGTGACACCTCGCGAAGCGGCGAGATTACAGTGGGTGTTACATTATGCTTCATTATTTATTTATATATATAATTTTTTCGCTTAACAGATGCCCTTGTCTAGGGTGACTTGCAAAGATCACATTTTATCAATTGTACATGCAGGGAGCTGAATGTATACAGAATAAAACAATTCTGGATAAGAATCTTAGCCCATGTGTCCCACCTGGGGGTTTGAGCCCGCAGCCATCTGGTCGATCCAGTCAATTCCAGTTCCTTGATGATTTCTGCACTCTGCTGATGATGCCGATAACAGGAAGCTGAGGACACAGGGCTAAAAAAAAGCCTTGCTAGTCGTTCCGTCCACACACACACACACACACACACACACACACACACACACACACACACACACACACACACACACACACACACACACACACACACACACACACACACACACAAATAGCACCATTTAGCATCCTAGGGACTGTCCTCAGATCAAACTGATTCACTACCAATATCTTCACGGCAATGTTTTCAGTGTCCAGGGGGTCAACACAGGATTTGAACACACAGTCCTCTCGTCTGCTATCAAATAACCTGACTGCTGCAGCACAACACAGATGCCACTGCAGGACTAGAATAAAAAAGGCTACTTAATTTCCTCTACAGTCCCTAAGTTAAATCTTCATTGTTCCCTGGAGTCAAGCAGAAGGACCTGTCAGCGCATTTCCCTTCCGTCAAGTTGCAATAATTCAAATTTAAAAACCTTAGTGACCCAATGAAACTACAAGAGTCAGGCCTCCAGCAATATTCATAAACATCCTCATAAACGTAGTGTCTTTTATCCTCTTACTTGTTGTGCTCTTTGACCCTGTTAATAATTAACAGAGAAATGCATGAAAAAACACTCTAACCCTCTTGCTCTATAGCACTTATTGTGTCAAAACCTTGTAACGTTGATTTGCCTTGTATGGTTAATTAATTATGTGTAGTTATATATATAGTTGTATATAATGCAATAAATAAATGAATTGTGCAGCAATTTATGGTAAGGGTAAATACATTCTTTTCGCTGTCTAAGAAATTAATTGAAAGAAATTGTTTACTTTGAACTGTATATTTTCCTTGATTTTTTCAGTGCACAAACACATATAAAATGCAGACTTTTTTCAGCTGGAAGCAAGTTTTTCTTTAGAGTGGTTATATTGTAAATTTGTGCATTGAGAAATCTTAAAAACAGTTCACACCATTAACGTGTGGCAGGAAGAGAAGTAGCCCTAGAATGTGATCCTTTGATCATTTTGCCACTGTCTTGATAAAATCCATCATTTGTTCTTTTCCTGATGAAACAGAGTTCATTCAGTCTTAATATTTACTGTGAAAACCCACAGTCTACCATTTAAAAAGCAGTAGGCCTATACCATGATTGACCATGTATTGGGTCATACATAACCATGTGTACATGCACAGAATACATGAATTCTGTTTATGTACATAGAATTCCATCATGACCACTAATGTGGTATCATTGTTTTAGGTTTTCTGACAATTTGGTTGCTACTTGTATGTGATAAAAATGGTCCTCTGAACCTCCGGCTGTAAGCAAAGTATCTACATAAAAATCTACAATATAAAAGTCTACATAAAAACCCAAAGTCCATCATCAACAAATAAGAACTACCAGTTGCAGATACATGAGTGGAATCCAAAAAGGAAGCAACCAGTCCGCAATTCATAACCTAAAGCATGCTGCCAACTGCAATGGCTTACGCTGTGGAATTCAAACTACTAATTCAGTGACAAGATACAAGCAAACATGGTAGCCAAAACAGCAATAACTGCAAATGTTTCCGCCAAAGAACTGAAATGAACTTTGAGTCTACCTGATCACCTCCTTTGGAACTATTACCCTGTTTGATAGAGACGGCATAAAATATGTGTTTCAGCTCCTGATGGATCGTTTACAAGGTAGCATATCTGCATGCAATCATCCTCAATTGGTGCAGGCAGAGGTCTGTGCCATCTTTTGCAGTCTATTCCAGCGGCTCCTTTCTCACAACACTAAGGGAAATTGCCAGTGTGCGCCAGTCACCTTAAGCATAGTAATAACTGACATTACAGATGCTCTTGTGGAGGTTGGCTGGCAATTTATTAAATTCCCACCGCAGGATCATCAGAGGATGAAATGAGAATTTGAATGGTGGGTTTCCCCTGGTGTCATGGGTGCTACTCATTGCATCCATATTGCAATAAAGGCACCCAGGGAAAGCTCACTGTTCCAGCAGTCAATAAAGTTTCACTCTTACAGCGCGTCCAACTGCAGATACATGTTTCCCCAGCCCTGTCACGACTCCTATATTCTGCCGCAGTGAGCTTCGTGCCACCTCCTGAATGTTATAGGGTGGTAGGGAAGCTAAGTTGTAGCCTGAAGTGCTTGGCCCTCAGACTGCTGCAGGATACGGCTAATAACTCCGCCGCCCTGACCACTACAGGAACACCACTACTTCCACCACACGGAGGCAGGAGCAGACAGAAAGAGGCGTGCCTGAGTGAGATACATTTTTACTAATATCTGACGTACCACAGCAATCTGACAACCTGACAATGTCACTTTATTAATCCATTTCTCTCCTTCCCCTTTCTGTCACAGGCGCCTGTGGCTACCCTCTGCATTCTTATACGCAGACGAGAGCCACAGTGAACCACCATAACAAAGCCACAGTTGCAGAGAGAATATTAGGGCTCCTAAAAATGTAATTTGGGTGTTTGGAGCACCCTGATAGGGCCCCATATTTTGAGCCTAAGAGGTGCGCTTAGCATCTTGCCACATGCTGTCCGCTACACAACATAAGCTGTTGATCGTGGTGTTGTGTTGTCGCCCGGCGGAGGGCCATGTTGCTCAGGCACCGGGGCAGGCTGGTGCTAGGCAACGACAGGATTCCAGGGAGGTGGGGGAAGGAGGTGAGGGGCCTGGTCATGTCCAGCCACTTAACGTGGATGAAGAGAGAAGGGATGGCAGGGGAGGTGGGGTGCATCAAACAACAACACAACAGCAACAAACAAACAAATAAAGGAAATTTTCGTCTATAGGTATGAATAAATAGGGAATAAGAGTGATCGCAGTGGATGGGCGATTGAGTGTGGTGGCTACTGGGAGGAGCACTGATAGTTTTGGATACTCTGGTCATAGCTTATGACAGGACCAGGTATGGGCTAGTTTGTGATGCACACGCTTTCTGAGACTCCTTTTAAACTTCCAGACCTTTACTTTGTGTGTCTAGGTATATCTGCTGGTCCTTGTGTTTTTTAGAGGCTGGTGTGTTCAACTCTAAGGGAGCTTTTTTCAGAAGTATGTCTCCTCCAATCTGCCTAGAAGCTGCAGCTCCAGACAGAGCCCAAACCCCTGCTGATGCTGTAACACAATGTAAGACATTTGGCAGAATATGGCAGAGCGCAGCAGAGGCATCATAAGTATACACTTACAAAAAGCCCAGATCAGGGTCATCCAGCCCAGCAATGGCATTTCCCAAGGCACACATTTTGCGATAATGCAGTCAGTTCCAGTGCATTTTTAACACCCTCCCCAACACTACCACCCCCCACCAGTCTAAACAGAGGAAGACCAGAATGCAGCTGCCTTGACCTTCAGCGATGATTTTTTAAAATTCCTGCCTCTTCTGGCCACCCTCGCTACTTCTTCAACAAACCCCTAGGGGGCCGCTAATGTGGCCTGCTGCCGTGTCCCATAATGCCCATCACCTTCCTCAGGGGACTGTGTGGCTCTGCTCACTGAAGAGCTCTTCCCGGTTTCCCAGCACCTCCGAGTACAGAATGTTTCCCCTCTCTGCTATATTGCAGCCCAGCTTAGGCTGTACTGTACCAAACACAAATCTTTAATTCATGCATTCTCTAGGCTACGCTCCCGCAACGCACATTAGCCCACAATTATACACAAGCCACTTCATTCCATTCCCTTCAAAGTGCAGCCCATGGAGGGCGGGGTGGCAAACTGTGTCAGCTGTCAAGCTAAATATGCGATGCATAATGTGCTGACATAGACAGCAACCGCAGGCTGTCAGAGTTAGCTACATGTTACATGCCTGCACGCTACAGTATTCCACTTGACTCGACTCCTGTTTCCGTGATTGCCAGCAGCCGTGCTCATGCCACCTCCGTTGTCTTCATAAAGAGGGGTAACGTACAATGACTGGAGCATGCAAGGCACCACTGGAGATCAGAGAAGACAGATATGGCCACAGGAGACCAGTCATGGGAGATATCGTGTAAGGATGTGCCATTTCACAATTCATAAAGGCATAGTGGACTGGCAGAGTTGCCTCTCCTCTGGACGTGTCACTATAGTGGCAATGAACAACCATCTTGTTTACTAACAAAAAGAGGACATCATGGCCAGTTGAGACGGATGTACCACTCAAACAAATGCATTGTGCTGTCACATTCTGAAACAGATTTGTTCAACATTATCTAGCAAATATTTTCCATAAAAGAATCTTACATTAAACACATACAGGAGGACCTCTGGTCCCTTGGTCCTCTGCATTCTTCTGCCATTCTATTGCAAACTTCTCATGAACACTTCCTTTAAGGTATTTTTTTGTGTGTCTAATTTTACCGAAATCGGGCAAAGTGGGAGTATTTACTGTTGTATAACTTATCTGAAATGTGCAGGTTTGCACAATACGTGCCAGCTGCAAGCAAAGCGTGCAGTGTTTGTCTTTAACCGCTCTTGCAGGTGCATTTCAATTTAGCTGCACCAATGATTTTTCGTCACCCATTCAGCGGATCCGCTTGTGTGCCCTGGAAGATGCGAGGCCGCAGTGTAACTGCGTGCCTGCAGAGGGCTGATTTGTCTCTCTTTCCTCTTTTGGCTTCCTCTTAAGCATTGGAAGTGATTTCTAAAAGGGACCTGGAAAGATGATACCCCGACCGCGGTGCGGTGACCACTGAGCTGTGTGCTCACTGCAGGGTTATGTAAGGCAATGTCTCTTCAATATAAATAGAACCAATTTGGGGCTCTGCATTCATTTCCCTCCTGGATGATATTTAGAGGTGATTAATGCATGTTGATAGTATTTCAGCTCAGGGATTAATGCACTAGAAGGCAGTGAACAGTTTTAAAAATGAATGGAGCACTATTTGGCCGGTTGGATGCTCCCGAAAATTGATATTTAGTCGCATCACAGGGAATCTTAAACATTTGCGTGTAATCAGTTTGGATGGAACACAGTATTTTCAATCATGCTGTTTGTTTGTCCAGAGCCTAACTGATGTTAGCCCCAAAAATGATTGACAAGTGATGTATGACCTTATGTGCAGTGGGGTTCTCTCTTCAGAAATGCTGTTGACAATAATGTTGAGTTTAAAAGGTTGACACTCATGTGTCTGAACACAATAGCAATCAATAAGAGTTGCTGAAAGTTGCAAACCTACAGAGCAAGGGTAGGGCAGGCTAGAAACAGCTACATAATTATCAAGCTACAGGAGGTATGAGGTGTGCCTCCCTCTTACCTCCTGACAATGAAAGCTAATTTTATACTTGTAGAGAAAAAAAAAACAGTTGATTAATCTTTCAAGAATGTCTTGATTAGTCTTCACATGCATTTGTGTTTCTTTGTCTCCCTTCTCCACTGTTACTGACTGCAGATCAACATGACTGCTTCCAAAATGTAGCAGTCACGTGAATCTTCTTCTTGGGATGTTATAGGTTGTACCACAGTACTGGTGTTCTTTTGACCAGTAAGAACACTTTGGGGAGAGTGTGGTTGGCTACGCCTGCCAGAAAAGAAACAGAACAGCTGACATTAATGTCTGATACTGACTCCCTTGCCAACATTTGCCCTCTTTAATACTGAAGAATGTAATCGATGGAAATGCCAATCTCACCATTAATGTTTAGTTGTTTGTTTCACATTGGCTAACGTATATAAAGAGATGGAAATTACATTTTTACCAAAGGGTTTTTTTGAATCCCACAGTAAACACAAAGGACTCAGGAGGGTCTAAAATGCAAAGCCTCGGAATCCTGCCCTTTTGCTTTCATTATCTAAATGGACAGGTTGAAACTCATTACAACACTGTCCATGTTATGACGGTAAATATTTCCAAGTCGATAAACATCTTCTCCTTGACCCCCTTCTCTATAAACCACAGAAGACAGCAATATTAATAAGTGGCTGAAAGTTAATAAACCTTTTGGACTTTCTCACCCTGTCACTTTTGGTTAGATGTAAATGCTGAATTCATAATTCTCTCTCCGAGAAGATGGTGGTTCAAAAATTTTACAAGCGCACACTGGGGAGGAGTGAATTGCCAATGAAAATGTTTTGGTGTCAAAGTCTGTTCATAAAAGCTTATAAACAGCACTATGCAATATTGATGAGAGGAAAAAAGAAAAGTAAAAATGGAAAGCTGATCAATCTACAGCCAATGCAATGTATAATTGAGTCATCTCTAATTAACTAAAAGCACTGTCCACATCATAAAATAGGGGCCTTCTTGGTGGGGTTATACCGCACTTCACATCTGTCCTTGACAACATTATGAATTGGTCAGTTATCAGTATAGTCTGCGTGCTACAGCCAACACTCACATCCTCGGATGCACTGACAAGACTGTATTTTCCTTCTCCATTTGCAGGATCCTTGCTTGTTCTGAAATAGACTGCCATGGTAACAGAAGTGACACAAGTCCACCAAAGGAGAACTTCAGGAGCAGCGATCCTTCAGCTCCCAGATCATCCTCGTTATCAGCGTGTGATAAGTTAATGGGCCCTAATTATAAAAGCAGCAGTTGGGCAATTAAGCATAACTGATTGATTAACACAATCCCCTGTCTCAGGCAGCAGGTCCTGTATCTTTTATTTAAATGGCCCCCACACTTTTTTTAATGCTCCAAACCCAAACACCCTTATTTGAAGCCAGTGTCTTCAGGCTTTTACAGTACAAAATGCCACACACAATACTGGAAATCGGGGTGGATGTTAATGAATGTTCAGTTAAAATACTGAATTACTAGATGATGCACTTACAAATAAATATGCAACAAAAAATGAAGGCTAAGTTGATTCTAAAAGCCAACACTGACATTATACAATTATTCAAACTGGTAATTATCAAAAACTGGTGCCCTGGTTTTAGTGGAATCAATGAGGCTAGCTTTGACTTGCCTTTCCACAAGGGTTTTCAACAAACCGACAACTGATGGCAAGAGAGCACTTCCTGACACCGCTATTGTTTCTCCACATTCATAGTCTCTGCCGGGATTTGTACAGGGAAACGGGTGGATTAGGCAAACCATCTGCTCAATAAATAAAACATGATTTAACAAGTCGATTTACAAACAAACAAAGGAGAGTAATTCAATTGTCTGTCTGGCATTTTCGGGAATAAATGAAACAGATGAAAGATGATTATCTACAGTTTTTCCACTCAAGCAAGATAACAGTGTCGTGAATTAATTCCAACACCTGGGTGTTGTCTGATGCATTACAAGGCTGGCAGAGTACAGGCTGTAAAGGGAACATCATATGCAGAGCACTCTGGTGTTTTAAAAGAAAACAGGTGAGGAAGTAGTAAGTGTTTTGTGCATTATGCAGAGAGTTGGGGATCGGAGAGTATCGACAGGCTGAGGTGGGCTCACTGCATGGGACAAACTGATGAATTCAAGATAAGCATCTCCACAATGCCCTTAAACGCAACCATATGTGTGATTTCAGCCATCCTGTGTTTCCTCTTCAACCTGTGTCTAGTTGTAGTATATACCTACTCAATTAACGACACTTATCCCATGTGATTCTGAACAATGCTGCATGTACTCACTGATCTATATATCATTTGCCCAGTTAATCCTATTCATTGTGTCCACTGTTTAAGGTGATCCACATGACTTACAGATGTGTGCACAGTGTGTGTGCAAGTCATGGCTACGGACAGGCTGAGAAAATATGTGAGTAATTGGATAGGCCCAATGTGGTGTGTGAAACATGTGGCCACCCAGGGAAAACAACTGAGGGGAAGCAAATACACAGGCAGCTGAATGAGCTGTGATTTAAAGCAAAGCTTCGATACCATGCTTGTCTTTTCCACCAAAGGTGTTGCACACAATTTAATTCAGATGCTTGGTTTGCCCTCCTTGTAGCTCTTCTTTGGTGTCTGGTATCTCTGTGTCACAGTAAATTGCACTGTGCATAAACGTGCAGATTTGATGCAGAGGTTCATCCTAATTTTCCATCTGAGGTTGGCCTGGAAGTCACAGCAGTAATCTGACAGACAATATCATTTACAATACCATAATAACACTGGAACAATGCAGTTGGTACACATGTGATATGTAATTTCTTTTTAGATGTTTAGAGATGGTATATTCTGTACTTATTAAATTTAAAAACCCATTTAATCATAGTGCATTGATAGCACATCTATTCATCTCCTTCTATACTATATAAACACGAAGCCTTCATCAAACAATATGTCCTCTTTTGTAATCCCACCCCCAGCCCAGTATGTATGAATCTAAAGATGAAAATAAGCATAATTGATAGCTTAACCAATTGTTACCTATTGGAACAGCAGGTATTTGCTTGGTATGCCTAATTATAATTATATCCTGGGTTTAGTTCAAAATAAACAATGATTTCCTGTATACACAATTTTGACATTTTTCATGAATGGCACAGCATTTACAAGCATGACTCATTCAGTAATTTTGCACCCCCCGCACCTCACGACACAATTTGGCAAAGCATCTAATCTTTTTGTTTATGAATTTCCTGATACTGTTTCTAAAAACAAAAACCATTGAACCAGTGTGTTTTCTACATTACCTGCTGCCTTTGTCAGGCACTGGGTTGACAGGAGTCCTCTTTGTCCACCGTGGTGCATCTGGAGGTGACCTTGCAGCTTCATAATTTCATAATGAATGCAAAATAATAACCCTTCTCTGAGATAGCCGGTGAGTGATTCAATTCTTTAGAGGGCGATTCAAATGTGTTCGCTCTTATATGAGGCAAACGGAAAGGGCTTTTATTAATTTAGTCAATTAGAGCACTTAAAAAGCAATATCCCATACATTAGGGCACCCCAGCGAGTCTTTGCTCATCTCTGAAAACTCAGATCTTTAAAGTGTTTCAGAAAGACAGAGGGACATTACTCACACATGAGCTCCAATAGGCTGAGGTGCTTGCAGTTGCTGTCAGCAATCTCTTTAACAAAGAAAAAGCTAATGGGTCTTCATATTCAGAATGAACGGAGGTTTATGCTGCCACAGATTTGTGCGTAAAACCCAATCAGCGCAGGTTAAAGAATGTTTTTGGTAAAAATGAAAAGAAACAAAAACTCTTCCTTTATGCACTGACATTTCTATCACAAAGTGGTGTAATGCAGCTGGGAATTTTAAATACAGTATATCTATCCGTGCATATGAGAGATACATGATGAGCAAGGACAGGACACAGAGACACACTCTACACACTCCTCAAAATTTAATTCTTAAATAGACTGCGCTGACTGTGTCACCTCTAAAGCACAATTCATTTTTACAATGTGTGTGAGCTATAGCTTCCCTCTGCTGTGAAAGCGTACAATTAAAACGAGTGGACAGCATACTGTGCATCATCAAAGCTATTACTGTCAGATTTGGCAAAGTGATTTACTCTTTGGTGATGGCATGACCACCCCAGCAGCTGTGAGCTGTTTCCAGCCTTACAACAGCTATGAAAACACTGGCGGTTTTGCCACAGTCAAACTTTCAAACAGAAAAAGAATGTGGAAGCTTGACTGATGTGCTCTCTCTCTCTCTCCTTCTCTCTCTCTCACTCTCACTCCTCTTGCTGTCCTCACACGTTTAATTGAAAGCAAACTCCAGAGCTTTCCAGTTGTTTGTTTTTCGTCTGAAAGCATTTTGTGGTCAGAGTTGCAGCCTTTCCTCTCTAGCAGTCTTAATAACAGATAAGAGAAGATTCATCGCTTTTTTTTTATTTTGTTTTCTGGTGCCACGTGCAATTCATGCAGAGCTTTCTAACACAGACAGACATCTCCAGACCATCCTGCCGTTTTTAACATTTTAATCAGCTTTTCCTGAATGGAGAGCTCAGTGACCTTTTCCTCAAATGACAATTTGCTGAAATTTTGTACAATTGCTGCTCTCTTATAGCTGACTTCAAGGCCTGGGCTTCATAGCCTTTTCTGCTGTTTAACAACAACTTGCACCATATAAACATTCAATTACCTATCCTCATGTTTTATGAAGTACAAAATCTATTCTTCTGGGAATTTAGATGATATCTATCACATGCACACAGTGACATAGGGTAGTCATTAGGACAATCAGATTATATGTTTAAAAGCAGTACAGGCAACAATTACGGAATTTTGAAAGAAAAAGGATATACAAAGCAACAATGAACAAGGTCATTTAGCTACACTGCCTTACATTGCTTGTTTGTTGGTTATTTTGGTCTTTACAACTGCACTGATGGGGCTCATCATTTTGAGAAGGTCATGTACATTCCATTTTTATAGCACTGGCCCTTTCTGCAGAAGTGAAACTCTGAACTATGAATGAACATAGTATGTCCTCCTAAGAGTACTTCAAATTTTTTTCCTCATTTTGAATTCTATTGATTTTTTGGGGGAATGCTTATCTTCTGTGTGTATCTCTGTTCATTATTATCAGGTCTAAATGTTCCCGTGCTAACAATACAAGCCAAGGCCCATGTGTGTCTGTATACTGCCCTCTCCAGATAAAATACAACATCAGGTTTTCTATTCCTATTACAATCTCACATGCAGGGGCGTCTCTACATTAGGGGCCTGTAATATCTCTTTTAAAATGCACTCAAAGAAATAAAAATTGTTTGTGCAATGTACTGTACCCTAAGGCGCTTGAATCGCTGGCAAGTATCTGTCAGTGGGGCCGGCCCCACGACCCAAGGCCCTGACAGTATGACAGGGAACCCCTTCTGCGCATGTCAGAACGGATTTTCTATGTTGGTTTGTGGGGCCTGATCGTCTCGGCCCCAGGTTTGGTAATGCCCACATAAAGGTCAAGTGCAGGGTGCAGAAATCATAGCTATGTGTCAATTGGCTAGCTAGCTGTAGATCTTTTCCTATGTGTCAATTGGCTAGCTAGCTGCAGATCTTCTCCTGACTGTAGCTGTAGTAGCTGTCTCCTTACGTTCGCTTTTTTTTTTTTTTTTTTTTAATTCATTGAGCATAAGGAAATATACAAAACAAGACAGGCAGTAGAAGTATACAAAGAAACAATTTCAACTAATAATAGTGGATGCTGCTACACGATCGCGTTATTGATACGAGATTGCATTAGACTCTCGTAGTAGCCTAGCTGTAGCAGTCCATAGCTGTAACTTTTGAAATAGTCACAGCTAAAATTGGCTAGAATTTATCCAATCTAGTGTTCTAATCGCACCGGTTTTAGCATACGCGCTAAACAGCAAATCACACCTCAACATTACGTTTGAACATAATCTATTTTAAATGATAGGCCCATCTGCACTCCCCCTGTAGGCTACTTTCTTGTATTTTGCAGGTGAGCAGCTAGGTGCGCTAGTGTGTTAGAAGGGTTTCATCACTGTGTCAAACTAGCAAGGTTGAGGCTCACAGTCGTCACTGATAGGCTTGACGAGCTAATTGGTGCCCCACCAGAATTTCTATGCCAGAGACGCCACTGCTCACATGGTAAGTCGAGGATTAATCTAACAGTAATCTAACAGTAACAGCAATCTAACAGTAAGGCACCTTGTAGTCAACATGGAGTGATTTTTATGCCTTTGTCATTTCTTACATAACAGTAAAATTTTGACTGTCACTTATTAAAAACGATTGACTTGAATCAAAGTTAAGGTCAAGGCATACTGAGTTTAGACTGAATAAATGCCACACAGGCTAAAGTAACTATTGAAAACAATTTATATTATTCATGACGCATCTTAATTTATAATTCAACAAAAAGTTTGAAGGTTTTTGATATTTCATTTTAGGGGGCATTATTTCTTACAAAACAACAATGTTTTCAAACTCACTAACATCCCTGTGGATTCCGCACTCTGTGTTTGGCACACAGTGCCACAAGGGAACAGCTTTGAATAATAATAATGATCTACATCAGGAAACTTACCAAAGAGTTCTTCACACAGGGGAAAAGTAAGCAGGTGTGTATATGCATAAAACCTCCCCGCTATCAAGTGGCTGACTGACTCATTCTCAACGAGTGCTACTTACAGTTGTTGAGGCCGAAAGGCTTTTCAAGAAGCAAATCACTGAATCTGCAGAACTTCTTTTTTAAATATTGTCGGTGGAACGAGGAAAGTTAGAGAAGAAGGTAGATGAATAAGCCAGAAAGGCCAGATATAAGCCCAGTAGAACTTAGTTAAATAATTTAAGAATCCTTAAAAAAAATCTGTAAAATATCTGTAAAATGCAGGCTGAATTCTGAATGACTGGAAACAGAGCACTACAAATTCAACATACAAAAAAGCATTTGTCCAGGAAACTACAGGCCAAAGTTCAACTTCATATACAAGTTTGGAATCCACAGTAACATTATGGACAGATTAGCAGTTTTGCTGGAAAAAAAACAGTCAACAGGTTTCAACAGAGGGAGGTCATTCTTAACAAATCCCCTAGACTTCTGCAAGAAAGCTACAAAATGTTCTGACTGAAATAAGGCTTGCAATATTTTGCATTTGGGTTGTCAAACGCTTTTGACAGTGTATCACATGAGGGACTTATAATCAGTAGGAATAAAGGAATTATCTCAAAGTAGATTCTGAATTGGCTTCAGGGTAGAACATAAAGAGTAACAATGAGGCAAATCATGTCTGAACAGCGTGTTGTGGGACGCGGAGTCCCACAGTTATTGCTGTTGGGAGCATAACTCATAAATGATTGCGATAAGGACAACAGTAGCAAGAAAGTCTGTGAACAGGTGGAGAAAACAATATATAATTCAAGCAAACAGGAGGTTAGAATTCAAAAAATACTTCAGAAAGATCTGAATAGAATACAATGTTAGTCAGACATAAGGCACATAAAAGTTAACATTGATAGGTGCACTTCTCTATATATGAACAGTAATTTTACGGCAGGATTATTTTACTGAGGGGGCACAGGGGCTGGAGGACAGTACAGTGTGTACATTATGAACAAGACTTGGATGTAAAGTTTCTCTAGGATATTGTGTCGAAGCACAGAAAAAGGCACTTGTGATGCTGAGATATATAGCAAAAATTACTGAGTATAAATCAAACGTAGTTATAATTATGGCATACACAATTCCTTTATCAGGCCACATTTGTATTACCCTTTTCAGTTTAGGGTACTTAATAATAATAATAATAATAATGATAATAATAATAATAATAATAATAATAATAATATTGTACATCACTGAACAACCGGGTCTGTCTTTCTGTCATGTTTAGCATCGCAATAAGCATTTATGCATGTACATTACCTGAGTTTGTTGCCTGTTCACCCTCAAGCTCATTACCTTTAAAGGGCAAAGATGAATAATTGCTTTAATTGTCCAAAGTAATAGGGTTTCATAAATTATATAAGGTTGAAAGCCCAATGCACTCATATTGAATGCTAAAGTCATGTGGAGGTTTCAGACCGTATGGTGGAAACTGTGACAGCCTAACACTTTAATCCTGCTCCAAACCTCTCATTAAAAGATGCACTCGCTAGAATCAGGGCACTGTGGTTTCCTGTAATTATTATCATCCCTTCAAACTCACTCATGACAAGGCAAGTGATGAAGGCTTTGGTAAAGGCCTAATTTCCCAATCGGCTCTCAACAATTGAAATGGTAGAACTTATTAAATGTGGACTGTCAATTAGACCAAATTAAAATTAATCACATGCAAGAGGGGGGGAACATGACTTTGAATGCATTAACACATCAAAACCGCTGTGACGGGCAGGTGGGCACACGGAGAAGGAACAGCAAGGTGAGGGCAGAGACACAGATGGGGGGACAGGAGGAGGAGGAGGAGGAGGAGGAAGAATATCCTAATTACAAGCCTGTTAACACAGGGATTTAAGCTTGAGCAAACTGTAGGATTCCAGGGACTGGGAACAGTTCACCTCCCTGGAGACCAAGAGAGAAAAGACGGGAAACACGAGGTGTACTTGCTCTACCATTTCAATGGAGGAGTATCTTAGTCTCTAGTATCTGTAGCCCTACAACGTGGAAGCCACCAGCATATGAGCTCAGCTGAATAACACGGCCATTTTTTCCATGGAGAATCTGCCCGATTATTTTGCCATTTACAGGGGGCTTGTCACTATAAATACGTTGAATGCATTATCAGTAAACATAAAACTGGCCTCCCAAAAAAGGCACAAAGTTGGCGGATCTCTCATTTACTTGAAAAATAACTACAGTTCATCTTTGTTTGATATTTCGGTCCTTTCAAGATATGTGGCAACTGCATGGGTCAGGCTGCATGACATTTTGAATGCCCTGATAACACAATGACAGAGTCTGCTTTATTCACCCCTCAGAGTGGCCTCCCTTTGAGTCTGACATTAGGTTGCTTTGCTTCTGAAAGTGGCTGTCAATTATCAGGTAATACTGGGGAAGAATAACTGTAGCTACATCAGAAATGCCTGTGTGTAGTGTATCTCCGAGAGCTTTCTCAGTATCTGCTATCTGATTGGTGCCAAGGCACAGTGGCCATTCTTAAGATAGGTGCACATAAACCCAACTAAGAGTGGGTTTATGTTACCATTATGCAGATTCTGATGTAAGAACTTAAACACCCATGTGGCTGGTTGGCTGTTATGCAGTTTGTGTAATAGAACTCCATGAGAATATGTATCAACCATCAGCCTCTCAGAACAGAGATGTGGTTTTCCTTGGTTAAGTAAATGTATTTACACAAGTTATTTGTATAATTTGCAACTTGTGTTGCTCATCTTTCAAAGAGATGCATGTGTGTGTTAATTCTGAATGACAAGAAGTGAAATCCCTATAATGAGATTCTGAGAAAAAGCACTGAGTGTTGATAAGACTGAATCAATGAATATGGCCCTGAACATGATACTGTGTCACATTTTGTGAAACACTGGCATTGTGGCTTCTGCTTTAACAACTGAAACTTGAGTTTCAGGACTGATGACTTGTGACCTGTGAGTTGACATGACCATCACAGCTTTATTTGAGAGTTGACTGTTGTTATGTAGCACTTGCCTGGGGATTTGAAAGTTCGGGACCCACTCAAGTCTCAGTTGGACGCTGCTAATTACAAGTCATCTGTTCTGTCAAAACCAGCCTTGGTTTGAGAATGTTCACAACCAGTAGATTTGACAAGGTTGCACAGAATATTTACAAATAACAGATTTGTCAAACTGCACAGTAACATTATGTGCTGATCATTGAGTGCTTTAACCACCTTAGATTAAATAGCTTGAGGACATTGAAAGATACAGACTCGCATATACCACTACAGTCTTGTCAGTACAGATTGCACACCTGCAATTTAACTTCAGAGAAAATGCAGAGAACCTTCTACATAACACAGAACCTTTGCCCCCATGCACATCTAGACCAATAAACCCGTGGCGTTCCGAGACCGAACATGACAGCTGAGAAACCGCTCCGCTCCGGTACTCGTTAAGCCGTATCTTGTAGATTTCTGCTGTTGCGTCAGACGACGCTTCGCTTCATCAAGGACGAATCCCCCACGGCACCAGTCGGCCGCCACCGCGGCTCCGGAGGAGGAGAGCGCTGATCTGCATACGGATCCTGGCCCCGCTCCCCGGCGCAGCTCCGGATGAAAAATCGGGGGTGTCAAACGGAGAGCTCATTAAACTTTTACATCTTGATGGTTGTGTTACCCTTGGCTCCCTGGGTACCCATTCCTCTTGCCGCCTCCGGGCCTCTCGCCCCTTCAGACGGGAAAAAACGAAAAAATCCGACAAAAAAAAAGAGGTGGCAAGCTGAGCAATTACGAAAGGGAGCCGGAGCGGATTCCTTATTATAACGTGGGCATACGTCTCCTTCGGCGTGACCGCCAGGCCCCGGGACACCTCCCGTGACCAGACACTGAGTTATTGGATCATTACCGTCTTTTGTGAAATGCAGATCCTTCAGCGGCGTTCCCGGCGCGCTCGGAAGACACCGCTAAATACCGCCCGGCGACCTCCGATCATTTGGACAGCCGCAGAGCCGGGCTCCAGCCATTTCTCACCTGCATTGTTTCTGTATGCAGCCTGAAGCCATGGGAGGAGGCAAACACGCACCGTTAATTGCAACAAAACCTCCACCAGAAAAGCAAAAAAGCTCGATCTTTGACTTTGGCTGGGGGGAGTGGAGAAGAGGGGCATGGGCAGTTGTTAGGCGCCCCTCATTGGGTTGCAGAGACGAAGCTTTTGATGAAGCATCCAGAAAAACCGAGAGGCTTCTGGGTTGGCGAGGTACAAAGCGATGTTTTTGATCCGCCAACAATCCGCCAGTCATGTCTGATCCATTTACGATTACCGTGCAGCCTGGTTTTGAGTATATCGATTCTGCTCTCTAAAAACATTCTCTTACACACCACAAGTCAAAAGGCGTGCTTTAGTGTTTCTTCGCTTACCTTACAACCGTTACTCTCGGTAACACATATAAAAAGAACTCCCTCCATTTTGCCACAGGAAGATAAGAGGAGTAAAATGTGTGTGTTTGTCATCCTACTATATTTGCAAACACAAAAACACATAGGTCATTATCTGTTGTTCATATGTAAAGAAGGTTTGGTTACAGTGCATTTACCATTACTCTTGTCCAAAACTCAACATAAGTAGAGATAAAATTGACTGATATACATGTAATTGATACTGATATATTTTGTTACTGTACTGGGGCTTTACATGCCGGAAAATATAACAAAAACTTTGACTCCTTATTACATAGTTCCCCATGGGACCTGACCAACTTCCTCAAGGTGTATATGTACAGCACTACATTTGTATAAAGACACTAGACATTGCCCTTTTGACTGATTTAACATAGCACACCCCATGACACTATATGTCAGTTGGCAGATCGTCTTTATGTATCTTTTTGCAAAGTCCATTATGTAAGTCTTATGAAAATACAATGTAGTTCTTCTATAATGTCCTTCATAGAGAGTATTACAAAGAGTTCTGATCATCTGAGCGCTTGTACAGCTCTCCCCTGTCAGCAAAGCATGTGCAAATGTGTGGTCTGTAACCACTGGTGCTGGAACCTGTACAGTCATTATACATCAGCGAATTTGAGACATTCTGTACCGATAACACTTCAGAGTAATATGTTTTTACATCCACCACTCCCCCCCCACACACACACACAACCCCCCCAGCACAGAAAATCGCCTGCAGGCCCACAGAGAGTAAATGTTTAAGATGAATTTCCCTCTCACTTATCCAAAGTCAGCCGCGTGTGAAATTCCACCATTTAGCCCTTAAGGGAAAGGTCATCGGCTTGCAGGGTCTGTGAGCGAGATAAAAGCCATTTTATTTTCTGAGCATCTGATAAACAGTTCCGATTAGTTTCTCACTGGAAACGAGAAAAAAAAAAAACGCGATAGCGTCTCAGTAAGCCTCTGCTGTGCGGTTTGTCAGTTAGAGGGGATATTCGCCCAGAATGCAGCTAGCAGACTACATATAACACTAGACTGTGTTTTTGATTTTTTGCGACAGTTTCTCATATGGATATGATGGATGCCTGGGGGCAGAGACCTGCGCACACGTAAGATGATCAGCTTATAGGCTGTAGCATGCTACTTAAGCCAATGACATTTTCAAAAATTGCTTGATTGCTTCATTGCCCAGAGATAGCTAGCCTTTGAGCTGCACCTAGCTGTACAATGCAAACATCTGCAAGGGCTTTATGAATCAAATCTTTTTAATTTGGGGCTTATCCATGGGGCTCAGTGGCAGGATTTGACTGCCGGTTCCTGTCTGAAAGCCTAAACAGAAAGATCCCAATCCCTTTGTCGTATTTAGTTACACTGCGACGGTTAAGAAGTTGAGCAGGAATCGGCTGTTCCTGCACTGGTTTCACTCACACCAAACCAATTAAATTCAATGCTACAGCACATAAAGTTATGGCCCAGACTCAATTGACATGTGTTGAGCTCCGTAGAGATCGAATAACACATACACCCACACACACACATAAATACATAAACTCAAACACTTTTTTTCGAGGGATCATCCGGAGCAACTTAGCAGCTTCAGGGAGAGCGACTATTACATTACAGCTGTTACATATAACACTTATTTTTTTTTGTTTGTCTGAGTTTGTTTTCTCCCAAAGGAGTTTTGTGGGGGTGGCGGGATAACACACAGATTGACCTCTTGGACCAGATTTTTAGTGTAGGTTATTGAAAAATGAGCACCTTCTCCAGTAGAGGTGTCAGTAGATTTTTTTTCCCCCTCCAAGAAGGTCTCTAAATACACACCCGGGAGCATCTATTGACCGAGCCTGTGCTTCCACTCCCAACTCATGATCCCGTGATCAAAACAGCAGAGGCCCTAGAGTGACATTATCTTCCAGAAGACAGAAACCAATTTCTGTTGCAACCCGATGCAATCTGATGAGGGGGGGAAGATTTTTCCGAGAGCGTGCGCGGCGAATCTTATTCCCGCCCGCCTGACACTTTTGAGATTTACCTCTGCTGTGCGGCGTGTGCCTCTCGCCACTCCCCTCTCCTCCCGCCTCCCGTCCGTGACACCTCTAATGGAAGGCACTCCGCTGGCACCGCTTTCAGAAACGTCCGTTCGCTTAACTTTCCCTGACTTTCACTCCTTCTCGCGCATTCGGAAATTTGACATGTGAGCGTTCTCTGCAACATGAGCACTGTCAGACCCTCACCTGAAATGAGAAACTGGGGAGAGGGAAAAAAAAGGCAAGAAGCCTCAGGTTCACATATTTTTACAACATGACAGAAAACATACAGCTTTCAAAGAAACCAAAGCTTTTAAACCAAATTGGAGTTGCAGGATAGTGACCTCTGTCAGCCTTTCTCGCAATGTGAACAGAATCTTTTTGTTATGAAGCATTTTGTGTAGTTAATATACAGGTCTTTTACTTGGGTTCCAGTAATATAATGTAACGTTTGGTAGTAGGTTTTTTTTTTTTTATTTATACCTGAACAGATTGACCATGAAGGAATTTTTTTTTGTGATGTTTTGACCCTTTGTCACTCTCAAGGTCAAGGTCCTCTATTCTCGTTGGTCCCATACACACATATTTGTGTGACTTCTGGAGAAGACCTGTGTCCCTCTTCTGTTGAAATCCTGCCGTAATCTGGCAGAGCCCTGCTGTTCAGTGGGGCAAAAGCAGGTTTTTGTAGCTCGCGGTTCACAAAACGCTGCAAAATAAATCCTCCTGAACCTCCCCTTTATTCTCACGGCCCTTGCAAGGGAAATCTTTGAGGCGCGTGCTGCAGGGGGAGAGAGATCGCACACGAGTTTTTTAAACACCAACGCTTCGGGGGAAACTTCTCAGAAGGCCTTTGAAAGTCGTCTGTCGCACCACGCGACTCGCTGGGACCGTCAACCGGTTGCCACGGTGATGCCACATTGCATGCCTCAGAATTTCAGCCATTAAAAGAGGTTCGCTGACAGATATGGTCACAGATGTATCCTTCAAGTCAGTGATAGGCTAAGCTAAGTTTCAGCATCAGCAGTGTCTGCTTCATAAACTCATATTCCATTCCTCTGTCTCCTCACTCGCCTGGTGTCAGTAATGATATATCAGTCCTGAATATGATGTAGCTGTTCTATTGTTTGCTCACTAATTTTGGTTCATTTTTGGGGATGATTTATAGATCCAGATGGAAGAAAAATGGGCCATAATCTTTTTACATCCTAAATGCTCCTAAACTCATTTAACAAGAGGCTGCTGCTGTTTAGCTCTAGACATGATAAAAGTCCTGCTGGTTTCTTTTTATTCTGCAAAACAGAACATATGACTACGTGGTGTTGTACGCACTAAGTGGGTTTAATGGTTTATCACATGCCTTCTGCCCGTTTTATGTTTTATGAATGCAAAATTGCACCTAATCAAAATGTCATTTTTACAGGGAAAGCATTTCCAGTGAGGCTTTCAGGTGCACTTGTTTCTCTGATGCCTTTTAGTAATGAGTGCACTGTAAGCAGACAGCTTTCAGTATATGCAGAAAGCTAAAGGAGGTGCGGACCAGAGTCCCGGTCTCAAAAATATGCTGTATTTGTAGCACATCGATTTCCTCCACGCTTGCAGCATCCGTGACAGCAGACAGGCGATCAGAAGCCCTGACTGGCACTTTGAGTGGCAGTCTGCAGCGGACTGCGAGCATGCCAAGCCGTGATATGATCAGGAGACAATTAACCCCCGAGTATAATAAAACACGCCTGACGTTTTTACAGGGCCATCATTAAAGCCGTCCTCGGGAATAAGCGCGTCTGACAGGTTTATTTCTGCACCTCTTAAGAAAGCGCCGTGTTTGAGAAAGGCCGGGCGGGGGGGGGGGTTGTGATGGGGGGGGACTCCATCTCCTCGCAGGTTCCCTGTATCCCCATATGGATTGGCACCTAAATCACCCACACTTGTCTCCCGCTCGAGCCATTTATGGCGACAGGCGTTTTTATAACGCGCGCCGGTGAGCAGTAACACAGGCCGCGCCACGCCGTGTAACAGCGCAACAAATCATCGGGGGTTCCTGAAATTTTGATCGACGGCAAGGCGAGGGATGACCGCCGCTGAAATACAGCCGCAGAGCTCGCCTTTGTGCCGGCTGAGTGAGACAAACGACTCGCCTCACCGCAACACGCGAGGCCCCTGCTCGCCTTGGGCAGGCTGCTTGATTGAAAGCCACACGGCAAGCATAGAAGGTGTGTATCTGTGTGTGTGTGTGTGTGTGTGTGTGTGTGTGTGTGTGTGTGTGTGGACCACGTGTATCTGTGTGCAAGGGCACTCGTATCAGCCCTGACTGGCACCTGTCCAGCTAAGATGTTATGATGCCAGTCAGTGCTGCCTGGTTATTCCCTCAGACACCTACTACAAGTCAGAGGCTAACAGTCACTGATGCACAGCAACCCCTCTAACACTGGCTTACACTATGTCACTAACATACAACTCAGTCAGTCATGGAAATATAGGAACATATGCAATTGTCATAGAATCAGTCCTTGATCCACAGTGACCTACTCAATACAGTGGGATCATCAGTCGCTGACATACAACACCACTCTCAAACAAAATGGGACTTCCGACAAAATCTTTCTTATCAACATTCTCTTTTGATACATTAGACTGTTGTTACTGGTGAACATGGGTCTGGCTTAACACATTTTGAGGATGACAGACAACGAGGTGCCAGGCAACATGGCAAAAATAGGAAACGGGAGAAAATACTGTGATGGTCTCCATGCAAGAATAACAAACATCACATGCAATTTGATCAACTGACTAAAATATTAAACACCTCTTGAAACACAAAACTGCCATATGACAAAGTGAGTGACTTTATCCCTCTGTCTCTTTTTGACAGAGACAGAGAAAGAGAGAAGAGAGACAGTCAGGTAGAGAGAGAAAAGAGAGTGCAATGAGAGGCAGAGGAGAAACCGAGAGAAAGTGAGATAGAGAGACGGTTTATTACGAGCACTGGAGACGGCAGGGACTCCAGTACGGGAGGGGAGGTGGCTGGGTTAAACTGAAGGACCCGCATAAATGATGGAGGTCTTGCGATGATCCCCTTCTCCCGGCGGACGCTCGCCCCGAGGAAATGAAAGAGTTGGAGGGGTGTCAGACTTAGCACCGCGTCCCGCAGCAGACAGCACCTTTTGAGCTCCCGCTGATCGCAGGAGAGCCAGGCTTACAGTGCTGTTAGACCCTGCCGCTTCTCCCATCAGATGCGCAGCGGGGAGCACAGGGAACCCGACATGGTCAGGGCTCTGGTGTGAACGGGAGGGGCCGGAGGGCGGGGAGGGATGGGGGGGTGTGGTGACGGGGGGTGTGGTTGAGGCCCTGCAAAGCGGAGAATCCTCACTTCTGTTCGTTTTAGGCCTTCCCCTCTCCTTAACACAGGTTTAGCATGGATAAACTGCTCAGTCCCGCTCTGTGGGAAAAACCAAAATTAGGAACATAACAGGCTCACAGGGGACGACAGAAAATGGGCCAGACAATGTCTGGACATAAGTGTGGCAGATGCTGGAGTATGAGATGGTCATGAGACTGACACCGGCCTTATCAATGATTATTATCATTTCACTGCTTTGCAGATGCCCTTATAAAGGACACATGGTGGGGCTTCCATTTCACATTTCTGTCTATTTAGCCAGCTGGATATTTTCTGAAGCATTTCAAGGTGGGGACTTTGCATGGTGGTCCAACAGCAATGCCTAACCTGGGATATGAATCCCTGGTCTTCATGGTAACAAGTCATGATCCACTATGGATCAATGGCAGAATCCACTCTCATTCCACTGTTATTCCATTATCATCCACTACAAATCAATAGCAGACTCCTGGTATTTCATAAACATAAGTATTATGTGAGCAAATATTCTGGAGTCTGAAATTCTGTGCATTGTGGCAAATTCAATGAAGAAAGATTTATTATTTTTGTTTCTTTTTTTATCATTTTGTTTATTTATCGACAGGATAGTTTCAAAATAAAAAAGCACCTTGAAAATGTTATTTACTGCCAGTTCAGGCAAGCAAGGCTTGGACAGTCATGCATAATCAATTCACAACCAAGCACTTACAAATTGAACTTTACCACTGCACATTTGCCAATACCAGAATCAATCTGTTCACATGAACACCTTTGTCAATAAAATAATAGGTTTAGAGAAAACAACAATAACAAAAACAACAATGACATCCCACACATTAGCTCCGTGCAGACCTTGTACTGTTCCTAGCAGGGTCCCAAGTTCGATTCAAGGTCACACGCATTACCATGCCAGTTGTGAGGCCATTACCAAGTAAGCATCAATGTGCCTTGATCAGGGGAAATCAGTCAATCATTACAGAAGAGATGAACTCAGTCGAGATTAGCACAAGGTTCTCTGTATTCTAGCAAACCTCACATCTTTGGAAGAATAACATGCCTCACAGTAACTTCTGCCCACTTACACCGCATCAGGTTTGTCAGGCTGTCAGTATCTGATCAATAAGGAAAGAGAAGAAAAGAAAAGAAAAGAAAAAAGAAAAGAAAGGCAAAGCGAGAAGAGGAGGTGAGTGGAGAGCATAAAAAACCATATTCCTTTCCTTTGTGGTCCTTTCTTTTTTTAAAAGCTAAAAATTTTAAGATCCCATGCTACAAGACAGTAAGGCCAATGATCTTGACATCTGTTGGAAAATACAGCATAAAAGCATCTCCATGACCACACTGAACAATAATCAACCTTTCGGATTTGATGAGTCTTTCCTTATTGCCTCGTCATCATCCTATTATGGTGGATAATGGTGGCGATTTTGCTGGAGAGAGAGAAGGAAAGAGAGAACGTGAGTGGCCTCCTGGTTGGGTTTTATAGTTTCCCCCTCTGCTTCCTGCTGGTCCTTTTGTGAACCTCCTGCGCAATCTACTGCAGAGACAGTGTCTTGTCACTGGAGTGGAGCTAAGTGCAGATGAATTTGAATTTCCACTGAACTTGAATTCCCTGTCACCACACAATTAATCTAAAAAAAAATTGTATCAACCAGCTAGTTGCAAACATACATGGAGAATCACTTACTTACCCCTGAGCACAGAACAGGCCGTTATGAGACAAGGTAGAGGCATAGCTGTGAAAGCATAGAAATGAAAAATGTGAAAGCAATCCCTACAGCCGTTCCCCATTTCTTGTGAGTCTTATTAGGACAACTGGAATAGGTTGCCTGTTCTGGCTCCTACTGCCCTCCCGATAGGCATAATTGCCCACAAAAGAGTACTTCCTTTGCCAGCCATATCAGCATTTCTTTGCTTTCTCACTGTGGAGTCGTGTAATAAATAATGTAGGAGCTGCGCATAACTGTTCCATCACTGCATGTTCCCTTGATTGAGCTGACCTTTTGTCATGAGTTACCCCAGCGTGAACCCCAGAGGTTGGTGGCCTCTTGGCTGAATTGATGTGTATTCCTCATGAGTCCAAATAAGTGAGACAGCAAGCATAGGTCAGGGTTTACCAACTAATTTAATGACTAAAAGGGTTAAAATTGTTACATTGGATGATCTCCTTTGGCTGATGGTTAAAAAAGCACTCATGGCTCATAACAAAATATGCTTTTGGGACAATGAAAGTCCTAATTAAAAGGTAATTAACTCGCACCCGTTATACTGCTGTTGGTAATGATGTCCGCAGTGTCAAATGGAAATGTTTAAATGAATGTTTCTTGCTTCTCTCTGTCTGAGCCTCATTACCACCCAGGTCTGTGAGGAAAGCACGTTCACCTTTTTAAGAGTCCTATCAAATATCAGAGACAGAAACAAGCTTCCAGTGGAGGTACCCCCCGGGGGGGATACAGACAACCAGCCTCAGTTCATACACATTAGAAAAATAAAATGTACAAGTTTTCCAGAGAATATAAAAGACAGAGATTCAAATTTCACCCGTTTTGATGGACGGCACAGAGCTCACCAATTTATCCTTTCAAGGTGCTCTAAACTTAAAAGGAACATTGATCCTTGGGGGCTACTTTCAGATGCTGAAATGTGATCATTAAAGATTAAAACAGCAGTACGTGGTATGTAAAAAATGAAAACGCTACGCCTTGGACCATGACCTTGATATACCAGCTCGGGGTGTGGAGTTCTCCACTCGACCTTCATAACTCCCACAAGTTGATTTCTCCTTTGTAAATCTCATGGCTTAGGAGGAAATGTAGAATATGAGAATATGCTAGAATGTTAATAAAAGACAGTTTACAGAATTATGATGTGCAATCCTGGGCTTTAAATAGGGAGATTTCTGTCATTCTTTTCCCTGTTGTCGAAGCAGTAGTGATGTGTCAGGTTCAAGATATACAGATGAGATATCCTCACTGGTTGTGAGACAAACGCACAGGCCAACAACAGTCACTCAAGGCCATATCCAGGCGTAAAACCACTTATTTTCTGATTTATACTCATTTTTGGCACCTTATTTTCCCATGAACAACAGAGAATTTACTCAGCAGACCATTGTTCCTTATCATCATAAAATTTCATCAGACCATCTGAATCTGATCTGATATTTGTGAGGAAAAGAGTACAAACGCTGAATAGAGGCTGAGCAAACTCCCAGCTTTCCCTGAGTCAGGCACCTTCCCTAGTTCCTATCCTCTGGGCTGTACAAGAGCTGACAGTGAGCTATGGGAGACTACATTCTTTCTCCCCCAACACTGTGAAAGGCAGGTACATGGCTATAAGATTTAGTACACTGCTTAGTAGCCCAGTGAGAGACCCTGACCTGAAAAGAGGCGCTCTTTTGATCAGTGTCGGTGCACTGAGGACCTCTGCCTCCCTTGCCTTCTGGTCAAACCTCTCGCAATCTGGCTAAATACGTTTTGTCCTTGATGGAGGGTAATACTGTCTCTGCCTCTTGCACTTTCTCATTCAACATGATTGGACAGAAGAATTGTCCAGACCTCCCCTTTCACTCTCTTCACCCAACGGCATCAGCAACAGTGCATAATTTATCCTCCTCCTGCTCTTCACAGAAACCAGAATCATATTATAAATACTGAACATGCATGTTCAGTATTACCTGAAAACGGGTAAGAGACGTGAGGAGAGAGGTGAAGGCTGCTAGTGATGGAACAAAAGGTATGAACAAGGACACCTGCTTGTGGAGGAATATGAAATTTACAGCACATTGACCACATCCTGTCCCTTTTTGCAGCAGGAGCTCTGTGTTCCCCTTGGTTCCCAATGACAAATATTTATTTCATTTGTTATGGGGTTTAGGCTTCGTTGTTCATTTGCATGGATGTAAAACATGGCAACACTGTGTTTCCGCACATCTGTACACAGAACAAAGCACAAGGATGCTACTTACCCACAATGCAGAGGAAAAGTTGCTCTTTTTTGGTGCTAGTTGTTTAATCTAAGTTTTCACTACCTGTCTTCCCCACCTGAATCACATTCCACTTTAAGGGCATGGGCACTTCACTGCCAGCATCAGAGCAGAAATGGGCTTTTATTATTATTTGTCTAGCAACATTAAAGTAAGCAATTATTTCTGTTTTGGTAAGGAACCATCAAAACTCATGGGGATCAAATCAATTCAGTTTTATTTTTTTCATCATCATTCCAAACCACAATGGAAGATTTTGCAGATAGTGACGGCACCCCCCCACATTTCACTAAAAATTAATTTAAAGATAATTGAAATGTCATTGTAACAGTTCTCTCAGCACACAGGAGATCACTGCTGCCCTCCTCGCTGTGCATATTTGTTTATTCCAATTGTTTCAAAAAATCCCTCAGGGCTCCTACAGCCCTATCAGTCCCAGTTCTGGGTTTGTTTTCTCAGGTATAATTGAAACAGACAAAGATTTGTTTTATGCCTTTTTCTGCAAAAGTCTCTGGCCACGTTCGGGAGACATGTTTGTACGAGTTGATTAAAAGCAGATCCCATCACTGTTACCTGATGGATGGTGAGGTGAGATAAAATCAACTTTTCAGATCAGACCTGAGTCTGTCATGGCCAGCTACACTGTTAAAACATAATACGAATGTTAATGTAACGCTGCAGAAATGTTGTCATGTAATGGTTTAACTAAAGCTTGCAACTACTAGCTAGTACCATGCTACAGTCTCCAAACTTTCCCCTCTAGTATTGTTTTATATTTTGAAATGCAAAATCAATGCATGTTACTTTCTGTACTTATTTGTGTTTGTAATTTGTGCTTGCCATATTTACCACTGTGCCCAATGTATTGGTATCTGCCCTATTCCCACAAAGCCATGGCTTTAGGGTATATCAGCCAGTTGACCACAGATTTTCAAGAAGGAAGAAGAAGAGGGGTAAGCTGCTTTAGCACCATTTTGAGTTTATGCTGTTTAAAGCTTACACTGGTAGTGTACATAGCACCTATTAGACACTGAGCCTTGGTGACAGTTCATTGTAAATATTTATTTTGAAGAAGCAGCAGATGAAAATTCTGGAACAAAACATGGGGTCAGTTTCAATTCATCACCAGCTGGTGATGGCGATCCACCGCAGACGTAAGGGGAAGGTACAGTCGGCGACATAAGTATAGCTGTATTGTGACAGGATAGACAAAACTGAAGATTTCAATTTAGATTTCCATTTTCCATTTAGATGAAGCAGCCTTGCTTGCTGGGAAACATAGATGATGTCAATGAAAAGTCTGAAAGCCAGGCGCAAGCCCATCAATCTGCTACAGTGCACCAGCAAAGTAGATCCTCTTCCTCTCGTCCTCTTTTGCCTCCATGTCCTAGCATCAATAATAGATTGGGAAAGATGGAAGGGTGTGTATATATAGGGCCAGTTTCCACTAAAGCACACATGGAAACACAGAGGGCCTCAGGGGACTCTTACCCCCAATGTCAACACTTCAAGGTAACAACCAGTTCTCACCCAGTCCATCCAGTATAAATCCGTAACGTGGAGGTGGGACAATATTGTCTACATGCCACCCACACGCGAAACACATTTTCTTGCAGAGTATAATTTACAGTTATTGTGGTCATTTTCACATGTTTAATTGAACATAATGAATGTAGTTCTGTGTTTTCCACGCCGGGTTTGGAAGGCCTTTGGTAACAAGTTCCTTGCTAAGGTTTGAATTTACTGAAGTGCCTTTCATTAAAATACCTTCAGTAAAAAAAAAACACCTACTCATGTCACAAATGATCACCCTTCTCAGACGTGTCTAGTGTGACTCATATGTCCACAGCTGCTTTTTACAGCAAAACTGTCAATGACGCAGAGATGATCTGATAATGTCACTGCTGTGTCCCTTTACCAGGTTCAGGTCATAGTCACAACAGAATGCTCTCTCTCTCTCTGTCTCTGACCTTTTATCAGGTAACGCACTGCGTGTGGGTGGTGGATTACGCCATCGGACTGCACGGTTGAACGCGGTCTCCCAGTCTGCTTACGGTTCATTCGCAATGTGAGCTGCTGGGACAAATATTTGGCAAACCCTCATCCGTGGTCATATACAGATCAGTCTTAATTATGTGTTATTATGCTTCTCTGCTCCTCGGTTTTCAAAATGTTGCCCACAAAGCCAACTGGCCATGTAACAGAACAGGCCTGACACAGTCTGTGCAACTCACAAACAGCCCTCTGAGAGCTCTGTCCTCAGAACACATGGGTAAGTAATAAATAGCAGCGTTTCTAGCATTGGCCTAGCCACATCTATATAAATGGATCCATTCAGTTTTGACAAAGAATCAAATATATGTATGTATACACGTTACACACACACACACACACACACACACACACACACACACACACACATATGTGTGTGTGTGCGTATAAGTATATACATATACATTCACATTCTTTCTCCCTTAACACTGGGGGGTCGACCAAATAATGGAACCACCAAATGAAAAAGGACTATCTTGAAGCAACTAAATCGCTATCTAAAAGCAGTCTACACATGTGCATCATATTAATGTCAGTACTAACTACAAATTAATGTTTCTGCCATAAAATACGTTTTAAAATCTCTTTATACCAGTGTCATGAAGCCCCTCTTGAATCTGTTTAGCAGTGTGCATCAGGGTGTTATCATCCTGATATATGGGAACATCTTGAGGAAACAATGTTTGAGCCATAGGGTGATCTCTGTGGAGCGAGAAACTAGGCAGGAAATTAGTCAGAGTGTCTGGGTAAGAAGAGATATAAAACTTGCCTGCTTTTTTGTTAACAAGCAGAAGGAAATATTGAATGTATGGAAGAAAGTGATTTAAGCATCGCTGGCGTTAAACCCTTCCAGCCAGACTACGGCTGCCTCTGCTTTGCCTTTAATCAGGTATTCTTCTGGCGTAGCAGCTCTTTTGGTTGGATACTGTTTCCATGGGGATGTTTACCGTAGAGATTTAACTTTGCATTCTTTCTCTCAGCTAAGAAGATTGGTCATAAATTATGTTTTGGAGAGAAAAAAATAAACAGCAATTTTACTGTTATGACATGGAGGTGCCATAAGTTCGGCTTCTCATCCTCTGTATCATCGTCAGATCTACTAAAGACGGGTGGACTCAGCCCAGTCGTTTTAAAACATTGGTATAAATTGCACTGTTTCCAGACCAAGAATTGTTTTAACAGGATCTAGTGAGTGTTCTGCAGACCCCTCATAGATCTATGTAAACTCAAGTTTACGACCGGATTTTGTGCCAGAGTGTTTGTGGTCTTTTTCACTGCGGTGCTTAAGACAGCAGCTTAGTAATACAGTGAGTCATATCACCACGCCTTCATTTTATTCTGGCTGCCATGATTTTCATACGCTTTTAAATCTGACACCCTCTCATCACTGTCTCTTGCGACAGGTACTCTCCATTCCATTTGGTACCTTTTATGACCCCCCTCCCTTGCTTTCTTTGTATGAAGGCAATGCAGTGATTATCTCTGTTGATTCCCCCACAAGAGTAAATGGAAATGATCATATTGTGTGACCCTGTAAACCCAACTCCTGGGCTAGGGAATGTGTTTCTTCAGCCACATTGACTGGCAGCCACAAAGCACAAAGGTGCATTTTGATACACTGGAAGTGTTTCATTTGCATCAGGGTGACAGATCTACATTGGTTATCCCCCCAGCTTTGCCTCAGTCCTACCCCCAACTACCATGACCTAAAGACTAGCCTAACTGATGCCTCTTTTTGAAAACAGAAATCAAAAGACTGACTAATAAACCTGTGGCTAATTAATACTGCTTAGGTTCAGGTGTGTGACTGATTAAACAGACGAAGCTAACTTAGTTTGTGTTCCGCTTGCAGCGTTTTGCTAGTTGCCTGGTTTGATGTTGGTTGTGTTTTCCTTAAATAAGCATTTTATGTTTCTGTAACACGCTCCATTCTCCTTTTTCACGGGTGCTGCATCAGCCAGCAATTTCACAGCTTTTGCATCAGTTTTCCCTTTTAGGAGAGGCGGCATAATTGAGCCTCGATCAGTGGTCATTTAACGCAAGCCTGGCTGGACCTCTTTCCTTCCCCCCGGCCCGAGCGAGAGGCCCGGCCGTTTTTTTCTCCGTCTGGATGGGATCGACTTTGCGCCCTGGGCCTGATGGGTGTCGTCTCATTCACACCTCTATGCGCAGTGACTCCAGGCACTTTGCAGCCTGCTGTAAAAATAGGGACACTTGATATGAGCCCGCCCCTGTTCTCACCGCCATTGATTTTTTTTTTTTTTTCAGTGCCTTGATCCACCAGTGTGTACTGTGTGTACACGCAGGTTGGAATTGAGTGCAACTGGCAGGTCACAGAGGAGCCAAAGAGGGGACAGGTCCTTGCACCACGCTGGCATCCCAGTGCTAATGTCACACACAATCACATGCGCCGACCAACGCTACATTAAACAAAACCGTACTACACTAAATTTCACCACAGTACTCTAAACCACGCTACTCTAAATTATACCGCACTATATGACACGGACACCACACTGCACCACAATGCACAAAACCACACTGCACCATAATAAATTGCACCACACCACATTCCACTAAGCCAAATCACATCACACTACACTGAACCACATGACAGTAAATGATGCCACACTATGCTTTGCCAGGCTAATTAAATACCACACTACACTCAACCACACCATAACACACTATAAAACACAGTGCTATGTCAGTACTCCGGCCCTCTAGCTGTTGTGTTTTTGTTCTCCCCATCTGTCCTTGTGTTCCAGCCCTGCCCCACTCTCGGCCCTGTCTCCGCCCACCTGATCATCTCCACCTGCCTGCCTGCACACCTGCTTCCCATCACCTCATCAGCCCAACCCTATATTTACCCTGCTTGTCTCTGTCCTGTTTGCCAGTTTGTCACAGTGTTTCAGTCTGTTTTTTGGATTTATTTCCTGTGGATTTTCTGGTTTCGACTTGAACTGTTTTATCACCACAATTTTGGATATCCCTCAATAAACGCCTGGTTTGTCATCCCGGTCTGCGCCTGGGTCCTTCTACCTGAAAGCCTGACAGTGCTAGACCATACTGCACTATACAAATCTGCACTAAGATACAGCATGCCACACTACACACACTAAACCTTCCAACAAACTGTCCAAAGATATGCTAGACCTCCACACATCGACACCACATCAGACATGCATACCCTGAAGAGCGGCTGTATGAGCAGAGTATAAGATTGTGTAATGCATTTGTAAGCTGGACCTTTTGTTTCCTGCTGCTTATTTTATCACAGTGGTGTAGCAGTGCTGGATCTGAGCCCCCACCGCTCTATACAGCACAGGTCATCACAGTCTAGTGTGGAATTAGACTTGTGCTGCTTATTGGTGATAAATAGACCCCATCTTAAAAGGTATGCCTGTAGTCCGGGGGTTGTTGGATGAGAAGAAAGCACCTGGCAAATCATCTCTTTTTTTCCCAATGTATCACTCAACACTGTGTAGATGCAGACCAGAACAAGAGAAAAAGATTTTATCTATATCTGGGGAGCTGGGGTAGCCTGTACTGATCAAAGAAGAGAAAAAGAACCATTGCGCAAAGAACAGAAGAGCCACTAACCACTATGCCATTCATCTGAGTTTAGAATTTATGAATGTACAACATCCTGTTTGCACTTAAGTACAGTACATATAGACCGGAAAATGCGCATTCATATCCCAGTCTAGCTTTAATCCCCTCGTTGCATTTAAGAAGCAGGGCCCATGTGATCATGCACAAATCCTACTTACCGAGTTCATTATGATGGGCATCGCTGACCAGAGAATGAACTCAGATACGTTTTCCATGCTAAATGGAACGGAATACAGAAACCTGTTTACACAAAGAGAAGGTTGTAGTCTAATGAAAAGTTCATTTTAGCATTTATATTACCAGTAAACAAAGTAAAACTAATTAGACGTGTGACATAGAGATTAAATAAGGCTGTAGGTGTGGATGCTGGTGTGGCTTCATTGTGTTGCTCTATTATGCTTAACCTGAATTGCCTCAGTAAATTAAATTAAATCTAAGCTTAGCAAATCACCCTGGTTAGGCCACCATCTAAAGCATGCACATAACAAAATTCCCCCACTTAGATGTACTGAGTTGCACTATGGAATCAGCTTACAGGAATTCAGCATTACGCTTGCTTTTTCCCAAGTCCATTATAAAAATAAAATATTGATATTTAAAAAAGTATAGGCTGTTAGTTAAAAAAGTAGAGGCCAGTAGAAGCGCTGTTTTTCTTCTTTTTTTTGGCCACGCACACATTCGTGCCACTTCATTAAAACCGTATCTGGAGTTTCTCAATAAATGAATGCATAAAGTGTGAGACGTATCGAAGTGCCAATACGGTATACAGAGAAGCCGCAGTCTAATGACCTGGAGTTAGTTGAATGGAGTTTTGAAAACGCAGGCCAGAAAAGGACCCAGCGCACCGCGAGTCCCCATATGTTCCGTTTCGGCTCGGGTGGGGCCGAGCATGGTGATATATTATTAACAATCATCGCGACTGTCCATCCCGGGATGAAAAGTGCGGCGCGTAAGCATTTTCTCCACACGCCCCCTCTAATGACGCCTTGATTAACGTACCAATCGAGGGCAGCCAAGCCAGGGGGAGACCTCGCACAGACTGCGTGTGGCAAGCGGGTGACTTATGGCGTTATATTTTTAAATTGGCCTCTCCTGTTGGTCTGATAAATCAGCACGGAGGTCATTAAATGGTTCATTATCCTCTTAACGTGACTCCTTTCTGCCAGCAGGAAACGCAGGCGGCGGCGGCGGCCAGGGTGGGTTCCCCTCTTAGCCGAACGCTGCCGTTCATCAACGTTAGGCATTCAGACGAAGGAGCCACGAAGGGCGACAAGGGTGTGGCCTTCGCGTGACCATGCTTCCAAAATACTAAACTCTAATGCCTACCCACCCACCCTCATCCCCCCCAGGTCTTTAGAGGGATTTTTTATGCTTCTCCTCCTCCTTCTGCAACCCTCTTAAAAATCGTCAAATGTACCCTTGGCTCATCTAACTGCGACAACCTCTTTAGTTGCGCAGGTACACTGAGGTGAGACAAATACATACTTCCGATGCACTTGCGCACAGCCAACTCTGCAACTACAATGGAGCGGGCGCTCATTGGAGGATAAAACGCCATTCCACTGGCATCATCCAATCAGCTCGCAGGATAATTTGTTCCACCACTGTGGGCTCCTGGTTGCCCTCAGTTCCTGACATGGCTGGGATTGAACCCTGGCAGTAGAGCTCAGCATACACTCCACTCAAGAGTACCATAACCACTGAGCTACTACGAAACCTAGTTCCCTAAAACTCAGGATCGTTCCCTGCCAGTTTCATTTAACAAATAAGTACATATTTTATTAATGTGCCAGCCCTCAGTACACAGTACTTCTATTCCCAATAACATCATCGTACTATAAAAAGGAAAATGGCTAAATAAACACTAAAATAGACACTAAAATCAAGGACTACTTCAGTGTAAGTGAGTGCTATATTGATTACAAAATTGCACTGAAGATTACTAAGTCTCTTGAAGTAAACGTTTTATAGAAGTATTTGAATATGAAATTGCAGGGAAAATATTCAGTTAGACGTACCATGCACACACCGAGTCAATACCCTTAACAGGCTGTCCAACACAACATTTTCAGTGGTTTTTGTTTATGTACATTTGTAAAGTGTTTCATCCAAATGTTCTGAGTGAATGGAAACACAGGACTTCTTTTTAGATGAAACTATACTTAAGGATGAAATCCATTCTGATGTTTGGCACAGGTACACACATGTCACTCATATAACTCATTTTCAACTTCACTGCAGCTCTCAGAAGCCTTTCTGGTCCATCCGGACGTGCTCATGGTGACACTCTTGAGAAGTGTGGTATTATTAAATTTGATGAAAGTTAGATTAAATTAGACTAAATCAGATTAAAGGAAAATTTGTCATTTTTTTAGTACTCACTCTAGGTGCAGACCTTAAGGAGTGTGTGTGTGTGTGTGTGTGTGTGTGTATGTGTGTGTGTGTGTGTGTGTGTGTGTGTGTGCAAGAATTATTAAATTAACAAGCTGGTAATTGATAATTCTCATATAGTAGTATTTAAAGATTCTTCATCATAAAATGGGAAAGATATAGTAAAATGAAATTATAGAATGTTTTCTTCAATAGTTGTGCTTGTGTGTGAGAGAGAGAGAGAGAGAGAGAGAGAGAGTGAGTGAGTGAGTGAGTGAGTGAGTGAGTGAGTGAGTGAGTGAGTGAGAATTATTAATGCCATCTGGAATCAGAATTTCATTTGGCATCTACAGGTATATATTTTCAGTTCTATACAGTGTTGTGTATTTCTATACAGTTGTGTAGTCCACAGAAAGCCTGGTCTGATTAAAGTGAAAGTGACAGCTCTATTTCTTGTCATAGAAAACACAGAGGAGTCTGTTTATAAAGGGAAGGGATATTTAATTATAGTTTGGCAATTGTACATCTGTATTGATTATTAGATACAGAATCCATTGTGCTTCCTTCCTGAATACAATTTATTTTGTGTGTGTGTGTGTTGTGTGGGTGTGACTGTGCACAGCAGCTTATTTTAAAATCTGAGCATTTGTTTTAAGTGATATTGGAGGGGCTGTATATTGTGCAGGCATTCTTTCTTTTGTTAATATCTTCCTCACAAATTATTAAAATTTCACAGAGAACATGACAATATGGCACTTTTCACATTTGGGTGTCCTTGCAGACTTAGCCTTGGGTTAAGCTGGTTAGTTAAAAATGAGGGTTCAAACAACTCAGGTTGTATCTTTGGACAAGGGACTTAACTGGAATTAAATATCTTTAAATATCCATCTTGACAGTATGCAAAATTTCCTGTAGGCTAAGCAATTGACCCTGGATACAACAGTCTGAAATGGGTATGACCAATGTAATAATGTAATGACGTACACATAAGATACGACGCAGCAGCTCGCAGGTTTCAGCTTCTATAGTAAGAGTCTCTTTGGGTCCGTCACTGGGTGCAGGTGTTAGCGGGGTTTGAAATCAGCCAGTCCCTGAAACCCCTTACTTTTTTCCCTAGTTCAATGTGGAAGCCGTAAATACCAAGCAATGTTCCACTCTCACGAAGATGATGACAATCTTCAGGTGGCTGTGGTCAGAGATCCCTCGAGAGAGGGGAAAGCTAAATATAAAATTCTGACGCAAACGACTTTTATCCACGGTTTGTTTTCTTTGTCTTTAACCTTGAACGCACCGCGGGTACCGCTCCAATTTCCCCCCGCAAAGCAGGGAGAGGCGACAGCATTTAAAGCGTTTAATTAAACCCTCCAAAATCTTCACATCAGTCAGGTACGATAAAGCGTACGCCCTGCAGGACTACAAAAAAGGGAGACAGTTCTCAATTAACAACGTAACCTTAAATTTCAATTTGACTCAATTTGCCTGCCCAGAACCTGCATGATTAAGAGCGTGGTTATTTAAGGGTGATCGGGCATGCGGTTGCTGATTCTCTTGCGTGCTGTGACATTGTAATGCAGTGTGTGTCCCCGCTGTTGTCAGATTTTTCGCCGTCCGTGTTTAACTGAGACTCGAGCCGCGCACCGAACGCAAACAGGCTGTTTTATTGTTCCACAGCCGACCACAGCAGCTGCCAGGAATAATATCAGCTCCGGAGGAGTGGATTTAAACCTGAATAGGAAGTCCGTGTTTCTGTCAGTGAGCTAAAAAAATCGTCACGTAGACTGTGCGAGACGTGTAATTATTGTCTGGTACTCAAGCCCAGTGTGATTGTCTGGTCCGCTGCCCAATATATGTTTCAAAACATGATACAGTGTGATTAATATTTTGTTTTGAGAGAAAAATGCAATGAAAAAGAATGTGCTTTGTTGCGGTTTTCATTAGAGACATCTCTCACGTTGTAAATGACACGTAGGGTCACTCCAGTTACATAAAAGATGCAAAAGTGTTGTTTCCTTTGAATGTAACAATGGATTCCAATCATGGAAAGTGCACTGATCAGAAAAAAACAGGGGCTTTGGAAAACTCTCTTTCTCTGTCTCTCTCTCTCTCTCTCACACACACACACACACAGTGGGGAAAATAGTATTCGGTCAACCATTGCGTGCATGTATGATTTTTTTTTTTGGAACAACAACATTGCCGCCTAGTGGAGATTGATTGTAAACTCCTCAGGCTCCGGGTTAGTTGGGAAGAGAAGGAAATCGGGCATCTAACAATGCCCGCTATGGCTGAAACGGCAGATACCATCACTTTTTTTCTCATTAGAATTTATGCATCCATTTCTGCTATTATGACTACACTGATGAGGATAAATATGCATCATTAACTATCCTCTGTCGCAAGTTCTTTATCCACTGTGTTTTGCATAAACAGTGACTTAAAGACCATGTAATCCCATAAACATGTAAAGATACAGACTACTGTCAGGCCCAGTTCAAATCCACTGCTGGCGACCAGATGTCAAAGATACAGCACTGATAATTTGGAGAGAAATATTGCGGAGAAAAAAATAGTCGCTCATGCAGCTCCACAAACTAAACAAAGCCAATGATTAATTCTGGAACTGCATCCAGGATTCCGGTCTAATACAGAGCTACTCCAGATAATCCCTGTCCACTGGAATAATGGTGGCAGGCAGTAGGGGCCTGGGAAAGTGTTAAGACTGTGTCGTTATTAAGTAATAGTGTGTGCGTGGCAGCAGAGCTGCAGTGATACGGTACTGTGCGGTGTGGTAAGCCCTGTATCAGAGGTTAAATTACTCCTCTGGAACAGAAACGCAATCTCCTTTACAGAATTTAGAGATATTGTCAGTGAAACCGCGTGTCTGTCGGACAAGGTTACTAAATTGCCTGGGCCTTCACAGCCTTTTTGTTTTGTTTTTTTTTTGTTGTTTTTTTATTTGTGGAAATCCAGAAATCTTTCTCGGCATCACCGTTTAATACAGATGGAATTCAGCAACTGTCTGCTGGATAATTGTTTCGGTCACGGCCGGCGGAGTCTGTGGCCTTATCAGATCTGTGAAACATAATCTTGTGTCTCCCACACTGGGAAACCCCTGGTCACGCTCTGGGGAGGATGAGACGCGGCCTGGACGACGGACAGGGTCAGGGCTTATCCCTAGCATGATGTACAGCTGACGCCAGGGCCTTTATTGTGACTCTTCTCTATTATTCTGAGCCCCAAGCAGGCACCGGCTGACGGGTAAGGAACTGACTGCCTCCTGGTGTCTTGGCGACCCCGCTAATGGGTAGAGGCTCTTGATAAAAAGTGACTCTGCAGGCTGAACCTGTCTCATTTCACAGCACTTGTTTTTCCTCTGCGGTGGGGAGTAACACTACTACAAGTGTTAGGTTGCAGTACTGCAATGTCACAGCTGTGCGTGTACCGATTGTCGAGACACATGTAACGCAACAACCTGAACAGCAGCCTGTTGTTAGATTTGGGAAACCTTTGCTTTGTAAGTTGCTCCGGATAAGAGCATGTGCCAAGCGACTAAATGCAAATGTAAAATGTAAATGTAAAGACAGGGTTCTGAGCCCTGCTCCAAATCTCTGCCGCGCTGCCAAGTCAAAACTACGAGAGCTGGAGATCAAACACGCGAGAGTGTAAGCGCGAGTCAGGACGTCCCATGGCTGCTGCTCTTCAGATCCTCGTCGCAGAGTGATTCGTTATGCAGTTCCACCACCTCCAAGTTTTCTCCCGACAAACAGATGGCACCAAGTCATTCTGAGGAATGAAATTGGAAGCTCAGCGTGGCACGCAGATCCTTCGGATATCTGTCTAAATTGGACGTCAAGATGTTTTGTGTGACTCACTCGGAGATTTGACTATACTTGAGTGTTTAAAATAAATGACAAGCTGAACACGAAATCTGTTCCCTACCCCATCAGCACCATGCGGCGTGCCAGGCTCACACTGCAGGGACTACTTAGCGATAAGTGTCTCATCTCATCCCCCAGTCGTAGCCATTTCTCTGTCTGTCTCTCTCGATCTCGCTCCCTCCCTGTCCCCACAACCTCCCTCTCCCATGGCCACTGAAGTTGGGGTGCCATGTGATCATGTTGTGTCACCTCCTCAATCAGTTTACGCACAGCAATTGCCCTACAGACCACAAACAAACTTTTTGTCTGTCTCTCTTAAGGACAGATGGGAGTGGACACCTATTATGAGGTTCGTGTATAGATTTCTGACCTCCACTATGCCACACCTATTAGACTGTCTGCCCTGACTCTTTACCGCAGATGTCTGAGAGTTCTTTCCCCAGCTTAGTTATTAAAATAGTGTCCATTGAATGGTATTTAGAGAAATGGGCATGATGGCCATGTGGTAGAGTCCTGGACTGTCTGGTGGGTTGTATTTACACATCAGCTGCTTCACACCCCAGAAATCAGTATGAACTTGGAGCTTGCCAGCTGCATGGCTTCTTGCTGCAGCAGAGGTTTTGTTAGGCGGTGCAAAGGTCCACAGCCTGGATGTTTCCTGGCTTTGATAGGACAGACATGTTGAGGCTTCAAATCCCCATGAAAACAGAGGGGGCCGGACAGTAGATGAATAGGTCTTGTGTCTCCACAACCCAGCCACGCTGGGAACACAAGCTCATAAATAGGGGACAAGGCACAACGGTTCGAGCTGAGGAAAGCGCCCAGGTCCTCCCAACCAGGCTAACAGTCTGCTGTCTTCTCAATGGTCAGGTGTGCCTGTCTCTGGCATGACCCCATTTCCCTCCATGATGAAGGATAAGCCAGGGAAAAAGGGAGGCGAGAAGAAAACTTCCACATGCTGGTCTCCCTCGACCTCTCCCAGCGCGCAAGTATCGACCCTCTCCTTCTCTGGTGTCGGGGCAGACTCGAGAGCTTGGGATATAGATCAATTGTCTGTGGCCGAATCGATGGCCACGGCCCTCTGAATGATGTCAAGAGCCAGAATTGAACAACCACGTGCAGCCTTAAACTGTGTCGGGTCGCAGACGAGCCAATTCAAGCTGTGAGTCCATTAGAGCTGCAGACCCCACATCGGCTCATGTTATTCAGAAGGTGAGACACCGACTTGGTCTCAGCGAGTTGAGCTGCAAAGGAAGCCTAGCATTTGAAGCTCAAACGCCAGCCCTCCGAGAGATTTAAACCTGTTTTTTTAAAGCAGCAGTATTCCTCCGCGGTAAGCGTGAGTTAGACGGCACGTTGGCCGCGCCGATCGCAGGAGAGGGATGAAACATGACAAGCTCGGCGGAGCTGTTCTTTGTTACAGAAACAGGAAAGCACAGGCTGGGGAGGGGGGGTACTCAATTGACAGCAAAGTACCAATACTTAAACGCCAAACCCACAAGAAAGCGAAATCAAGCATGCGAAATCAGAGGCAGCGCTCCGAATCCTCGACGATTCGTCATTCAGCTGGAGTGTTAAGGGAAGCGTTCCCCTCCCACTCGCAGCCGCCGCCCCCCGCCGCTCCGCTGGAGTTTCGTCCTTGAGTTCTTTCCGCTCGAGCGAGGGGAGCGGGGTGTCGGTTTAGCCTCCCAATAAAAGATGATTTAATTTAAGAAGCTGCTGTCTGCGCCGCTTGGGCCGAGTGCATGCAGATTTCATTTGGGAGACACACTCAGTGGAGGAGAGCTAAAAGGAAAAGGGGGCCAGGGCGCGGAGGGCGCGGACGGTGCAGGGAGTGTCAAGGGCTTCCCGTGGAGAGAGGGAGGGAGTCTCCACAGACAGACCCGGCCCACTGAGGGAGGAACGAATTAAAGACAGGGCATCTTCTCTCCTTTCCACTGGTTTTATGTTCAAAAGCCCCAGCGGTGAAAGGGACAGTGTGAGGTAGTGGTAATGGAATAAAGTGAGCCTTTAATCAAAAGCTTTTGAGTTTGAACCCCGGAGCCTCAAGCATGGCACATGACTTGTTTATGTCAGGCTTTGCAGCTACAAACTCGCATCAAAGAGGTAAAAGGGCATTTTTTGTCATTCACTTGAATCATATGCAGTCAGTGGTCCTTCTCCTACTGATCCTGTAAAATTGTATTTTGGAAATGCATGTTGGTATGCAGGTTTAACCCCCTGAGCACAGAATAAGGCATTATGCATAGGTGCAAGCTTCCCACCACAGGAGATCCCCTGAATCCAGGCCCTTGTTACATATAAGCAAAAAGACACCCCCAACCACTAAAAAAAACAACATGCATGGGGCATGATGCAGAAAAGAGATCCCCAGTTGATCAACAAACCTTTGCGAGCAGCTCAATTTCCTTTCGTTTAATCTCTGACCCGCACACTGCTCTGACTGCTTTATCACCTTGCATCTTCACTCCGGTCCCCAAATCAAGCTCCTCTAATGCTCATCGTGCCCCATTTGAGAGAAACACATTTTCTCTTCTCTCAGCTGAAATAACCTCCTCTGTAAAGAGGTCACACTCCCACTTCACCGTAAGAGACAGTTTATTTACGGCATCTATTTGTTCACTTGAAATACCCCTCCAGTTTAATGACTAAAAAAATGGGTGAAGGTTTACATGCCTAAACCATGTCCACCACAGAAGCAGAAAACTTCACTGTTTTGTTTGTAAGCTTTGTATGTATTGTATTTTGTATGTATTGTAACCTATGTAATTCACTCTGGATAAGAGCGTCTGCTAAATGACAATAATGTAATGTAATGTTGTATGACATATGACATCTTTAGACGTGCAGTTTAGCTGGATCAGTACACAGATCGGAGGCAGAGGAAATCATTCTATGTACTTGGGTGTCACGCAGAAAAACAGCGACAAAGAACAGAGTCGGCCAGACCACCAAAGCACCAAACTGCAGGTCAGCGTGGACGACGGCTGCTCAGATCGCCCATATGTGGCATAAACACAAATCGGTTGCTACCGTTAGCAACCGTTAGGGGACGTCCCCATGATCAAAAGACAGACGAGCAGGGTTATCGTTCTCCATTAACTTAGGACAGTGTTCCTCAACCCTACTCCTGGCAGCACCCTGTCCTCCATATCTTCTATCTATCCTTGCTGCTTGATTAAATCAGGTGTGCTCAGCTAATAAAATGTGCCACTGATGAGTTCAGTCAGGTAGGTAGAGCAAGGATAGGAAGATATGCAGGACAGGGTGCCGCCAGGAGTAAGGTTGAGAAACACTGACTTAGGAGATCCAAGACAGGGGATGGCCTGTGTGGGTGAGGTTGCTCTCTTGCCAAACCACTCTGGAGAGAGAGAGAGAGAGAGAGACGCAGGATTGCCTAAACCGATCACGTCGCCACACAGCACATCCTAACCCCCTTGACCTGCGTGATATGGAAGCCCTTCAGAGCGGGTGTCTGGGCAAACAGACTCCCACTGCGATGTCCTGTGGCCACAGACTGCAATTAGCCTGAGCTCAGCTGTTCAGGAGACACTTCAGCACTTTTAACAGCCCACGGACTCGTTGTCAGCTGCGCTGCGCCTCACCTCAGATACCGCGCCACCGAGGCCAACAGCAATCTTTGGACCGACTCCCTCTCCCTGTTTACAGTGCTAAGAGATAACGGCTGAATAGCAAGCGCGTTCGCCTGCACGGCTCGTTATACAGAGCGAGGCGGTTCGCGTGAGCAAATGCGCCCGAAAAACGTTGTACACCCCTAATATTTCTGATCTCCCTCATGATCGTGTGCCTGGAAAGGGTATTTATGCTCAGGTCATCAAACTGCACAACGCTATCATTACTGTGCTTTGCACGCTTGAGCTTGCTGATAGTTGATTTTTTTAAATTAATGACACTCAGATAAGCGTCTTACGTACCCAGAACCAAGAGGAACTTTCACCCATGCAGCGGTGCTCTTGCTTGTCTTCAGAGGCAGATTAATGCTTGTAAAATTAACAGGTTTTATGGCTCTCCCTGCTGTGCAAAAAGAGCCCCAAGGATATCGGGTGCTGTTAAAATTAGTTTAATCTCGCTCCCTTAACAACTTGCTTTATGCTACACTTTGCTTCTCGGGGTTTAAAGTTAATTTATTCATCTAATTATAACCTGTTCCTGTCTTGTCATGCGGAAAATACCGTCGACGTGCTTCCGAAACGTATTAATAAACATTTACGGAGATACACTGTATGTGAGTCTGCAAGTCTGTGTGCTGTTTCTGCCAAGATTCTGTCTCGGTTCATCTGATTGGTTTTCTCATTAAAGCTGTGTAACAAAAATAAGCGAACTTTATCAAAACATTGCACCCTTTCCCTCTAATATATATAATGATCATACCAAAAATGAGATAATGGGCAAAATATAATTTTGCTTCTGTAATTTGCTGATTTCTGTAGTTTTTTTTTCTTCTCATCATTATAAAAGCAGAACTTGTGGTTGTTTTTGTGTCTACCTTGCAAATCTGCCGGAGTTCCAGTCAAGGCAAGCATCAGATCTCTTTTCCCCAAAGAAACAAAAGTAAGTTTGCGCGTACCGTCTGTGTTTACCAGGAGTTGTAAGTCACGGAAAGGGCTGACGCAACATCGTGATTGAACAAACACCGAGCAGAGAGACTTTTTGATGCCAGCTGGAGAGAGAGGAAGATGAGGGTTGCGTGTTGTACTAAATAAAACGAAGGCGGGGTGAAGTGCCGAGGCAGAATCCTCCGGCTGAACCGACGAGCCGTCTCACAGGGAGACTGATGCGCGAGTTTGAGAGCGGGCTTCTGATGAGTAAAGTGAATCGATCACAAGATTGCGGGGAGTGTATTTCACAGCATACTGTACCATATACAGTGCACCAGAGAAATTAAACAGTGATGAATAGCCCTGGTTTCAGAGGTTCGTTCAAGCAAACACTGCTAGAGGCAGGCGGATTTCCACTCTGAGTGGAATGCCAGGGCACCAGAGAGCACTGAACACAACCCTTCCCCTCAGATTTCAAAACAAGACTGCATTGGGTAGAAATTTCCTTAGAATTTCCATTGCATAGCTGGGGCTGGGTCAAGATCCCCCATCACCCTAATGCCAGTTATGCCCAACCACTCTTAAGCACAACAGACTCATCAGCAAGCCAGGTGGATAGGGAATATGCTCTCTGAGACATCCCAATACTGCTGCTTAATGCAGTGCTTGACCCAAAGGTGAGTGTATTTTACAGAAGGGGTATGTGCTGCTTCAGGTGCTCCGTACATTCTGGCATTTGAAGTCTGCAGAACTCTGAGATGCACTACAGAAACGCTGTGGTCCCTGAACCTGGCTTCTTTCCATCATTCAACTGAGTTGATGGGAAATACTAATATAATGTGGGGGGGGAGGATTAAGTTGATGATTGGCTGTCAGGGCACTGGATTCAATAGCAAGCAGCTGAGGGTTTGAATTGCAGCTGGAAATTGGGTAGCAAAGTATATATAACGTGAGTGATGTAAGAAATCGGCTACGAAAATAAATATTGCAGAAGCAATGAAACATCGCTCGAAACACCTTTCTGAATTTTTGATGCATTTTCTCTCTCTCCCCCCATAACCTTAGGGACTTCCCTCAAAGCCCCGGTCCTTCAAGTTATATTCCAGCCCCCAAAATGAGGTGCCAGACTTGGTTGCACATGTTATTTGTGGTTGATAATGTTCCTGACAGCTGTCCCCAAATCTCTTTAGAACAACCTGCGGGCTCTTGCATGAGTTATTCTCCACGACCCACTTTGCATTTTGTGTTGTTTTATTCAAACATTCAAATTGGTCAGGTTATGCAGCAAAGCGCAGGCTCAGACAATTACAAGCACGGAGCCGAGAGAGCCCAGAAACATGCTCTCAGATATGGCGGGATGCACTGCTCACCCTACACACAGTACCAGTCTAAAGTTTGGACACACCTGATTAAAATAACGGAAGTGGGAATTCAAAGACATTTTGATCTAAACACTTATGCTTAAATGCTTGAAATTTGTTTTTTAGGCATCAATTTCACTATTTATATTTGTCTATGTATGATTTTTTTTTTTTTCCAAAAAAAAAAAATTTTTTTATATTTTTTGGCTACTTTGAAGAATCTAAAATATAAGATAGTTTTGACTTATTTAACACTTTTTTGGTCATTGCATAATTCAATTTGTGTAATTTCATTGTTTTGACATCTAAAATGTAGATAATTTATTATTCTAAAGTGAATTTTAGAATTTATTATTCTAAAATGTGGAAATTAGTAAAGATAAAGAAAAACCCTTGTAGGAGTAGGTGTATACAAACTTGTGACTGGTACTGTATATGGCAGGATACACTGCTCCCCACACACATCCATGTGGTGGGAATATCAGATTTGGACAAATAACCGAGGCCTTTAATGGACCCTAGCAAAAGCACTGCTCCTATCCATCCAGTTGTCAGTCTCCTTCACTGAATTGGAGCCCTTGTCCTCAGCAGGGCGGAGCTCAAGGCTCACCCAATCGATCTACCACTCTGTTAAAAAATGCTGCCAAAAAGCTGTCTTTTTACTGTAACCTCTGTGTTACCTCATTCAGAAATAGGCATTTATAAGACTTATCTTCTCTAGTCTCTTACACACGGTTAAATGGTTTTAACATTAATTTTTAAACAACAAAGTGAAGGAACAGTAAGAATGTTTTAATCCTGAATTTTGAAAACAATGAGTTTCATAATTTCTGGCATTAACAATCCTCTAATGAGAAAATATTCATGCCATAAAAATATATTTTTTGTGGTGGAAAAGGTATGTTCAACTGGCAAGACATTTCAACAGATGAACTAACTTGAAACATTTTCCTACTGTGTATAACCAAAGTATTGCATAGTTAAAGAAAAAGCAGGGATGGCATAACATTAAACTCAGTGCAGTTTTGTGTCCTTCTGCCTGGCTATTTCACGTGAGTATCATAAGGTAAATTACTGTTCTTCCACTGTAGTTTTTATGAGGGTGCAAAACCAGTAAACTGTACAGAGAGGTTTCACAAAAGAATGCAGAAAATTACTGCATATTACCATGTTTATCACAGACTAATCACAGACTAACCCCTCTATGCTCAAACGCTTTAGGAGCTTATGGGTCGCCCCCATACCTGTATGCTCGCAACACCAGAGCTCCATTGCCCATCATCTGGGGCATCTGAGGAGACGCTCATCTGTTAACATCCCCACATCCACCCCGGAGTCTCAGAGCGCCGTGGTAACGAGGCAGTCCGAGCCACAGGCTCCAGACGCCATAGCTGGCCATCAGTGCGGTTTTACACAGCAGGGGAGAGCAGTCCCAAGCAGCGGTCCAATGGCTGCCCGCTGTGTGTGTGTGTGTGTGTGAGAGAGAGAGAGAGAGAGAGGTGACAAGGGCTGAGACAGTCTGTTGCCAAAACCCACTAAAGCATCTGGGCCACAGCCATTAGTGACCCGCACACTGTTGGGCAAGCACTTCCCTTTGATATTCGTTCAGAAAAGCGCAGGTGTGCAACATCGGAGACGTTTTCCTTCCACGCTGCTAAAATGCGCTTTTGCTCTTTGAAAACACGAGGGGTATGAAAACACGGAACCGATATCTACCTGGGCAGAAAAACGTGTTTTAGACCATGTACAGCCCGTGAACCGAAAATCTGTAAAGGTGCATTTCAGCAAATATAAAATGCATCCTCTCTTGCGTTGAGCAGACAAAAACAAGCAGGGATGGCAGAAGTACAGAATTAAATGTACTGTGGATATGATCACGCTGTCACGAGGATGCGGACGCCCGCTGACACTAACATTTACAGTCTTAAAAGAAACTCTTTTTTTTCTGTATAGGCCTAAATCACACCTCTGGCGGTTTTTTGTAAGACAGTTCAAAGGAATGCACAGATGTGCCACGAAGAGTTGGCATGAGACAAAAAAAAAGCTGGTATGAAAGCTGGCACTAAAAAACCTCACCACGTTCTGCCTGTGCTCTTTAACAGACTCTCAGACTCCAGCAGCAAGGAGATGGCAGTGTTTTCCATGATAATGAAGGAGAGATTCACTGCGTTTCATCAGAGAGTGTACAACAGGAGAAAAAGAGACAGTGTTGATTCTGTGGAATGCAAGACACAACAGAGGCACAGCTGGGCCTATTTTGCGTGTACTGTCATGTGCCAGAAAATACAAACCCTTCACTGCAAATTTGGGTCAGCAGTGTACACCTAAGGGATGGCTGATACAGAGTCATACTAAGCAGACACACAGAATTACTGATGCTGTGTATGGTATTTGTGCTGTAAGAGAAGGTAAATCCATTTGTATATAATTTTTAGTTTTAAAAGTCAGTTTTTGCATGCGCACTATGATATTGTTAAATGCAAAGGTGAATGTCAGATCGTGGACAGTAGTGTAGGTGTAACAGTGAGGGAACAGGTGGATCAAACCCAAAGTGAGTCCCTTCCATTGTATAGCACCTTTAGAGAAGTACTTAACCTATAATGCCATGAATACTAGATACCATACCATACCATGGATACCATTTCAAATGTAAGGCATGGTTATGATCTGATCTGATATTCTGGTAATAGAAGTGTGTTAATATAAGATGCAGTCATCAAAACCCTTGAGATTTGTGTTAGTCCAAAATCAAGCACAGATTTGGAACGAGAGCAACCATATGTAAAACTGGGCTTGTCACTGGAGGGTTATGTGTTTGATTCCCTAGTTGGGCATTTCCACTGAAGCCTTAAGCAAAAGGCACCCAAATTGCTTCTTTGAGAATCCAGTTTTATAAACAGTTAAAATATAAGACGTTATATATGTGTGAGAGTCACCTTGGACAAAAGGGCTGTACTATATACATAATGTCTTGTAATGGACAAATTGGCTTCCCTGGTCACCTCGCCCGTTGTTAAAGTGTGTGCTGGCTACACTGTGTCAGCAGGGAGAGGGCCTGGAACATTTCCAGCTCAGTGCACCCACCAGTGACGAGCGCTCATGTGCCAGTCTTATTCAAATGAACAGTGAAGCAGTGCCCTGTGGGGCCGGGGGGCCAGCTGTTCCCGCCCATCTGTCAGACAATGCCAGGCTCAGCAGCCCGTGCACAGGGGCTTGTTAATGAGCATCCACGGCTCTGGTCAGTGATTTAGATATGTGTTCTGTTTCAGAATGCTCCGAACGGCCTGCGATTCTCACACGTTTTCGTGCACTGGGTCGAGCTCGCTGCCACCCAGGGCCGTCGCAGGCCGGCCGAACTGATGTTGAGAACTTCCTGTGGGAGCAAAGGGGCTTGTAACTTACTGCAACCAGAGTCCAAATGTGTCATTCACAAAGGGGGGAAATGGGCAGTGGACATCAATTCTAACAAACCAACAGCATCAGGACAAAAACAATTGTTTTCCCAAAAAACAATCTCAGCACGGAGTGGAGTGGGGCGTACGGTATCAATAGGAGATGGATTCAGCCACTCCTCTGGCTGCAGCCCTAAGACGAGGGAGGGTCTGACTGGCTCTCTGTCAGGCCCTGTCGCACGTGCCAACAGGTGCCCCCCTCACACAGGGACCCCCCGTGGGGCGTGCGCGTGGGACACATGCCGTCTCCCGCGAGGAGCGCCGCATGTGTCCGCGTATCCCAGCGGAGGGACCAGATGGATGTGGGGACAGATGCCTCCCTTTATTCTGTGCGCAGTCACTGTTAAGAGAGTTGAATGTGAAGCATATATGTGTGCATAGACTGAACATTACATTACATTACATTACATCATTTAGCAGATGCTCTTACCCAGAGCAACCTCCAAATACATCACAATGCTAAGAGTAGTTGTCAAAAAGTGCTACAAGAGGTCAGTAAAATAGAATTTTTTTTTAAAATAGAAAATAGGATGGATAGAGAGGAAGGTAGACTAAAGATAAAGCTTGAACAGACAGACAGACAGACTGACTTACAGACAGACAGACAGGTACGGATAAATAAACTAGCAGAAAACTGCATTTAATGCCTACCTCATGCTTATCAGTCACGGATAGGCCCAAAGAAACTCCCTGTTTGCCCCAGTTGAGCAGGAAGAAGTGGCGCAAAGACACAAGCACATCTTAATGAAGGTGAACACACTATCAGCATGGTCACATCCGATAAACACACAGGCCTGTTTGTCTTGCTCCCTATCTCCAGCCCTGCATCTTAGCCACTATGTCCTTCCATGTTGACCGTCGAGATTTTTCCTTATTTACATGACCTATAAAGCCAGTGACCATAAAATGTCTGTCTGGAGTTTACAGCAGCGACATTTGTTCCATTTTTTTTTTATTTACCCTTGCAACTGGTCTCGACTTTGTGTCTGGGCATCTATAAATTTTGCTTTGTCTGCCCACTGCATTTGTTACTGGCTGAAGACAGACGACCGTTGGCGCTATTGTCTTTTCAACGTAAACACATGCACACACACATACACACACATACACACACGCACAGGTGCACACACACACATACACACACAAACTGTGAAAGAACACTTCTGAATAATCCTTTCAGAAACTTCCTTTCCTTTTCCATTTTATTAATGACATAGTAAAGAAAAAATCTTTTAATACTACTATATGTTAATTGCCAAATACAAATATTAACCCTCCATTTGAAAACAAAACCAACATTCCCTCTCTCTCTCACTCTCTCACACACACACACACACACACACACACACACACACACACACACACACACACACACAGAGTGAAGAAGCCTGCTGTTCTATGAGGCCAGTGAAACCTCACTGCTGAACGGCACCAGAAGTTTCACATGGAGCAGGAGACAGACCCGCAGGCTATGAGTGCATCGCGAAGAGGCCTGCGGTGATGCGCTTAATTTCCATGCCAGCCTGTTTCTCACCTCTTTTTTAAAGAGGCAGAGGTGTATAGATAGATATCTAACACACGCACGCGCCCACTGACAGCGACCTCCCTTTCACCAAGATCACAAGAGGGCATTTTAATGTGCCACACACCATTAAACACACAGTCATCCATAAGCATCAGAGTGAGAATTAACCCTTAAACACACAGTCATCCATAAGCATCAGAGTACGATTTTTTAAATTGTTTTAAAATGACTGGAGACGGTGGGTCTTACCATATTTCCTCACTGCTACTGATACTATGCTTGTACGGGTGGTGGGAGCATAGCTGCTCTCCGTCAGCCAGCAGAGCTGACAGCGCGCTGTACAGGTGCGTGCGCTAATCCGGGCCGCGGCGGTTTAACATTTGAACTAAACTAATGCAAACAGATGTAAGGTCGGCAGGGGCGGAATGCTAAGCAGGTAGCAGAGAGCCGGGGTCACGGCACAGCCGTTTGTTTTCCACCGCTTTAGCCCTAAGGGCGGGAAAAAATTAAAAAAACAATAGGCGGGAAACATTCACTGAAAAAATAAAGAGGAATGACTTGATCAGGCAATCCCCCACCTGCGCACACAGGTAGACGGGAGGTCAGTGAGGTGACGGCAGGGGGCATGGGGGGGGTGACTAACTGTGATAGCAAAATGCCAGGAGGGGCCGTGCAGCGGTGTGGTGAGATGAGTCTGGGGAATGCATTCAGGCCCACAGACGTGGGGAGGGGGGAGATGATCTGTTTGCAGACCCGCTGTGTTACGCGTCTCTCATAAACCCACCGGAGAAAGGCACCGTGCGGAGCCGGAAATGGTTGTTCTTACCCTGACACGCGCCACGCTTTTATAAATATGCCTTCGAAAAAAATAATAAAGCATGGCATTTGCGTAGTGCCTTTTCATGAATCTCAGTGAGCTTTATGCTGTGGGGGAAGGGTTGAGTCATGCAATCACCTGTGGGGGAGGAAGGGGGGAGTGTACCAAAACACTTATTACACATCAGCTGAGGTGGAGAGGGAGGGATTTATTTTGACAGTTAAACTGTGGATGATGACCCAGACGCAGGCAGTCCCATTGGGCCATTCGTTTGGCTGGCACTTGGTGCAGAACATCCAATTAAACACTTTCCCTGCAGTTCATTTTTTTTTTTTTTTTCCAGAGAACTTAAAATCAATACCAACCTCAATACCGATATACACAATAAATGATAATTGTGATCTAGACTAGAGGTCTGTGTACAAACAGAGAGACATTTTCAAATACCTTTTTTTCGGGAGAACTTAAAATCGATATCAAACTGAAAATAAGGACATTACGTGATAATTGTTATTAAAGGTTGAATGGAGGACAAACAAAGAGACTTGCCTTAAAAGGTACATAGTTCACGGCTGGCTTCTTTGGCTCAGAAACTAGTGCGGTTATTCTTGATGCCCTTGGCTGCTGGGGTTAGGGGTTAAATGTCACCTTTCAATCAAGAGGAAAGGGGGCTCAGAGAGGGATTGATATTGCCTTTCATTCCACAGCCTGTGCTTTGAAGATGATTATAGCCATGAACACTGTACAAATTGCTGTGATTTGTGGCTTCAAATTATTGTAACCAGTCTCTTTCCCCAACATGAATAATTCAGTGCATCATCAATGGGGTGAAGGAAATGGCTGGTCAATGCAGGAAACCTGAGGAGCAATAACTGTCCAACAGCAGTGACATATTGAGCCTACTTTGAGCTGCATCCTACAGTCACCATGCTCTTAATGGTGACTAATGGCCTCAAAGGTTTTAGGGTAGGTGTAAGCCTTAAAGGGTTCAAAGACAAGGAGTAAGACTACAAAACACCCACAGGATACATCGTTTTACTCAAGTACAGCAGTGGGCATCGGAATCAGTGCGGGCGGATGGAAGGGGAGGGGCCAGTGCTGGGCCCCACCCCCTGCAGTCCTCTGTGACAATGTACGCGTCCGGAGATGACAGTTGCATGTCTCAGTAATGACAAAACACCAGCAGACCTATGACTCATCGCCCAGTGCCGTTCCAGCGCACGAATCCGTCCCTTGTCAACATTAATGAAGCTCGAAGGGCGGCGCCTTCTAAGAGCCCCTTGGCAGAAACACACTCCCACATGCACACACATATTAGCAGAAGACAGTGCTTTTGCCGCTCGTCCGGCTCAAGGCCTTAATTAGAGTTCCCTCCAGACTTACACCGTGCCAGATAACAAGGACAAAATGTAGAATAACGTGACAGCGAGTGTCCTGCCAGAGATCTGAAATGACTAATGAGGAATATCAGTATGGTCAGGGAGAATCTGTCTTTGGCGCAAGGCTTTTGATAAATGTGACTTTCTCTTAAAGAGAACATAATTGTGTGCACTGATGAATCCCTTTTTACTACAGACCAGAGTGTATTAACTTTGAATCAGAGGGCTTGCAGTTACATTTTAAAGCCAGTCTATTGAAATATCCATTGAAATTACGGATGATTAAACATTTGCCTGTGTTTGCAGGATGAGCCCAGGTGTCAGCAGGCTCTGATTGGACCATAGTGATATACTATGCTGTTGCACTGCATATGATGAAAGAAGGTAACTCAGTCTGCGAGGTATGAAAGCACAATCTTGGGAAGCTGTTTCGTGACTCATACCACGGAGGCGCTGTGTTGAGGGTTCAACAGGAAGGGGTGGGTGGGGGATTCAGAGGCGGGTGGGGGAGGACTCATGTTTCGGGGGTTGGAGGCAGCGATGAACGGGTCACCCCAGGGCAGGGCCGGATGGGACTGGCGCTCGGTACCCAGCCAATGAGGACGGGCTGGCGCAGTGACACGCACACCGCGGGGAGGGAGAGCGAGATCGCCATGGGAACTCAGACCCACGCTGGGCAGCAATCTGTGAAAATCGCAGGCGCTGTGAAAATCCGAGAAAAGAAGAAGCACCTGTTGGTGCGAGAATGAATGAATGTTTTGTTGGAGGTATTTTCTGGTGGTCGTGGTGGTGGGGGGGGTTTCAGACTTACGAAATTTTCCAAATGTGCAGACTTATTTTCCCCTCTCCCTATTCTCTACTACAATGAAAATGGAACATCCTGCATAATGGTAGCTAGGCAGCCGTTACCCTTGATGCAAAACAATAATTCCATAACTCTGTCCAATCACGTAGCAGATCATCTTATCTTTGAAACACTACATTTATGTATTCCATACAAATCATCCATTCATCTGTAACAAAAAAATGCAGTTTATGGATGCTTTTATGGAACATTTTTAACAGAATTTGCAATTACTTGCAATGAAGAAAGGAGATTTTGGCAGAATAAACAGACAGAGTTGATTTCATGCTCTTCTCTATACAGTTCCTAAGTCATTATGCAGAGCTGAATGGAGTATGGCAGTGTGTATTCAAAATGCAGATTAACTCAAAACAGAGCATGCACATGAGAAATGTGTTAGAAAATGTTTCATTTACATTTAGAGTAATGCTTGAATGCATGCATGGCCAGAATGCACAGGCAAAACCAATTAAAATTCATCCATTACTTTGTATTCATTGACAGTACAGCAAAACGTGACAGCAGGGTTCTGAAAATGCATGTGGTGCAGCCGATGCATTATAAACCTCACCAAAGGAAGAGCATGCACATGCATTTGAATGGACGTTAAGGTGAACTTCAACCATTTCAGGGTTGCTTGTCAAATGGCCTGTACAATCTTTGCATCAAATTTGCAAGCACATAAAAACGTTTATTTATTTATTTATTTATTTTTATTTATTTATTTATTCAAACTCTTATACATGTCCAAAAATGTCCAAATGCCTTGTTTAACAGATTTTAGGTGGTCCTAAACATTATTTATAAGTACAATACACAGCAATCTTGAAGTACAGCAGTGCACTCTTTTTCTGAATGGAATGAACTAATCAGAACTTGACTCAAGGTAATGCTAAGACTTCTGCAATGCAAAGAACAATTATTCTGTTCAGTTCTTATGCCATGAAAGCAAGTGTGCTAATCCAGTAAGCATGAGTGTACAATGAAACAGCTTCTTACACAACAGACAAATGAACCCCATACTTGGGTAGTCTGAATATAATCAGTAACCCCGTTTAACTGATTATAATCAGACTAGCAACTTCAGTATACTTTCATACCTCAGTGATACTGTTGTGCTGAAAAAATGTGGAATTTTTCCACCTCTCTGTATGTTCATAAATTGTGTTAAAGTGAATGATCTGTTAGAAATGCATTATAAACAGGACAGACAGGAACAAGGTCTGAAATACATAAAGGAAGAGGCACATTGTAATATTGTATTATACATTACATACATTATGACACTCTTATCCAGAGAGACTTACATAGTTTACAGTTTTTACATGTTATCCATTTATACAGCTGGATATTAACTGAGGCAATTCTGGGGTAGTACCTTGCCCAAGGGTACAGCGGCTGTACCCTGGTTGGGAATCGAACCAGCAACTGTTTGGTTACAAGCCCTGTTACGCTGCCGCCTTTGGGTATGTATTTATAAAATATATGTCTGGGATGGATCTGGTTCGACCCATCCGCTCAAAAACCAGCTCACAACTTTATCTCTGTGTCAGCTCACGTTGTAAGTATTTAAAAAATACATATTTGATGAGGCAATGAGTTTGCATTTCAGGAGGGAAGGACAGTGTCTTTCATATTAGTCAAGGCAGGATGCCAGGAGCCGATACTGACTGCTTTTGTACCTACCGTGGAGTGAAACAGACCCCCGCCACGCCGGTGGAGTGTGACATATGGCGTTGAGATATTGCAGCTATTAAGCGGTCGGGGCTCATTGTGAAAGACCTACCAGGTTACGCCGTGAGTCTCCCGATCTGCTCCGCCGTGGGAACAGGCTGGACGTGCTCCAGAGCGTGGCCTAAGTGACTTCTCACCCTCAGCGACCGATAATGACAAGCCACGGCGCTGCGGCGGCGCCATCGTTTGACCTGCTCTCGTCTGTGGAGCGAATCAGGATGGAGATTGTACCAGGTGTCCGACACACCCTGCTTTCATTTGGGGAGAGCGCGGTTCTAACCAGACTTGAGGATAAAAAAAAAAAAAGAAACGAACAGTGCATTGATAAATCACTCGATATCTTAATGTAACTTACAAAAGAGAATTTTCTTTTTTCATGCTGAGCGGTAGGACACTGTAATATTTCAAGAAATTGATCAAATAAAATACAATGGTTTTCTCTGGAATCAAAGTTGAATGTGTAGTCAGTTGAGCACACTTTTTATTAAGAGCAGATGACAAGAAATATTTGTGAATAGAAAATGTCAAAATTTTCTGTCTTCCATGGATGTTAATGTTTTATCAAAGAAAATTGGCCACTTCTTTTAAAACATTTTTCAATTTTATTAAAAACCAGTAGCAGGAAAAAGAACTTCCTGTCAGAGTTCCTGGCTGCTGCTTCCTGGGATAGCCAATGGATGGATCCACTTCCTGTTTTTTCCCTGTCTCATTTAGTTCATTTTTTCCACCTGTGTTTAGTTATTGTTGTCACTTTCTGTTATTTACACCCTGCCCTTTGCTCTCCCTTGTTGCTCAGTCTTGAATTTCCATGTTTTGTGTATGCACTCCTGCACCAAGCCTGTTTTTGCTTGAGTCTTCAGTAAAGAGATCTTTGTTTTCTTTGAACCAGCCTTTGTGTCCTGAGTCATCTCCGAGTTTGGATTCACCCTGCTCCTTGTAACACTTCTACCCTTTGCTGATTTTAATTTTTTGCATTGAGTGTGGGTGAAATGAGAATACTTAACTGTGAATAATGCCAAAAGCTATGAAAACAGCAAATGAAATCCCCTGACCAAGCAGAGCTGAAAGAAGATTGATAATGAAACAATCCAGGGCTCAGCTCACACCAGAAACGTTGTATGGACGTCACACATGACGAAAACAAGCCAGAAAACATCCCAACTCCGAGAGGTCACAGCATCTGAATCACTACCCTTCCATTTAAAAAAGTCCATTTGTGTGTTTTAAGTACCCTGGAGACCTGAGGTTATGACGACAGAGAAAAGCTTTTTTCCATCGGTTTCTTTTTTAAGGATGATGTCCTTATGTGGCCCTTTCAGAGAGCTTATATAGAGGTCAAAAATCTGTCTAATCACAGATTCTTTACACAAACACACAAACTAAGAAATGCCATCTCTTATTTTATCCCACATGCGGACCTAATACATAATAGATACTCGGCACATATTATTTCTCCTGAAAATAGCTTTCTAAAATCCCATCGAAGACACTTCATCGGTACTTATGATACGGAAGACTGTCACTGCCTATGATTAAACAGGTCAGGTGAAAGAAGGTGCTTATGAATATTAATTAGCGGAGAGGTATTGCTTCTTTTCGGTCTAGTTCCAGTCACCTTGGATGTACGTAGGATTGTTTGTAAGACACATCCAATCAAAATCCAGCCCATGCCTGCTCATGAATATTTATTGAAAGCAGTCATCAGAGGAACTCTTTGGCAGGACAGGAAGAACTCAGGGTGTGGGATCTCACAGCGGGTTTATTATCTGGTCTTCCTGAAGCATCTCGGAGGCTGACTCTGAACAGGAGAAGTTATGAACAGCATGAATGTAAGATTGACAATAAGAGGCCTCTGGAAACCATTACTATGCACACAGAACAATAGACACTAGTTGGCTGTCATTCATTGTCATGCATATACATTATCTGGTGATATTATCCAACTGACTTGTTTCTCTCAATGGCTCATAGTTTATGTTAACTTGTGGCCACACTGTAATTACATTCTAATTGAACACAAGTAAAGTGAAAATATCCTGTAAGAAGGTCTCTTCAGTCAAGACTTTAAAGGAATTCCAAAAAAAAGACTTTACTTCAGATAGTGAAGTTTCAATGTCACCGAGTTCCTGCTTTGATCATGCCAGTTACCCGGTGACACTGGTAAAAGAGTGGTGGTTTTTCCCCAGTTTCACTCCTCACCTTGTGCAATTAATTTTGCAGGTAGTACGGTGAAACTCCTGGATCTCTACTGTTCTGATGTCTGGCACAGGTTTAAAGGCTGCCTTCCAGGCAAAAACAATTAGTGACCTGAGAGGATTTAAGTGAAATCCCTAGCAAAATCCACCAGCTGCTGGAGTAGGTGGGGGTCGTGCGCCTCCAGTGCCGCGCCAGGATGTTACAAAAGCAGGCCTCAGCAACCCCGTCAAACACCTGGAGCCTGGGCGATGACATCATCGCTCCGTGGAAGGGAAAGAGACCGGGTTCCGGTCAACCCCAGGGCTCTCGGCCCAGTGTAGCTCTGCAATCAGCCACGGGAGGTAATTCGAGGACAGGAAGCAGCCGAAACTACGCCAATTTCTCTCTCTCTGCACCGCTGCCGCAGCTAACGGCCCTCCCACCGATCACCCCCTTTCCCCACGTCAATTCATCTGCTCGGCCTCCGTGGCGCCCGGCCCAATCCTTATTAGGAGCTGCAGGGCGAGAACAAAGATTTCTCGTCGTGGTCGCAAATCCTTTCGACGCCGGCCCCTTCTTATCCTCGCCTTCCTCGCAGAGATTTGAAGGAGGACCCAGACTGGCGAGCGGTGTGGTCGCAAAGGAAGAACAGAGAGAGGCCTCTGTGCAGAGACGTCTCGTTAACAGCTTGCCCTTTGTCCCCGTCTGGGGCTACGTTAACTTACAATTCAATACCCCCGAAGGCGGTATTCTTCAATATATTTCAGTATTCTTTTGTGCAGAAGAGAAAGCACATCACCACTTTAAAAGTAATACAAAAAATTACATGGATAAAGAGATGAACACACATGTAGCGATGGCTGTTCAATTCAGCAAATCCTTAAAGCTCTGAAGGATCTCGTCCAATGGGGAAACCTCATACAGCGCACTTTTAAGTCTTCCACAGCCAGGCACCTTCCCATTGCCGTCGTCTTACAATGGCTGAGAAACAGATAAAATAATAGTCACAAATTGCCAGCAGTGTTCCTTTTTCACATACTGTTTGATATCTACAATATCAATACCTAACTTTGCTTAGTACACACCCTCATCCAGAGCAATTACATTTTACATACTGTCAGATATTTACTGAAGGCATTCAAGTGTTTGAAATCGAGGAAGCAGCTGCTGGAATTACTCAAATCCATTGTCAGACAAACAACCCGCTGGAGATCAGACAAAATGCTGCAATATGGGAAGAGACTCATTCGCTTAATTGGTGAAGGATTATAAAAAGGCTTCACGCGGAAGCACGTGAGACTTGCTTAAATCCTTTAGCCTTTCAAATATGGGCTAGTCAGATTATTAAAAGCTAAGGAACTCTTTAAAAACTGCTCAAATCATTGATGGCACCAAAAAGCTCTGAAATAGGTTTTGCTCTTCACACAGCTTCAGTGCTTAGTAGATGAAGATATTTCATATAGAACAGCGATTATGTAGCTTTGTCAATATGATGATATTCTCAGTGCCCATTTCTTCAGCATACTTACACTAAAACCTAGTAGAAAAAAATCAGTATTTTTTCCCATTTCCAACAGAAATAATACACTTGATGTCCCTACTGTGCATAGCAGGGGCTCTGTTTGATTGACAAAGAAGTATTTATCTGTGACTTAGCTTTATAGGCTTTTAATGGATCTGTTTCAGCATAATTCGGATCACATGATCAATCAGAAATAGTGGAGGTAAAATAATGGTGTCACAGCATGGGGATGGTTGTAAACGATATGCAAACCACCCTCCCGTCCATTATAGCTTTATGAATAATTATAGGATGCTGTGTAGCCACTATTCGGTGTCTGTGTTCTATGTCTGCCACTAATCATAGAAATGGCTGGCACCTTCTTGTAGGTATAGTGAAGAAAAGTCATTTGCGCCAGTCTCAATAATAATCTTGATCATGGTTTATGGTGGTTCATTAACGACCACCTTCTGTTCCATGAATAACTTACAAAGGCTACTGTATATAAACTGAGTTTCCTAAACCTACATTAAGCTTAAAGTTCAGATAAACTACCATGGCAACACTAATAGATTACTTACGTCAGAATTCGAACTCTCATTTGTTCCTGTTATAGCAAAAGGAGGAACATTGAAACAAAGCCTGTTTTATTACCTATTCAATATGTGTGGGGATTTATATTAAAAGCAAATTTTCTATAGTATAAAGTTTGCTGTGAATGCAGGTCACCAATAACTAAGGCTGGTCAAAAAATGAATGCTAATGTATTATACAGTAGGATAAGACAGTATTACTGAAACATTTACCTGGATGGTCATGCAATTTGAGAACAAAGCTGCAGTTATCTTTAAATGTAGGAAAAAACTGCAAGGCAAGCAGCACAATGGAAGCAAATCTAAACCATAAATTAAATTCTGTCAGTACAATTCCTCCATAATGCCACGGAATTAATAGACAGAGCCAATTCCTTTCAAATAATTACTGTCTGGGCCATTTAATTCCGCCTCGATTTTGCTCAATAACTACTCTTAATACAGGTCAGATTAAACCATCACAAAAGAAGTCACAAAACATGAAGCAGTGGGACATTGTCAATTACAGAATTAATCAAACTGCCGGCAGCATAATGAGGATTTACTGGACTTTTAATCCTCCGCAATGTAATCAATTGGAATTAAACAAAAAACTGCAAGTGTCTAAAATGGGGAGGATTACAAAAGGTGAAGCCGTAAGCCAGTCAAACCAATAATACCACCACTCTCCCCCTGGGTCCTGTAGATAGTGCACTTATCACAAAAGCTCTCTCTTTACATCAAGTATGCTGAATTTTTAGAGGAAATGCAGCTCATATTTTATTAGGAGGCCAATTTCTCATGATGATGATGATGATGATGATGATGATGATGATTATTATTATTATACATCTATATTATTATACAGTGTATGACATTTCAGCGACATTTTAATGACATTCTAATCATGTTCAAATCGCATTTTATCAAATCGGATGCCCATCATATTCTTGCGCTTTCATTCTTTGTGAAAACATTAAAATGTAATACAAAAAATACAAATGACAAGATTGGGAGGTGAGATAGTAAATGCAGTATGTAAATTGCACATAATGTTATTACAGCAACTCAAGCTATATTCATTCATTTATAAATTACAGCTTTTAAAGTGTAATTTCTTCAGTTTTAATGAAGTATGTGTCAAGTGGTTGTTGGCCTTGGTAGAACAAGTGTGTGAATTTTCCAGGGAAAGAAGTGGTGGCAATCAGTAAAAACAGAGGAAGTGACACTTGAAACAGCAGTGATTTACGGTAGAAAAGGGTTAAATGTACGGCAGAAGCATTCTCTGTCCCTGCCATGTTGGCGATGTCAGCATTTGCATAGCAGTGCACTGCAGGTGGGGAAGTATTTCAGAGTCACGGTGTGGCAGGTTCTGCGAGGATCAACGCAACACCGCAGGACAGTGACTTGACGACTCTGTGAATCCACACCAGCTCATCAGTCCGTCTCAGATTCTGCCTACACTGCAGTCTACAAAAGCCCTTACACAGCTGCAGCGTGTTGCCACATCAACCGCTGCTGATGTTTGTGTCATAGCTTTGATTCTGTATTTCTGAGGGCAATTTTATCATTTTTCTCCAGTGGTTCTTTTTGCAATTAATACAATTGTATATGTTGTTACTGTGTGCTTTGTGTACATTTGCTTCCTCACAACGGGGCCTTAATGACACTGAGAGCAGTCGCGATCAGGTCTGTGGTGCCATCTGTGTGCTTTCAGTGGCAGATTAGGGTGATTGTATGCAACCAACAATGTTAAAAAAGTAGACTTGCTTCACGGTCTCTCACTTCATATTACATTATTGTCATTTAGCAGACGGTCTTATCCAGAATGACTTGCATATGTTACAATTTTTACATGTTACCCATTTATACGGCTGGATAATTACTGAGGAAATTGTGGGTTAAGTACCTTGCCCGAGGGTACAGCAGCAGTGCCCCAGAGCGGACTCAAACCAGCAACCTTTTGGTTACAAGCCCTGCACCTTACCACTATGCTACACTTACCAACCCTGATAACTGAAAGCACACAGGTCCAAATTCGCAGTGAATCAGGCCAAGGAGGGCAGGTGCCAGGGACTGGGTGTTCTTTTATTCCTTCTGTTAAAAGTTCAAATCTCTCTCATTTTCTCCCGCTCGCTGGCAAGGTGTTGAATTGGAGAATTAGAGAGTCGGCAAGGTAAGAGGAGAGAGAATCCTATTATGCATTATCCTTCTTTTGGGCCTCATTTAGAAATGAAGTGTTTCTATGCACTGCTGCCCCTCGCTGAAGGTCGAGAATATTCCTCTTCAGTGCATTTCCTTCAGAAACTCGCGCGTAGCTGTGAAAAAATAATAATAATAATGTTAATTCTGTTGAAAAGAAAAGGGGGAGAGCAGTATTATTACAGGCAGGTCTTCTCCTGCTCTAGGGGTTTTAATAAAATTTTCATTCACATGAATACACTTTCACAGCCATTATATTCAGGATAAAAAACTGGAGGATGACGCCTTCGTAATATTGCTGTGCGATTTCACCAAATCTATATTCTAAACAACAAAAACTTCATTGTGAGAGACAGTAAGAGTGGATAAGTAAGATGAGGAGATAAGTGTGTCGCTTAAGGCACTGTCACTTGAGTTACTTCCCAGCATGCATTCCTTTGCTAATTGATACTGTTAGGTATGTGGCTTCATCTCACACAACATGTGATTCTCTCAAACAGGCTAAATAGGAGAAGTATGTTGATTTTTTGGTTGTAGTGAGTATTGTTGCACTACACGAACAGGAATTCATGATTTTCACACATCCCATAGCATTCCTTCAAAGGCTGCTTTCATGCTATTTTGACATAAGTTCCTCAACATACTGAAATACCAGTCATATAACCACAAAGGCGGATTCATATCGACATCCTGTTGTGCAGCTTTTATCTTGACGTATATGATTTATACATTATATTAATAAATCATACTCTTACCCTGAGAGATTTTCATGCGCAGGACTTTCTGTTCAAATAATGGCACTGGTTTCCTTTACAATGTTGCAGCTGGTATTAATCAGAATATCCAGATGGTCTTAATGACTGTTTATTAAACGTTCATCAGCCATTAAATGACCGCTCGATAGTGTCTGAAATGATTACACTCGGATAGATCAAGCAGGGCATCCATGTTCAGCCGTGTTTATGTCAAACTCAAGGGTATCTGTCATTATTTATATACAGCCCAATACTGTTGTTTGAAACGGATGCAATTGTTGACATTGATTGTACTGAATGCGACAACTGACAGTGTAATTTTTGAAGTGATATGCAAGACACTAGTACAGCGTATGGGTTGGGAAATGCAACTGTGCAACTTATGCACAAGCCCCAGAACATCATTGACATCAATTCAATCAATGACATGATGGTTTGGTTATTAGGTGATTTTTACCAAAGTTCCAATCCTGGGCGCTTTGCCTAGAAGCAAAAAGAGTGGTGTGGCCTTTTGTCTCTAGAGGGCACTGTTTAGTCTTTTATGGATAACTTTCAATTCATCACTTCCTGGGAATAGTTCACAGGTCTATGAGCCTCAATAGCGTTGGCATTTGATGGACAACATGGTGATGTCTGTGGTTTATTACTTGTTGCCACTAAACAGATACATGCCAGATGGGTGTTCTAAAGGAATGTGAGAATGCCTCACAGTAATCAACAAACCACAGTGTTGTGGGGCCTAAGGGAGAATCCTGATTGTATGGTCATCATAAGGTCATCTCCACCTATAGCCTTTAAACATCTGCGCAGTAATAATCAAAACGAGATGTGTGTGAGTGTGTGTGTGTGTGTTTCAGAAACAAAATGAAGTTCATTGACCCACTCCTTCACTCCTTCAAAAGTACTTCATTTAAGGTCATGAATGCAGGCTATAGTTTTGTGATCTGTGATGAGTGTGAGCTTGTAAAATTGTCTGACAAATACCTGCCGAACACAGCCATGCTGGCCTCCTCAAAGAATACTGAAGAAGAATGCGGTTTCAGTAATCCAGCGCTGTTTTAACTGGGATTCCAGCTGCCAATGTGGTGTAGTGAAGCAGGAGTGCATGTAGTCTCTCTCTCTCTCTCTCTCTCTCTCTCTCCTCCCTCCTCTCTCTCTCTCTCTCTCTCCACCTTACCTGAGCACTTGGGAGTTCTCTTCACTGTAGGGGGCAGAGTGCTGAGGTACTTGAAAGCCTTTCCAACCTTCAGGGCGTCCACAGTCTGGATTCATAAGGTCTGCATTTGCATTAAAGACTGACACTTCTATCACTAAGACCCCCTCCACACACACACACACACACATTCATTTCATTACAACACCCATTCATTTTAAACACTTAGTGCACGCAACATCAAGCGTGCTCTTACAATGACCATTCATTGTGTTTTGTCACCTCATATCCATTTAATCAAAACTTTGCAGCTGTTTAACATTCGCATAAGCATAGCCATAATGCACATGCTTAATGATTCATCATGTTCATTGAGGGTCTTTAACTGCATCACATTAAAAGACCCTCCTTTCTAGGGTGTGTGAGGATTATGGGGAAAAACAGCTTCTCAGACCTGAGTCTCTCAGTCTTCTTTTTCTGTTTCCTGTTGTAGATATTCCTTTGTCTGTCACACACATGCACACACTCTTGCACAGCAAGCATTCCCCTGTCAGTAGAAGGTTACTGTGAAATCCAAGGGAAAAGGCAAATGTACAAACACACACACACACACACACACACACACACACGCACACATATACACACCTTTAGCTCAAGTAAAACTTACCAGTGCACAGGGAATGTATAATTCCACCACATCCCCCTCCAGTACTGAAGAAGTAAAGCAAATTAAGACCTGTGAGACCTTTGTCATTTTATGGGTAATTACCCCCATCCCATGCACACACTGCACTTGGCTCAGTTGTGTATGACTGTATTTATTTCTGTCTGTTCTGTGTCTGTCTGCATCATACTTGAGGTTGAATCAAAGTTTGAGGATGTGTAGCATGTGATCCTACTTCAGACCCACCCATGAAGTCTAATTTCCAGAAGATGGAATTTCTCTAAACAAAAGTCCAGCCGGGGGCAGCACTGCCCTGCAGGTGCTCTGTCTCCTACAGCAGTGTTTCTCAATCCTACTCCTGGAGGCCCACTGTCCTGCATATCTTCTATCTATCCTTGTTCCAAACACACCTGATTAGTGTGATTAACATGATCTTGATTAAATCAGGTGTGCTCAGCTAATCAAAAGTGCCACTGATGAGTTCAGTCAGGTGGGTAGAGCAGGGAAAGATGGAAAACGTGCAGAGCAGGGGGCCCCCAGGAGCAGGATTGAGAATCAGCGTCCTACAGTATGTCATATTGCCTGTGGACACAGGACAGAGAGAGATCATCTGCCCTCTAAAGTTTCATTCCATTGGATGTCCCTTTCCGGATCTTCCCCCTTGCGCTCATTACTCTTTTTACCATTTTAACTTGAACACAGTGAACGCTTTCCAGCCACAGTTTGTTGATCGCAAGCAAAATGATCTTAGCTGTTTTGCATGAATTGTATACTCCCTCTCAGCAGATCAAAAAAGAAAGCAATCGATGACTAAACCGTGAATGAACTTGTAAACACCTGAAAGTGAAGCCAAGTATGACAAAGCTACACACTTCCTGGAGCATGATCCAGCACTGCAGAACAGCTTTGCAGCTCAGGGGAGAGAGACGAGGGAAGGATGAATGGGCTCCATGATGTTACTGGGAAGGAGGCTGCTTGTTTATTCATGCTAGATGTGTATTGCTGGCTCCTCTGTGGTCAGCCTTCCCCTTTGTTGTGTTATAAAACTATTCTTGAGTACAAACAGTCTGGGAGGGTGTGACAAGGAGCAGGGTGAATCAAAACGTAGAAATGACTCAGGACACAAGAGGTTTGGTTCAAAGAAAATAAGGCTACCTTTACTGGAGAGTCAGGAGAAACACAACAGGCTTGGTGCAAGAGCGAGCACGCACGCACGCACGCACGCACGCACAGGAACTCAAGACTGAGCAGAGACATGAACAAAAGGCAGGGCTTAAATAACAAACAACAAATGTAAACAATAACCAATTAACACTAACTACATGAGACATAGAACACAGGAAGTTAAGTGGCCATCTGGTGGTCAACCCAGGAAGCAGCAGCTACATCCCTCAGGGTGGCTGATGCAGTTAAACACCCCTACTGTGGACTTATTTTCTGTGCTGAAGGATACGTGGAAGGACATGCGTAAAAGGGAGGCCTACAAGTGCCCCATCACGTGGCCCACCCAAATCCTTGTGCGTTACTGTAAGAGGTCCCTCAAATTCGCTGAGGGAAGAACACTACCTTTTGCTTCCACACTGCACGAACAAGTGTGAGGACAAGCATGTTATTACCTGAAGGGCATCATAAGGAAGCCATCAAGTGCACAAGGTCACACACATAAACATGGAGAAGAAGAAGTTTCCACCACCAAAAAGTGATTTGGCCCTCAAAATTAAAAACGGCATCAGTGAGACATCACAATGCAAAAATGTGGAATGTGGTGTGGTTGTGATGCAAAGTGCCTGCATTTGCATCCATTGCTCAGTTCTGCATGCTGCAGAGTGCACGCGAGGTGAAAATATCAGCAAACACAGAGCAGCCCAGACATTTCATAAAGGACTAGGAGTGGTCAGGTTTGAGGCACTTCAGGCATTTGAGCTTAATTTTGAATACATAATCATATTTTGAAGCCATAAATAAATAAACAACAAAAAAATAACAGCTAAACAAGCCTGAATGATGGGGAACCGTGCCCTGGAGCAGTTTTGCTGCAGACAAAGTGCACGGCTGGGTAAGTTTTGACAGTGGCCTCAAATGGTGCGCGCTGGGCTTGCAGTAATAAAAACGTGCAGATATACCGCCCCCTTGCTTCCACGCTTCTTTATTATTTTCCGCAGCCAAGCCACAGACGCAGCTGCAAATTTACCTCTTCTTTCCTCTACTGAAACAACTGGTGGTGAAAGGTATTTAATCACCTTGCAGATACTGCCATCTGCTGGAAAAAGTCAGAAGAACACCTTGCCTCACGCTCCATTAGAAATGCACCGGGCGTTGTCCAGTAGGCTGAGGGGCCATAACTAGGACACGCAGCAAACTTTGAACCGCTAAGTATCCGGAACCTGTTTATAACTGCTTTCCATATCATTAAGGTACTATAAGGTAAGACGATAAATAATGGTAACATCTACATGTGATTCCACTTTCCCTTGATTGCAAATAATTCAGCTACATTTTGTGTACTTCGGGTTGTGTCCCAAATGATCATAACAAAGAGATTGCAGTGCATTAAATTAGTTGGAGCACATGAACCTTGGTATTCAATTAATACTGAAATGTAACTATAAATTACTATTTTTTATACTTGAAGTGTGTTTGCATAACTACATCAGGCAATTATTTTAAAACATTTATGTGTTGCTGGGTAATCCTTGTTTGAAGTGGTGCACTGATTTATCATGCAATACAATCAGCACAATAAAGGACAATTGAGCAAAATATGCGCTCTTAGTCCCGCCCCCCAGCGGCTTAGTTCATGTATGTTGTGCATTGTACGGATTCTAGGCCTACCTATATGGCCATTCCCAGCGTCATCATTTACAATGACATTTACATGCAATAATTCTAAATGCCGTCCATTTGTTCTGTCGCATCAAAATGTGAATTTAAATAGGTGTCCTTATATACAGTCCCCAGTGGTGTCATGTATATTCATAAACTACGATGTTTAAGCATTTTACATGTGCACAATGTCTTAGCTGTTGTTTCTGGAACGTACTGTGACTGAGATAATATGCGTTTAAATTGTCATTATTTACATAAATTATCACTAATCAGATGTATCCACAGTATCGTGTAAATTGCCGTGGCAGAGTACAAGCTATATGCATACGGATGTTTTTTTTTTCGTAATCCTATTTCGTGCATATTGCATTTCATGGTATGATGTCAAATATATGCTAACAGTTTGAGGCTATCGACGGCCCCATCAGTGCTTCCCCTGCTGCATAATCTCCCAGGAGAGTATGGCCATTTCATTAAGGTCAATTATTCCTGAGGTATGATAAAGCGCAGAGGCAGATTGTCATCCACCACTTAAAGAACTCAAGTGAAAGCTTCAGCCTTGCAGAATTAGTATCATGAGTAGCGTATCATCAGCGGCGTGTTATTTTCAGGATCACTATAAGGGTCCTCGGTGTTGCGCAACACGTTAGTCTTTTCAGTTTGACAATATGGCAGCAGATATGACGCAGCTGGCCTTAGGGATATTGCGGCAGCTCAATACTCTTTCGGATTAGCCCTGACACAAAGAGATGGCTCGAGCGAGTCTTGCCCCCCTGATCTTTGGTGCACTCCCGATCCGAAGGTTTATAATTCCTTGCAGCGGCTGGGAAGAGAAAATCGATTCGAAGAACAGCGCCGCGGCGCGAAAAAGAAAGAAAGAAAGAACACTTGCCGTTGTTGACAGGAAGGGCATGATATAGAGAAAAAAACAATAACCTGTTGTCTGATCAGTGTAATCAATGTATACATCTCAGCAATGTGTTTGTCTCCGCGTTAGAAAGGGACATGTCGTGGCAGCAGCGCTGATGAAGTTTGAGAGAAGCTTCTTAGCCGAGCCCTTTGATGCACAGGGATGCCGGAATGACCCTGACCAATTCATACGGTTTCAAACAAGATATATGGCCTACCCAGTTTGTGTACATTATTATAAGGCTATACTGTGTCTCTCCTTAAAGTGGACATCACTACTACTGGAGGTGCTTAGAGGTGCATTGCACCCCCAGATGGACCTCAGTGCACCTTCAGTTGTTTCCTTATATTATCCCAACGTCTGCATAGTATTTATGACTTTTTGTGCACCCCTTGTGTATTTTCTCTTGGTGCCGAGCCTGTGACGGACATATGAATAGGCATGGGTAATTCTGTGGTCTGTGCTCCACCTACCTTTTAAAAAACGTGCACAACAATTGCCCAGCAATTATATACAGCACTTTGATTTGCAGAGCAGATAATGACAAAGAGGCACTGATGTCAGACATCCTTGAGTATCTTGCAATACATGATGACAACATACTTGGTAACATATTCATTTACGTACGTACATACATGATTACATACTTCAGACCAATCATCTGGAAAAAAAGGTTTCAGCAGATTACTCTACAAATATCATTTAACACACAATCTCTGGAGGTGGTCAACATATATTTAAAATCAGTAGATGGTGATTGTGATGGGCAAACGTGACCATACACCTTTCCCTTGGTCTTATTGACTACCAAGGAAGTCACGTCATCCTTTAAATCCCTTGTGATGGGATTTTCATTATTTCAGGTTTTCAGACTGATTATTTGTGAAGATCAGCAAGTTTGTTTTAAAACAGGACAAATGCTGTACCATGACTCACAGAGAACACCATGCACTGGTGCAGTAGGTTGTGGATTTTAACAAAAAGTAAAAACAACTGGTCTGCAAACACATATGATAAATGACTCCCTCTTCTATGTGGTAGAGAATTTAATGAACTGCCAAGATATACTGTTAGTGACCATTAACTGTAATTTGCTCTCATTTGCTGCTTTGAGGTAATGCTCTGGAATTGACAGAAAATAAGCTCGGGTCCTACTCTACAACATCTCTTTCCAAAACTTATTGCCTAAACTTTCAGCATAAACTACGTTTACACCACGAACCATGATGAGAAAACACTCCCCTTGAGCCGCGATATATTCACAAAGTACCGATTCAAACGGTGGAATGTTTCAAAAATAAAAGGAAGGGGGTGAAAGTAAGGAAAATTAGAGGGTGCATGCTGAAGCACCACTCTCTTTTATGGTGTCCCGGTTGCGTGTTTTTTTAAAATAACTCTCAAAACGTTAAGAATGGAAAATAACCTCATGTAGCTTGTTAAGTGTTTTGCTTTTTCCCATAAAGCAAAGGAAGCAGCACAGAAGCACAACCTGCACTCATAGCTTGCTGACGCACACACAGCACTGCCTGGCACAGAGGAGATCTGGACAGCACAGCTTAAGAGGTAAACACGGGGAGGCTGAAGGCTGAAGGCCGGCACCTGAGCCGTCCAGTGTGGAGTGTCCATGTGAACTGATGGGTAAAGAGAGAGATGGGCTTGTTTTTTTTTTTTTTTTTTTTTTGCATCTTTGTATGGGGAGTGTGAAGAGGAGCCTTCAACTCCCCCCTAGAAACTAACTAAATGTTAATTGTTTATCATTTGTTAAATGTTTAATGGCCCTGAGTCATCTATACTTTTCAAATTGACCAATAGGAGATCTTATGTCATCAGCTTCACCAAAACCTGTTAGTTGTTACTTGTGTAATTGCTTGTTTGTCTGAAGCCAGCCTATTGGTTAACAAGCCACACCTGCCTAATTGAGCTTATTAAGTACAGGTGTGTGGCTGGAGTGAGAGAAGCTTATTTTGTTCCTGTTGCTGGGTTTGCTTAGGCTGGTTTCCTTGTCTTTATTTGTTGGGCTTTAGAATAAATTATCATTTTCTTGAGCCTTTGCTCTTTTCTGTGCATACAGCAGCAGTGCCCCTCTGGGGAATTGAACTGGCAACCTTTTGGTTATGAGTCCTACTCCTTAACCACTATGCTACACTGCCACCCCCACATAAACGATCAGCCTCTTAAGTGTCCCACAGAGTGATGGAATGGCAAGAGGGGCCCAAGGTGCAGCTGCAGCCTGGTGCAGAGCGAGAGCAGGAATAGACCGGTGAGGCAAGCTTGAGCAGGCCGACCTCAGAACCTTTTAGGCATGGGAGATTGCCATGGTAACAGCAGCAGGAAGGCCCACAAAGTTTTGCTTCAGCAGAAGGACAGTACATTGTGTACGACGTGTCTAAAAGGGCCGGGAAACAGGCTCAAACCAACTGTTGGAAGGCCTGTTGTGACTAATGGAACAGTTTTACCCGCTAGAGTTTTCTCTTTTTTTCCCTTCAGCAAGCCATCTGGCCATGCCCAGTCCTCTAGTGTCTTCACAAATGTAGACGTCTGTGTAATTTCAGACTAGGGGCATGTCACATTCTCCTCTGTCCTACTTGGCCTGGGTTATTCAAGTAGTATACTTCAGTGCTAGAGGAGATTATGCATATCACAACAGAATAGGCAGTCCATAACTGAAAAATGGTTTTACTGGACAGATGGAAAGGGGTTTTTTTTGCATTTGCTTTGTTTTTTAGCTTGCAAGGCTTCGCTGAGGTGCTGATATGTGCTGACATTCATATTGGTAATTCTGTGGCAGACGATGACAGCCCAATTAGATGTCAGATGCAATGAAGAAAATGTATCATCATGCCCCATACAGTTAAGTTGTCTTGGCAACCATTGTGTTCAAAGTTAGTCTGTCTTTCAGATGAGTGTGCACATAAGCTTGTTTTTTTTTTTACCTTGCATTTAACCAAAAGAAAAATAAATTGCTTCCAGAAGAAGAAAGGAAAGGTTTGCGGAAGGACAAATAATTTAAGGCTAGAGACCAGAAGTGGAGTCATGCTCATTTTCTTTTTTATGGGTACATCTGCACTGCCGAACAATTGAAACCGACCTGTTTTGAAAGTCTAGTATTTTCCTATTTGCTTGTTTACCGTGGACCTCAAATCATGAATTAAATATCCTTTGTAGAATCATGCAACAACAGCAATAATAAAAATAACTATAATCACGATATTCATCATAACCATAATTTCAAGAAATAAGATACAAACTTGCTGTACTTTGTATAAAAGGTGCTTTCTCTGAGTTTAATTTCTACAGCAAAAGTCAATGTGTGCTTCTTTGCTATTGTCACTGCCATTGGCTGGGTTAGGGATCCTGCTGCAGGTAGGAAAAGGGTTCTGGCGGCATCATTAGAGCAGGACAATAATTGGGTTCTGGCGACATCATTAGTGCAGGACAGTAATTGGGTTCTGGTGACATCATTAGCGCAGGACAATATTTGGGTTCTGGTGGCATCATGAGAGCAGGACAATAAATGGGTTCTGGTGACATCATTAGTGGAGGACAGTAAACGGGTTCTGTTGGCATCATTAGTGCAGGATAGTGAATGGGTTCTGTTCGCATTATTAGTAAATATGAGGGAGTAGAGGTCTCGATAGTAGTTACTGTACATTTACTAAGAAACAGAACGCTACCCAGCTGTCTGGCTGGTAAACTCCACAGAACATTTAAATTTGTGGTACGCTGGAGGGCTCAAAGCCAATAAAATGAATCCATAACAGCCCTCAGGACTTATACTTCTAATTGACCTTTCAGGTGTACATTTAATTTAAGCTTTGGGCTTTTTTAACACTCTTGAGGGGGGAGGGAATGAAAAACATTTGAAAATTAATCCTCTGGGTTTAATCTGAACAGGACAAGCACACAGGTTTTCAATGGCCTTCAAAGTGCCTTTTGAAGCTGTTCTCCATGTCCTGTCATTCCAAACCCTCACACTGTGCATAATCTTGAATATTCATACTTCTTGTTTAAGTGTATATGCATATACAACCATTTCTATGGTATTAATATCTTACAGACATCTGTGTGAAGCAGAGCCTTCACCTATCCCCCAGAAACCAATGATTATTAGTTAGTTCTATTAAATTGTTCAATTAAGGATTATTTAAGGATCATCAAAAATGTGCCACTTTTTACCAATAACAGATCTGCATTTCATATGCGTCATTTTCAGACCAGTTAATTGTGATTATCATTGTCTGTCTGTAATTATGTGAATCTTTTCTCAACCAGCTTTTAGCTCCACCTGTCTAATCAGAGGTCTTTAAAAACAGGTGTGAGGTTGGCAGGCTAGGCAGGTTTTTGTGGGCAGGTTTTGTGTGTGTGTGTGTGTGTGTGTGTGTGTGTGTGTGTGTGTGTGTGTGTGTGTGTGTGTGTGTGTGTGTGTGTGTGTGAGAGAGAGAGAGAGTGTGAGTGAGAGAGAGAGAGAGAGAGAGAGAGAGAGAGAGAGCAGTTTGGCTATGGCCTCAGCCAGGTTCTGTTTTGTTGAGTGTTTGAAAAATGATTTTGTTTTTGTAGGCAGGAACATATTGGGCAGTTAAAAAAAAAAGCTGTAATGAACTGACCCAGCAAAAGGCTCCAAACGCATAAGAGGGCAGCGAGATGTGTAATGCTGGGAGAGAGGTGTGTGATGGAAGATCGAGATGGGCGCTGTGCCCCCCCCCCCCGCGCTACCCTGCTCGATCTGATGGCTGTTTGGCATGGGACGCCCCTGCCGGGAGAAACACACGTCATGTGGGCGGCTACAGCTGGGGTGTCGCAGCGCCGGCGCCTTCCTGCAGCTTGTCTTCTCCTCTCTCGCTCTCCCTTCTGTTCATCTGCGAGATCCACACTCAATGAGAAGCTCTGAGCAGCCGCTCATGTTTCATTCACTTAGCAGATTTGTACTTTTTGGGATTTTTTGTGTTTTTTTTTTTTTTAGCCATTATGAGCAGTCAGTCAGTTTCACTCACTGTTACGTCAGCCCTCTTTAAGGCTGCTCTGCGGCTGTGTACGTCCAACAAAAAGGATACTTAGCCTGTGAACAATCCTTCCAATTGAATGCCAGGTATCAAATGTAATGGAAACTCCATGGCAACAGAAGACACAGGGTACAGGGCAAAATGGACTTTGAGCAAACAGTTTTTTGTTTTTCTTATTTATTTGTTTTTTTTTTTCTTTCCAACGAAATCGGTACAATTTAAGAGTTTAACAAAATGTAAAGATGAATATTACAGATTTTATACCCACCCTTTAGGTACCCACATATTGTTTAGGTTCCCACATCATCGTTGCTGTTTTGTGAGCACATTTCAGCCACATTGACCCATGAGTATGCATTTCAAATGTCTGCGTATTTGCTGTTCTGTAATGTTTTTGAAGCTGTAAACCAAGGGACCATTTCAACAATGTTTGTAAAATAACAAACAAGTAGTATAAAAGGGAAAACATTAAGTGTTTTCATGAGATCATGGTGGTTGGAATTTGTACAAATCATTCATCAGTGGTTATGAATCTCAAAAAAAGTGTGAATGATGGGAAATTGTTCAAGATTCCTCACCTGGGATTAGATATGGTGCTTTGTTCACCATCTTTAGGCTGGAGGGATGAAATGCAGATGAAGGACGTTGCCTGTAAATATTGTATGGTCCTTCCATTAGCTAATCTGGCCTATACACAGCTTTTAATGGAGTAGAAACTGACAAATTCCTACCTGATCTGAATTGATTCAGTTCGTCCTGACATTTAAACATGCACCAGTATGTGTAATACTGTGTTCCCCATTCATATTTTTTATCATTCACTGTTTTGCTTTTCACCTTCTGAGGACAAACTACAAAGGCACATGCTACATATGAGTGGAGAGCCTGCACAATTGTTCAGATAACAAGAGTCTTGCTTTCATGTTAACTCTCATGTGTATTCATGATTACGAGAAGTGGAAGGAACAGACATTCCCTTTCTGCTTGTGTACAAATCCAGGCCAGCAATATGCATCTTATCTGTCTGTAATGTTAAAGCCTTCAAGTGACCTACTGTGACCTGCTATTATGCCTTGCTGTTTCATCTCATTACTTGTCAAAAGTAACATTTCGTCAGCTTCTTCGTGCCACCGCAGACTGTGTGGTGAAGAGCAAAGTAACAATGGGAAGTGCATCTCATGTGTAATGGACAGATGGATAGAAATGAATCCCTGTACCTATATTTCTAAAGGAACAACCTTAACTGACACTCCTAAATACAAAGTGAAAATGTGCATTTCCCTCATTCCATTTACTTCCCTCTCCCTTACTAACAACCCTACTTTTCTCCTTTGCTTCAAAACTTTCAGTTGAGATGGGCAATGGTTGCTTGAATCAGGCAGGTGGGCGTCTTTTTGTCTCTCTGACTTGCCAGGACACTCTGTGTGTGTGTGTGTGTGTGTGTGTGTGTGTGTGTGTGTGTGTGTGTGTGTGTGTGTGTGTGTGTTGAACAATGAAGAACTCAAAAGGACACTGCTTATGATGAAGTGTGAACCAGCATGCATCGCAGCCTTCCAGCTGAAAGGCTGAGTAGTTGAGGTTTCACATTGTTTTTTTTTTTTTCAAATAAGGAAGTCTCAAAAACAACAAAACTAGGATAACAATGATAACTCTCGTGATATTCAAATCACTCTCCTCTGCCTACCAGATGATATTCACAAGTGAGTGAAAATGGAACCCCTGTTGTTTGCCTGATGGATAAAAGGCAGAATTGTCTGCATAATTGCCGGGTTGGATTGTCACGCTCCTATACAACTGATGCAGAGCAGCTGTTTCCAGTCCTCAAAATGAGTACTAATTAGTGTGTGGTGAATTGTTTATTACATTTTAATTGTGAAGTGCTACAAAATGTATATAGATTATGTGCGTGTACACAAATGTGCTCTGTGAGTAAGACTTTTGGAGGGATATAAAAGTTCAACGCTGCAATGTAACCTGGGTTTGTGACTGATTTCAGCTGAAAGACTGAAGCAGTCCTATGCTTCTCAAATCTCTTAATGTTGGCATCTTTTCAGTATGCAGACCCAATCTGCACCTACTCAAACCTGCGCGAAACCAAACAACCCTCATATACCCTCATAGGTGGAACCTCTCCTTCTCTCTGCAAATTACATGGTTGTAAAAAAATGCGTAAATACACAATCCACTCCTTGTGCACTAAGCTGATTTCTATCTTATTACATGGAATTAGAATTTATATCCATTTTTGTTAACACATTAGTCATGAGCAGACAAGGAGCAATCAGATTCAGTGCATTCTAGGGACCAGAGGCACACAGCAATAAAGTTATGAGGATTAAATGCTAAAAATTTGTAAATGTATGAAGTAACACCAGGATATGCTTGTGGAAGTAAGATGAGATTTCTCTCCATTGAAACTGATTCCTTGGTTTTCAGTGTACCTATTCACTAAACTGTAAGGTGTGGAGCTCTGATGTTATCCTGTGAAGGGTGCTTACAGGTTGGGTGATCTTTGTAATGAATAGCCCACAGACAAAGTGTTTAATATGATGTATTATGCATGAAAAACAGTCTGCTTAGCATGCGTGTCATAAGTCCACATAACATTTTTTTCTGGTATCATTTTAAAATGTTCACAGCATTATTCAAACATTATTCAAAAATAAACATTTCAATCTCTTTCAAATATGTAAATATAATGGTGAAATCATAAATGCAAATCAGAATTTCAATGACAGTAAATTTAAAATGATGGGAAAAAAGTATTGTGACATGTGAGAAGTACTGTATATGTAGCTTAAATGGAAAAATGGGCTGATTACTTGTTCTATTTCAAGTGCTAAAATGATAGACATGATAATAACCAAGTCTGACAATCTATTCTCTGCATGAATCAGAATTTTCCTCTTTAGAGTATCGAGTGCAACACACCAAGGGTGAAGGAGTGTTCATATCTCTACAAACATTTAATGGCAGCAGTACTGAAGAAATACCTTGATGATTTGAGTTCATATTTTTCCAATATCATTTCATTACATTATACAATTGTGTGAGACATGAAATAGAATATTACATGAAACATATAATTAATTATATAATATTATTATATATGGTACATTAATACATAAACTATGTAACCTCACATTCACACATTTTATGTTCTGGGAAATAGCATCTGTTAAATGCACAGTAGCAAATGTCAACACAAAGAGAAAAGATGCCGTTATACTGAACTGCAGTGGAATCAGAGCTATAGGGTGCTAAGTGTCACTCTTTTTGCTTTCCAATAATACAGTATTTTGCATCACCATATGATATGCTCACAAGCTGTTATCAGGCATTTAAAATATCAACAAATGCATCCATTATCCTCACAGATGCTGTATTGTACTGTATTTCCATATTGGATTATTCTTCCTGCTCTCCACTGATTGAATATAATATTCCATTAAGTGACACAGCACAGTTTAGAATTTCTTATATTGAAATAAACAACCATAAAGCATTCAGGCAGTGTTTTGATGCTCTGCAGTAAATAATGTTTTAAAAGGCCATTCTGGTGCATTGTTTTTGATTTTTTCCATAATATTTCATCTTTTTGTTATTGGTATGATTAATTGAGCAAAGGGAAGTCACAGATACAACAAGATCAGACATGGAACAGACCAAATTAAGATGCGCGTGTGTGTGTGTGTGTGTTAGCACCAGCAAGAGATCAGTAATAGTGGAGACAGTAATAGTTGTAGTAATAGCAGTAGTAGCAGCTGTAGTATTAGCAGTACTTGTAGTGTAGTGGTAATAGTAATCATAAGTGATAGCAGCAAAGATGTAGTGGTAGCAAAAGAAATAGTAGTAATAGTGGTAATAAAAGTTTCTTTGTGTCCCTGTCTGTCATGGATTGATTTAGTGATGCTAGTGACAGTTTGGTTTTTGCTGTATACTCCACTTCCTCTTCTTTGTCTTTTCACTACTCAATTATAGTGCCAAGTTGCCCAAGTTGACCTGACGAAGTGGAATGAACTCCCAACACCTACTCTCTGTGACACACTGTTTACAGTCTAGTTTTCCGCCACCAGTAAATTATTCCCGTCTTAGATTTTTCATTGCCAAATTGCAGTCTGCCTATTTTTGGATCCTATTCAAATCTTCTTGTGTCATTTCAGCAACTTTCAAACTGTTTACTTCTTCACTAAGTTTGATATACTGATCAAAGGTAACAAATTTTGTAATAATAATAATAATAATAATAATAAAATCAGTGTCTCAACAGTGACTCCTCCTCCTACATAACTCAAAAACTGAATTATGTCTTATGTCATGATTATGTAAGTAATCTTTATCTGAGTCTTATTTGCAGTTAATGGTACTTCCTATGCCTAAGTACATCTCTACATGTAACTCCCTCTCAGGTCACTAGTTTTAAGTACTCTTCAGCTTCGCTACGTGAACAAATAATTACCCAATCTTTCCATGCCTCTCTAGTTCAAGTGAAATGCATCCCACTTGTACAGGGCACAACTGTTCCAAAAGGAGCTCCGGTGTTCCATAAACCACCTCTAATCCCTGCCTTACCAATTTTGGGGTCTTGTACTACAGACCTGGCGCTATGGGGATGCTTAGGGGTGCATAGCACCCTCAGACAGACCTCAGTGCACCCCCAGTTGTCTCCTTACATCCCGATATCTACATAGTACTTATGACTTTTTGTGCACCCCTGTTGGATTGCAATTGCACCCGTCTGTTATTCTAGAATACGGGACAGAATTACTAAGACATCATATCCAACATGACTGACAAGAGCCAGAGCACTCTTGCACACTACCTACGCTTTGTTGCAAACAGCCCTCAGCCCTCAGGGCTCAGCCCAAGGCACATCAGGTGAACTTCTATAATATGATATTTTATATGTTATATAAAATATGTTATATAAAATATCTCATATAAAATATGTTATATAAAATATCTCAATAATAATGAATAATGAGTTTTAATCCAGGAAACATTAGGATCATATCTATTCACACCTCTGTAGTGAGTGTTTTGTAAATCCTCATATGGAATGTGGATAGCGGGGTCAAATTGCTTCCAGAAGTGTTTTATGAGTTTCTGGCACTTTTGGGGGGTTTTGACCATTCTTCAGAGCAGAATTTCTTTATGCCCTTAAGATCTTTTTTTCCACTTTTGTTCATGGGCTACTTCCTTGAGTCTGAAGGACAGATATTTAGGACAGGGGCAGCAGTGTGGTGTAGTGGTAAGGAGCACTGCTGTTGTACCCTTGGGAAAGGTACTTTACTTGCCAGAATTGCCTCAGAAAATATCCAGCTGTATAAATGGGTATAACTGTAACCTCTTTAGGCCACCCTGGATAACAGCGTCTGCCTAATGACATTAATGTAAAGTACATTTACATTTACATTCATCCATCTGGCAGACACTTTTATAAAAAGTGACCTACAAGTGAGGTAGAGTACGACACAAGCAAAAAAACCACAAGGAGTCAACAATATTAGAAGCGCTGTATGACCAGGTTTCAATGGCTGGCCAGACAGGGTACAAGCTAGCAGGCAGAGATAACAAGTGTGTTAAACTATTAGATTACACATTTTTTAATAGTTTAGTAGGGAACAGTTTTGAGGCATGAGAAGTTCCTTTAGGGGGTAGCGTTTCAGGGGCTCAGGTGAGAACAGAAGAGCTGTGTCTTCAGATGTTTCTTGAAGACAGAGAGGGACTCGGCAAAACGGAGGAAGCGTGGAAGTTCATTCCACGGTCGGGGGACAACAGTGGAGAAAGTTCTGGATAGTGATTTTGCGCCAATATGCGATGGGACTACCAGACACCATTCAGTAGCAGAGTGTAGCGATCTGGAGGGAACATAGATTTGCAGTAGTGATTTCAGGTAGGTAGGTGCAGTTTTGTTGGTTGTCCTGTACGCAAGCATTAAGGGCTTGAACATGATGCGGGCAGCTGCAGGGAGCCAGTGGAGCCAGACCAAGAGAGGTGTAACGTGAGCCCTTTTTGGGTGGCTGAAAACCAGACATGCAGCCGCATTCTATATCAACTGCAGAGGCTTAATAGTGCATGCAGGTAGGCCAGCCGAGAGAGCATTGCAGTAGTCCAGTCTTGAGATGACCAGAGCCTGGACAAGGAGCTGCGCAGCATACTCAGATAGATAGGGCCCGATTTTCCTGATGTTATACAGTGCAAATCTGCATGATCTGGCAGTCGTCGCAATATGGTCGATAAGTTCTAGCTGGTCATCAATCACTACCCCCAGGTTCCTTGCAGACCTGGATGGAGTTGATGCTGAATCGATGGGCTGGCTGGAATGACTGAGAGCTCAGTCTTGGATATGTTGAGTTGAAGGTGGCGCTCCTTCATCCAGGCTGAGATGTCTGAGAGACAGGCAGAGATCCGTGCTGAGACCGTGGGGTCATCAGCATGTAATATTTAGATATTCAGATATATTTCCCTGGTCATTTATTGTGTGACTGTATGAAGTCACATCTGAGCTTTAAGGATTCAAAATGAGGGTGAATGTACAGGGTCATTGTGTCAGGGTCATTGTGGTTCCTTCGCTGGGACATCCCAACAAAGATGCTGCTCCCTAACCATGGGGTAGGCTCCACCAACCCATAACATGGTGAATGACATGCCTGCCATGCCTGTATATAAATATATATTTTATTTTTCACATTCCATGGGTCAGTATCATTTTTCTTCAGCACATATTGACCATGAAATAAAAATGGTATCAGCTAATACCCTGGGCGACCCTTATATATGATGTTTCATTCACACTTGTAGATACAGAATGGAGACTCTACTGCACCATATCTTAGTCCCTCAGATTGCTGTGAACCCTGAGAGAAATAACCCTTCACTTGTGCAAATATAATTCCTATCAGAACTTCACATTAAAGGAAAAAAAAAACAATTCTGTGGGAACACCTGAGGCTGCACTAACAGTGCTGTAAGGACAGTGAAGGAAGATGGAAAAAACAGCAAAGATTGATGGGACACCGTCACGAAGACCTGGTGGACATTCGGCACAATGCCATTCCAGTTAACACGCTGTTCACAAGTAGTGATAATAAGACCACTGTTATCATATCAGACAACCAATATCGAGCGTAATGGACACCTCTGTATCTCTTCTGCATGGTTCTCTTGTTGCTGTTTGCAGGATTGCATGGCTCTCTCTCTGCACAATTCAGTCTGCTTACAGTAAATGTGATTCAACAAATGAGAAAACAAGTCCAGCTTTATGGGGGGACTTGGGTCGGCCAACCTAAACTTTCACCTGGCCCCATCAATCATATCGATCTATGTCCACAATTGCTGCAACTGCTGGATGACCCCCTCCCATACGCACCCACCCCTCTGAGCACACACACACACACACACACACACACACACACACACACACACACACACACACGCACAGAAACACACATCCTCACATGCACACCTTTATACCAGTAGCCCTCCACTCTCCAAAAATAACAGACCTGGAGCCCTGCAGGTACCAAATGGTTCAGATACCCAAAAATTGCAGTCATGGGCCCTAGTTCTGACAGCATATTTTGAGTGTGAAAGTGACAGATGGCGAGTGTCATTTTCTGATGTCAAAGAGACAGAGACACACAGTTTCTCACATAAAGTGACAAGAACACAGAGACCTTGATCTCTGCTTGGCATTTTTTTTTTACCACAGGGCACAATGGGAGGGAACTAACCAGTCTGACATCCTGGTGATAATTATAAACTGCAGAAAATAACCAACTTGACAGAAAGAGAAGTTTCCATCTAGTAATAACACCATACATATGAAAATGCCCCTTAAAGTGTGAATCTCATAAGCAATCAGCCCCCTTGGCAGACAACAGCACAAAGCTAATTACCAGATTTGAAATGTTTTCAGGCAATTATAAGTGGTTGTATCCCAGGTGACCAGGTCAGCAACACGCAAACTTCACATCTGGGGCTCAGGTGGTCGCTATTCAGCCGCTGGTGAAATGAGCACTCAGAGTGCATCTGCTTCAACCAGTGGCTGGGTCTGCAACACATGCTGTAACACATTCAATGTTCATGGCTAACATCCCATCCACAGTGTCCCCATAATGCACAGGAAACAATGGCCTGATGCATCAATGCACCAGCGCAGGCATGGGAATACTGATGTTTTTAGGACCGTGAAAAGGTGCCTTTTTACATTTCGGTGCAAAAATGTTGTGTCTTTAACCATGTCACATAACTTATATTTGATGCAATTTCTATTTATATGTTTGCATATTTCAAGCAATTCATATTAAGTAAGTGCTCAAGGGCACAGCAGCAGTACAACTTCTTAAGTGGAAAAAAATATATATGGCAGAATTTGGAATACAACAAATTGACTCCCCTGACTCATTCACATTTAGTGTGTTTAAGCACCCTGAGTGCAGTTACGCTTCAGCTGTTGTTACTGGTACGCTCAAAATGAACCCATTTTCCCAAGAAAGTCTCAAAATGTCAGACACCAAATGGCAGGTGGGCTGGCATTAATAATGAGCTCTCTTAATAATTGCGTTTGAATGGGACTGTGAGACCAGCCTGGCTGTCGGGGAAGGACATTTTTCATTATTTTCCCTCTCCCGAGGGTCTGTTTTGATGTGTGAGGAATTTGCCCTGGCCCCTGCGGAGAGCAGCTTTAAAAGGCACTGCCATTGGGAGTTTCAGTGGCGGGGCTCTAACAAATAAATGCGGTCGTCAATTAGTTTTCCCGCGTTGGAGTAAACACACTGCATACATACTTAACATCAGGGGGCACGCGCTGCTAAGAAACATGAGGAAAAGAAGAAAAAAAACACAGCAGGCACTAGATGAGAAGAGCCTAATGATTAGTAAGCCAAATAAACCAGTTTGCAGAGCATAATTAATTGGCATGTTTTCCCTCTCTCTGCTTTAATGCATGGTACCGAATGGCAGAGTTGTTTCAGACATGTTGATCACACCAGATGAAAAAGGATTAAATGCACCTAGCCAGTGTGTTTCGATGAGAACATCAGATGGTGCACCTTTTACAATAAAATGAAGAGACATGAGGAGAATCGGATGAAAATTCGTGCAATATCAATCTATTCATGGTTGGTATTATATCAAGGATAGCATCCGTAATAATAATAGTAATAAAAACTCTTCCTATGCATTTCCACCATGAGGTTTGGTTCAGATATATCTCTCAAACCTAACAGATAACTTAATATATCACCAACAAGACACTGGACTGCCTGAAAACGTCATCTCCTCAGATCTTAACAAGCACGAGACAGCAACGCAGGCGCTCCCGCGGTATAAAAGGTACGCCGATTGCTTCACTCGTGCTGTTCTCCTCGTAGCAACAACTTCTGGACAACTAGATTGCATCTGCACTCCAGCGGGGCTTGTCCACGATTAGAAGTATTTCTGCTGTTGGACGATGATATTTAGGAAACTCCTGCAGCCATGCAATCCGCATTTCCTGCCGCACCGGTAAATTTCGGATCCTCCACCATTGCCCCCTTGGACGGGGATTCTAAGGCTTTGCTGATGGTCAACTGGTCGTTGCCTCCGCGAGAAAACGTCTCGGAGGTGGACCCGGAAAACCGCCGGGCGCTTCAGTATGGAGAGTTTTCACCGTCCACTTCAGTGTTCTTAGCCGTGCTCATGACTCTGCTGGTGTTCGCCACCGTGCTGGGCAATGCACTCGTGATATTGGCGTTTGTCGTGGAGAAAAGTTTGCGGACTCAAGGCAACTTTTTCTTTTTGAATTTAGCTATAGCTGACTTTCTTGTAGGTAAGTGCAATGTGTGATATATTTTGTCAAAATTGATTATATATATATATAAAATTATGGCAGTTATAGATGTATAAAATATTACATACGTGTTTTGCAGTGCTGACATGCTCTCGTGCGGGCTCAGTAACTGTGCTTTCATCCTCTTTAAAGCGGATTTGTCCGCAGTAACTGTGGTGATGCACCTTGCTGAGCAACACGTCGGCAGTGATATCTGCGATTCGCTACCGATGCAACTTTGCTCTCTTCATGCAATTAATGTATTCCGGTGTAATTAACTTGATCAGTTGCAAACAAACATTTGACTGATGCGCAGTTTTTTTTTACTTATTGTGTCTCTTTAGGCGGTTTTTGCATACCAGTGTACATTCCCTATGTCTTGACGGGAGAGTGGAGACTTGGGCGAGGTCTCTGCAAATTGTGGCTCGTGGTAGACTACATGCTCTGCACAGCCTCAGTCTTCAACATCGTACTCATCAGCTTCGACCGGTTTCTGTCCGTCACGAGAGCGGTAAGAGGACCCTCCATCCAGCCGGCAGCCTATACTGCAACACTCTCAGCAATTTTTATTCATTTTGCTCATATCCCTCCCTCTCATATAGAAGTACTCTCGGTGCTTTCCAGCAAAACCCTTTTGAAGTATAAAAAGCAAGAGATAAGCAGCAACAGGGAAAACAGATCAAAGGAATGAAGAGGCAGTTAAGATGAGCTTTACAAAGTGCTAATTAATATTACATTTACAGAATTTAAAAAGCAATGAACGTAGGAGTCATATTGTTAAAGCCAATCATTCCACAACTATAAAGTCAAATACAGACCAATCTGTCATTTTATTCATGGAGAAAACTCAGTATCAAAGGGCAAGAATTCAAATAAATGAATAAACAAACTTAACATTAAAATGAATACAGGTTGTATTGCACTTGAGTACTCACCAGCTCTTTAGTCCTTACAGAGATAATGAAGCATGATCAGCACTGAAACCACAGTAAAACTCATTATGCTACACATGCGTATCATAGCTTTGTAGCAAACAATTTCATGGGCTTCAAAAAGACTAATAATAAGCATGTTATGAAATCTGATGAAGTCTTGCAAACAATGACCAAATTGATTATGCTCTGGTAACAGTTAACAAATGTACTGAAGGGAGTTTAGCGGTTGTTTGATCTGTAGACGATGGAGACCATTGTTGATATCGGATGCCATTCTCCTAATCCAGGAAGTATGGAAACCAGTGAAGGTCTCTCTCCGTCTCTCTCTGCATAAGGTGAGCTACAGGTGCCAGAAGGGCGTGACCAGGGAGGCAGTGCTGAAGATGGCGAGCGTGTGGCTGGCTGCGTTCCTGCTGTACGGGCCGGCCATCATCAGCTGGGAGCACATCGCGGGTGGGAGTGTGGTGCCCGACAGCGAGTGCTACGCCGAGTTCTACTTCAACTGGTACTTCCTGATGACCGCCTCCACCGTGGAGTTCTTCACCCCCTTCATCAGCGTCACCTACTTCAACCTCAGCATCTACATCAACATCCGGCGGCGCAACCTGATGCGGGAGGGGGTCGGCGCAGGGTCGGGGGCCGGGGTGGGGCCGGGGCCGGGGCCGGGGCCGAGGGACCGCGAGATGCGGCCGAGGGGGTGCGGTGATCGCGGCGAGGAGCAGCAGGTGTTCTTCGTCAGGCCCGCGGCGGCCGGGAGCAAGAGCGAGGACGCCGAGAGGTCCAGGGGCCGCACCTTCCCCGGAGGCAAGGAGCCGGCGGGGGACGGCGGCAGGAAGAGGCGGGACAGCGGGGTGCTGGACCTGCCGCCCCTGCAGCTGGAGGGCCTGGTCCAGAGGCCGGGGGAGAGGCGTGGGGGCCCGCACCAGGGCCGGCCCGACGCCGCCGACCCCAGCATGGCCGGACGCTTCCGCCTGTCGCGGGACAAGAAGGTGGCCAAGTCCCTGGCGGTGATCGTGTGCGTTTTCGGCCTCTGCTGGGCGCCCTACACCCTGCTGATGATCATCAGGGCGGCGTGCCACGGCCAGTGTGTCCAGCACTACCTGTACGAGATCTCCTTCTGGCTGCTGTGGATCAACTCCTCCATCAACCCGGTGCTGTACCCGCTGTGTCACACCAGCTTCAGAAGGGCCTTCAGCAAGCTGCTCTGCCCTGCCAAGGTCAAAATCCAGCCCCAGTATGTAGAACAGAAATGCTAGGGGGTGAAAGACCATGGGGGATGTGGGTAGTAAGTTCATGACTGAAATCCTTTCTTTTTTTTTCCGAAGATGTGCAGGGAAAGTCATGTGTCCAGTTTGGTATTAAACTGCTCATTAGTGACCAGTTACATCTGCATTATACAATGTGATGATCTTTTTTGGTATGGTAATTTTTTGTGATGGTAGTTTGAATAAACATGGTGGGGTACACTGGAGTCAAAGTCTAATTCATTTAATGTTGTCCAAATTATTTTTTCCAACAAAATGTATGTTTTTATTAATATTGCAAATGCTTTTTCTCCCCTCAAACAGCCATCTCACTCGGACCACTTCTAAGATGTTTGTCATGGTATTTATCCAGTTTAATAGATGTAGATGTCAGCTGGGGGTTTTTGTAATGGTTATGCCTTTCCATAATCTCAGGAAAGCTTCTGTTATAATGTGCACCAAAGGCTGTAATAAAACTTTCTTCTCTAAAGGTGTTATTTTTCTGGATCTCCTGGATTAACATTTTCAATATTGTTTTGCCACCACCTAGATGACAGGGTCAAGCATTTACTGGCACTGAAAGTCTACAAATCTGTAAACAAACATTTGATTAAAAAGCACTCAGATGTTTCATGTTAGCAGGAAATGTCCTGGAGTTTATCAGTTTCATTTCAGCTTTTGCATGTTTCCCCACATTAGGGCAGCTTTGCCATTAAATGTCCTATATATGCGCTACGTAGTCATAACACAAATTTCCGTATTGCCGTTACTGCATGTCACCTCACTCATGACAGAGTGACACTGAACCCTGCTAGTGTCAGTATTTGCATCAGGGTCTGGGTTTCCAGTGTTGTATTCATTAAGGCTTTATGCAGATCTCATGTTAGCCCCTTCCTGAGGAGTGTTGCTGAAAATGGTTTGTTCCCGGTGGCTAACATAACATTGGTAATGCTAAAATTGACTCTGTTCTTGAAAAAACAAACCTGCTGAACTCTACTACTGGAATCCACTGTAACAGGGAAACTACAGCACTGTCTATAGTTCTCATTCCAAGCCTCTGGGTTTTTAAAACATTTTTAATAATCTGAACCTCATCTCATTATTACCTCAGGTTCAGCAACAACAGCGATACATTTTTGTAACTGCTTTGCCTTTGAATTGGCTCATTACAGTCTATCTGGATCTTTCTACTAGCAGTGACAATGGTACCTTTTTGCCAGCAGCACTTCAGAGTAATTCCTTGTTGTGGAGTTATTTCATATCAAATTGAACCTTGGTCTCCAAGGCCAATGATGAAAGGTAGCCACGTGAGGGACTGAAACACTGTTCCTAGGGAACAGACAATCGGCCTCTCTGACAGCATGATTTGCTGGCCTATGAAGGCCAATTCACAAAACCAGTGGGACTACAATTTCTCTGGGGGTAAAAACACAATGGGATCTAATCTTAAAAGCATTCGCACCTTCATGTTATAGTAATTCTTAAATCAACATCTTGAAATTAGGTAATGGCACATTTTTCAATGCCTGTTGGCTTCCCACAGGTGAGAGAAAAGATTATTTTAAGACAACCTCTATGCTCTGCAGACAGCTCCATATTCAATGCATTTACACTGTGGAAAAAAAGAATAAACAACCATTTTTATGATTCATCACTGCTTAAGTTTATTTGGTCATCAGATGACAACAAAGACCTCCATATTTAGACTGTACTACATAAATTGAATACTGCCTCAGAATTACTCCGTAACTCCCATGTACAACTTGCTTCTATATAGCATTTAAGTTGTAATGATATAGAAATACATATTCAATATTCATATATTCCTTCCATGTTAAAACCACATTGCTACTTTTAATCTATATAAAGTAATTCATGTGTCCTTGATATCACCTTGTTCCTCTCTGAATATGATCTGTGAAATTAGCACTCGTGTTGCTTTTTTCTGATTCACAATAAGGTTGTAGAAAAATATACAGAACAAAAAAAAAACAAAAAAATGGAAAAAAAGTTTCTGTTTTGGATTGACTTCAAGCTAAACACGTTCAGAATCAAGGTCTTCCTGTTCTCTCGATTACAGTGGGTGCACACGCAGCTCCTGCTTTTATCTTCTGATGTGTGTCAGTCTGTCCATCCACGCCTGTGTCCATCCCACCAACTGTCGCTCAAGGTATTCTAGGCATGCACATTACACTCAAGCAAATGGCACCTGCCCCAAAGATGAACTGCAACCAGAAAAACCGAACACTATCGTCTCCAGAAGGGAGCTAATGGTTATGTTCTACCATGCTGCAGCAGGGCAGCAGAGTGTACACAAATATGAGTACTTAGCACAACAGCCTGTCCTGTCAGGAGTGCGCAAGATGGAGACGACTAACACATCCACGTGCTGTCTGCAGGGTCTCATGCACGAGCAAGGAATTCTTGCGTTAATGAAACACAGGAATGGGTGAAACAGTCGGGGGGAGAGAGATATTCATTGCCTCTCGGCTGAGGGAGATACTGATTAAAGCAAAGCCTGGCAAAGCAGGGGGGCCATTAACGCTTGTTTTCTTGTTATTTTGAAATGCGCACTCTACCGGAAAGGAAAGCCTTGGATGGCCAGGCCATCACGCAAAGAAAAGACAAAGCAATGAATGCAGGGGGAAATAGAAGTGCTGGGAGAGAGAGAGGCGGGGCAGGAGAGGGGTGGCGTTTACCACTGGATGGACTATTTTGGCGTGGGTGGCGCCCTCTACAGGACCAACCCCTCGTAGAGTCGGCCCTCGGCCGCGGGCGACTCCCTCCTCAGGCGCAGGTGCTCGAGGGTGTTGTGGAAGTGTTTGTTGATCTGTTCCGTCTCCTCGCTCGCCTCAAGGTTCGGAAGGTCCTCCTGGATCTTCTGGATGAGCTGGTTAAGGACCTGGACCGTGACCTGTGGAGGGGCAAATGCATGAGGCCACGACAGCCGACCATTTCATGTACCTTCATGCACATCTGTGTGTCTTTTTTCCCCCATTGGGTGCTTTTAGCGGAGTGAATATTGTCGGTCATGAAATGTCCACCACTTCCTAGGGTTTTGAAGAGTGGTTTCACATTTAAAGGCACATTAAAGGTACATCTGTAATTTACTCAGACTGACTCTGTAAAGCATTCTCGAAGTCAAAGCTCATGCTAACAAGGTTGAATATACTTCCGTTAAAGGTGATTTCCTGACTGACACCAATTGAGATTTATTGCATATGGCACCCTTAAAAAAGGAAACGTGACTGCCATTAATAAACTGCATTTCATAGAAACAATGCAATTTACTACAAAGGTACCTTCCAGGGAAGGCCAATGCTCTAACAAAAAAAGCAGACAGAAGCAGTTAGGAGAGGAATAAGTCGGCAAAGCCACGCTGGAGAGTAACAGCCAGAGTAAGAGCGTTCACATGGCCGCAGATAAAGAATTGCCTGCGTGTGTGTCTCCCGGTGGCAGCTCCTCTTCTTTCTCTCGTCCTGGAGGCTGGCATTAAGGGCCTCCTCTTTCATCACTACCTGCCACTCTCTATCACTGCACAACCTTTCAGTGTCGGCTAAGGATATTCTTCTGAAAATGAGAACAGAAAGCCAGACAGAGCCGTGGACCGGGGGGGTGTGCGGGGCAGACAGGAGATGCACTCCGCACTCCTCTGTGCTCGCTATTCCGAAAATGACCCAATCAGGGGAGTGCGGGCGCTCCCGGGCAAGTGACAACTCAATTCCTATTGTAGCTCGCTGTGCGGGGTTAGCGTGGGTTGTTGCCGAGCTCCCTCAGCCAAAGGGCAGGTCTGACAGCACTCTCCCGACAAAAGGAACAAAAGCGGCACCCAGCCAGGAACAAAAACAACAGCGGCATCAGGGAGGGCTCGTACCGCCTCGTTTTCCTTCTCGTAGAAGTAGACGTATCTGTTGAGGATCTCGATGAAGAGCTGGACCTGCAGCGAGGGGTCCATGCACTGGTTGGCAATTTTCAGAGCCTTCTTCAGGCACTCCATCACCCTCTTCCCATCACGGATCTGAAACACACCAGAGGCTTATTGGCTTTCATTTTAACTGTTAAATGTACCCCCAGCTAAAAGCTTAGGACAGCTAAGATTAGGACAGCTTTTCTATTAAATGTCCTATATATCCAGCGCATAGTAATAACACAAATTGCCATATTGTTTGTTGCTATCCAGATTACTGCATGTCATCTCACTTATGACAGAGTGACACTGCACCCTGTTGGTTCTTGGTATACTGGCATCAGTCTGGGTTGCCATTTTTGTCCTGCTGAAGGCTTCAATATTGGCCCGGGGGGGGTTGGGGGTTTACCTGAAGACAGCAGGCTGTAATTAGAGTGCATGAAAATGCACTCTATTGTTATCCGAATTTTTCTTATTCTTCTTTTTCTTCTTCTAACCAATTTTGTGCGTTTAATACAGCTTCAACCGTTTAATGTAGAAACTTCATTCAAACTGTGTTGCATAGGTCTTACAAAGGACACTTATGCTATGTATTTTTTATTTTTGTAACATTTATACTTTTTAAACTATTAATTAAAAACTATCAAAATTTTCCCCATAGACTTAACATTGGCCTTTATGACATCACAATAGAGCCATTAAGCAATTAGAATCTTGTGGCAGCTGTTCTGACCACCTACATCTGTTTGATGTACGCCTATATACTTTTATCTATGTAAAATTAGACTGTTTGCATTTTCATGCACTCGTAATTCCCTGGAATTACATTCTCTAGTTTGAAATTGTAATTTAAGTTTCATTACACTTGCATTACAGTTATATTTAATAAATAACACACCGACATTAATATGTAACGGGGTCAACCAGCACACTCAAACACGCTCGCAGACACGCACACACCTGTCAATCAGAGAAATGAGAAGCAGCAGGAGGATGATTCTCGGAGAGCCTGGTAATCAGGATCCCAGCTTTCATTTCACAGGCTTTCTCAGCTAAATGTCAGTTCACCCACTAAACCATAATCACTGGCGCCAGGTGAGGAACTTCGCCTACATTTATCTCAGCTGCACGCCCCATGCATGAAAGTAAAATTCTCTCAAATATGTTTTGAAGTATGACTAAACAAGAGCCACTGACATAGACAATACGATACACGTTTTGTCGAGACTACATGTCGAGAATACATTTGGGTCAGGCCATGCTCTATAAGGTCAATACCATTATAAACTATATATAGATTGGTACAGGCCTTCCTTTTCGTGTGCCTGAAAACAAGCTGTGGGTCAATGTATCATATCACCATTCAACAAAGGTACACCAAGGGGGGACCATATCATGACCAGAAGCTTGCTGTAAACATCTGGCCTTGTTTTCTGTCTCCCGATTGCATCTAATGTGCCTCCTTCACGGTTCCCTCAGGCCAGCCGTGACGTTGAGACCGCACCTCCTCTCCGTTTTTGTCGGTGTTGCACCCCGACCAGAAGAGGTGGGCGCAGGTGCCGACGGCGCGGCACTGGTCCGGCTTCTTCAGCAGCTTGGAGGCGGCCAGCGCACACTGGGTCCGCAGCGGCTCATGGTTCTCCTCACTGAAGCAGCGGGTCCTCTCAAACGTGCCGATGATCAGCGTGATGGCCGCCAGCTGGGCCTTGGAGTCGCCGATCTCGTCCTCGTACAGGGAGAAGGCCTGCGTGGGAGGGCGCACAGGAAGTGATCTCACTCACAGGAAATGACCTCAGTCACAGGAAGTGATCTCACAGCTGGGAAGTGACTCCAAGTGACCTCACACACAGGAAGCGACCTCGTTCTCAGGAAGTGACTGACACCACTGTTTTTCACACCATCGACACTGGATATTCACGGGGGGTCCACAGTACCTGTGACATGAACTCATAGGCCACCGTCTCATGGTTCTCGAAGCCGATGTCGCCGGCCGCTATCGCCCCCTGCAGGAAGAGCCGCAGCGGCAGCTCCGCCAGCTCCGCTTTGATCAGCGCGCTGATGGTCTGGTGGGCGAAGGAGAAAATCTTCTGGCACTTCTTTTCCCACTTGTCATCCTGAAACAGAGGGCAGATTTCACACACAACATCCTGCACACATATCTGCGCTAACAGGGTCTGCACTTAGCCCAGACTGGTGGGTGTATACCCCCATGCCAGGTCATACGGTAACAGCCATATTTCCTATTCATTTGGAATTAAAAGACAGTAAAGTGGTTAGTGATCTGTGACAGACTGGCATGCTGTGCAGGTAGTGTACTTGATCCACGCCACAGAATTCTGTAGAAACTCTCAGCTGACAAACCCTTACAGCTCACAGCTTTACCATTTATAGTATGCTAATATGAAATTATTAAGGGTAATATTCAAGCATTTCATGAAAAACCTATTTGAAAAAAATGTGCAGGAGAGCAAGAGAACAGCTGCCTTGATTTTAATCACTTGAACGGTTGAAAGTAACGTTGTTCACAGTCTATTGTCACTTGCGAACTATGACACAGTATGCCATGTGGCTTCAGGAAATGACAAATGCATGCTGTAGGCTTCTGTTTAATCATTATGTGTTCTACATGTCGTCGTCAGACAACGTTGTTTTCATCAGGGACTGAGTCGTATGTTAACAGCATTTTGCAGACAGAGGCTTTTGAGGCTTCACCTCAAAATTTGTTGAGGCCTTTACTTGATAAAAAAAAAAGAGATTTCAAATGAATTATTCATGTACATTTCGCTATATCAAACCCAATCCCGCAAATTAAATAAGTGCATTATCCTTTCCAGCTGGGAAAAAAAGAGCTTTCTTTTTAAATTTATCAAATCTAAAAGGCCCAGCAACATTGTTAGAGAAAAGCGTAGGCACTTTCATGATTGCTCCCTAATAAAGGGAAACAAGTGGCTTGTGTGGAACGGAGAACGAGGGCAAAGGAGTGAGTAAGAAGGGGAGGGAAGAGGAGCAGAGAGCCCCCCCACGTACCGAGCTGGCGTTTTCTTTGTAGCGGAAAGCCAGCTGGTACGCAGCAAACACCAGCGGCGGGAGTGTGTGCCGAATCCTCTGGTTCCCGCCGGCTCCGAAGTGCTTCCTGGCCGTGTTCAAAATCTGAAGGCCGATCACAGAGGACACAGAATCAAAGAAATGAAAGCTGGCGGCAGCGCTATGCTGCGGGGGGACAGGTATATTCCCCTCACTGCGGGATTTTTCAATTAGCCAACCAACAACAAACGCCTGCCGCCGAGAATAATCACAAATAACATGTCAAAGCTAGTTCGAAGAAAACAAACAAACAAACAGGAATTTCACACACTCTCTCACAACCCCCCCTCCCCACCACCACCACGCAGAGGTGCAAAACAGTTTTTTGGGGGGAGGGGTAGTGTGGCTGTCCACATGCAGAAGGAGAGGAGCGGGGTGATTACCAGGTACTGCTGATCCGGGTCCTCGGATCGGAGGAGATGAATGAACCGGCCCACCAGACTCTGCTCCTCCGCAAAGTCCTCGGGGTCTGGGTCCTCGGCGGGCTGGTCCGGCTGATCCTGGATCAGCGTCGAGACCAGATTCAGGATGGTGTCCACCTGGAGAGAGAGAACCACAAGCACGCTGTGTCAGAACTGATTTCCACCTTCATACCATATGAGGCCCAATACTGTTTGTGATGTTAATCTAAGCAGCAATCCTAGAGACAGCCTGGCCCCATGCTGGGAAAGCCATACTTAAAACCTTGATGAACACCGTTTTACTGTCTTTGTGGGACTGTCTACAATGGACCATCACCAAGTCCAGTATTCATTTGGTAGTATGAACACACCAGTCTCCTCCTAATAATATACCCACTGTAAATGAGAAAAGAAATAGACCCTTGTGCTCTGAATCCTTTTGAGGCACTCTGACAACCAAAACTTGAATGACATATCGACCTTTGTGTCACAATTCCAGACATACAGAAGACATACAGAATATGGGCTGGTTACTCAACAGTCCTTCATCATAACAGCACAAATTCAGAGGAGTCTGACCCTCAAAATGACACTGCATGAAGCCTGAACTGCATGAATTCCCTCCCATCCACGCATCGTGACAGCACAAACTCACAGCCTACATGCATCCTCATCACGAACCACAAATCCGAACAAAGAGTCAGCACGGCCCCTCATCATCCTTAAACCCGTCACCTCTCGCCCTTGACCCCACCTTAGTGGCATTATGAAACAACCTGCCTGCTGAAAAGAGTCTGTCGCAACTTTGAGCCAAAACAGGAAAAAACCAAATGCAGGTTCAATGTTACATTTTCAAACATATTGCTAGTTACAATAAGGCTATAAGCAGGCAAAGACAGTGAAAACTAAAATATGGAAATCCTAAAATACAGTTCCCCACTATGTTCGTAAACAGGTTTTACATGTACATAACCCACACACAGTTCTTTGTCAGTATAGGCGAGTTTGTGTTTAAATTAAAAAAAAAAAAAACATTACTTGTGGTGCTCCACAAGGACACAAGGATATATCCTTTTTTTTTCCACTGTACATGCCTCCACTGAGTGAAATCATTTTTGACCTTCGTGTGACCTTCACACAGTTATACAATTCTGTATTTTTTTACTCATTTTATCTTCCATTTGTCCATAATTTAGATTTTTACATTTACTTTATATATATATATATATATATATATATATATATATATATGATTTATATATATATATATATATATATATATATATATATATATATATATACATTATATTTTATTATGCTTTATTGATTTTAATTGTTGCTTTTATTATATCCCAACTGATCTATTGTGTTTTCACATTATTCTGTGTTCTCTACATTTTCTACATATTGTTTTTCTCTGTAAAGCACTTTGAGCTGCAACTGTTGCATAAAAGGTGCAATACTTGCATGCACCTGTCATGTTTGTCTGAAACACCCCAAGCTTTCACACACCAGATTAAATGGCATTCATGTTTTAATGCCTCCCAAATGACACTGTGGGCGCTGTACTGACAGGTATTATAACTGAGGGGGAAATCTGAAGGCTGGAGTCCTCCATCAGCAAGAGTGAGGTGAATATGCTCAACACAAGGGGATACTTGCACTGATTGGATTCCTGGAAAGGCAAAATGTCTAGTTCCTCCCTGTTCCAATGTGAGAGGTTTTTTTTTTTAACATTGCCTGCCCAACCAAAAAAGAAGAAAAGCACGGGAGAGAGCTAGAGAGGCAGAGAGAGAAATCAGCTTTTACATTTTTTCATTTAGCAGATGCTCTCATCCAGAGTAACATATGAAGCAAGAGCTAGTAAGGTAAATCGATCATGCAGAACATTATTAATCATATTCAAAGTGCACCAGTCCCAAACAATGTAGCAATAACTGGCAGGTACATGCTTCCAATCAGAAGTGAAGTGCAAGACTATCATAGCACTACAGCAGTGAGAGAGAGGGAGCAAGAGAGAAAGGGAGAAACAAAAACAGAGTGGAAGACAGTGAGAGAGTGAGAAATATGGATGGACAGGAGAGGAGGCAGGGAGATGGATGTGAACGAAGAGAAAGGTAGGAAGAAAGCGAGGGAGAGTGTGAAGGGAAAGAAGGGAAATTGTACCATTTGATACAGTAACAGCTGACTAAATAGTGATGCATGTTATTCATTTCTCTGTGCCTATGCTATGGTGTTTGTAAAAGAAATGGTTTGAAATTGCATGTAATGGCATTCTTGCAACGACAAAGTGCCCTCCCTCCACCGGTAAAGTTCCAGCTCATTTTAAAGGCATTGCTCATTACACAATACCCATGACTCATGCTATGAACCAAGGAAAAAACCACAATTTCTTCAACTGGGTGCTGCTTTTCAACAGTGTATAAACAGGACAGTACAATACATTCTTGCTTGAAAACCTCTGAAACAATGTGTCATATTATATGTATATATATAATATTGGGCGGCAGTGTAGCACAGTGGTTAAGGAGTAGGACTTGTAACCAAAAGTTTGCCAGTTTGATTCTCCACAGGGGCACTGCTGCTGTCCCTTGGGCAAGGTATTTAACCCACAATTGCCTCAGTAAATATCCAGCTGTATAAATGGATAACATTGTAAAAACCTGTAATTGATGTAAGTTGCTCTGGATAACACTGTCTGCTATATATTAGATTATCTAAAGCCCTATTAATTCCCTACAGTTGTGTGTGTGTGTGTGTGTGTGTGTGTGTGTGTGTGTGTGTATTTATATATTTATATACACAAACACACAACAACTGTGGTCCGAACTGTAGACAAGACAACTGTACTCCGAATGGGTTTGTGCAAGCAGGCTTGTTACTAAGGTTTCCCTGTTCACCATTTCCGTCATTTCTTTCCATCAGCATCACTTCTGATCCAACGACAGTGAAGACACAGTCCCTCTTAGAGTATTAAATGACCCGCTGATGAATGCCGACTCTGATTCCCCTGTACTGGCGCTATCAGACCTGACCACAGCTCTTGAACAATACTGATCACTACTGATTGTCTGCGAACCGCTGGCCGGTCCTCTTGGCAATGCATTGCGCCGGTTCCACCTCCCAGGGAAAAGGCACAGGTGCTCAGTGCTGGTGTATTTTTAATGTGTTAGTAATTACTTGTGCATCACTGTCATGAACAGCAGCACTGGCTACAAATTTGTTCCCCATCCTCCATCATCCTCACCGTATGTGCAAAAATGATGAGCCTGCATTGGAGGGACAAGGTTATGAAAGCTAAGCCTATATAAGCAGTAACAACTGAGGTATTTGCTTTTAGGGGAGAACTACTGTAGACAGGTCAGTAATCACAACGTGCTGTTTTTGTATGCAAGATGTAGTTTCTCCTGAGAACCTTTTTTTTTTTTTACCCCAGTGACAACGTGAGTGTTTGGGTGACTGTGCACTGTCCCCCTCAGTCTGTGTCAATCACTACTGATTACACAAGACCAAGGGGAGCGGCAGGTGTACATTATACGAGGCAGCAGGAGAATAAATGACCACTCTGCCATGATGAAATAATTAATTTGTATGCGTTTCAAAAATACATTTCCACTGCCTGAAGGGGAGCAGTTAATTTTCAATAACCAACTCAGAATAAATTCCTACTGACAGATGGGGAATGGCAGGTTCTCTATGCTTTAGCTAATTCGGACAAACTGGACCACTACTGACAGAGGAGGAGTGTAGGCTCTGGTTCCTTTCGCCATTCTCCACATGTTCACAGGAAAAGCATGCCCATCCCCTGTTGAGGAGCGACAGATTCCCCTTTCAGTTCCAAGGAGGGGGGGTGGGTGGAATGCCCTACCTGTTCCTGGGCCACGATCTCTGTACTGTAGTCCAAGGTGTTGCTCAGCACGTAGCAGCTCATTGCCTTGCGGGACTCGTAATCAAAGTACTCGAATAGCGGGTGGAAGTGCTTCAGCTGCAGAATGGTCAAGATGTTGTTGTAGGTGTCCACAGGGATTTTCAGAAGCCTCATCAGTTCCTTGGATACCGCACTGCTGGTTGCTATGCTATAGGGAGGAAAGGGGGGGGAAAAAAAGAAAATCCCAGGAGATGGTTCCCCATGGTGGTTCTGTGAGACATAGGTCACATTCTCATATTGACCTTATTCTCACTTCCCCTGATATCAATCAGTTCATTCTAGCTGCCAGTATGTTCTTCTCATTCTGCTTTCTTACCAAGGTTCCATCATATATTCATTCATTCATTCATTCATTCATTCATTCATTCATTCATTTCGTACACAAACAGAAATGGCTAAAGCTAACAGATGGCAAGTTAAAATGTCTTCTACCAAAATGAGGAGGACTGGCTTAACCAAAAAATTGACAGAATTTTTGCAGCTGAACATGCAGTCTATGGATGGTCCTTCAACACTAAGAAAAATCAATGTTTTCCTGGGGTAGTTGTACTGCGTTTGCTTCGCATTTGAACTCCTCTCTAATAGAGGAAATGGTAGATCTGGAAAAAGAAACACAGGTATTGGAGACTGAACAAAAACATGCCTTTTCTGAAGGCCAGGCACATAAATTACTGACACCTAAAACTAAACAGAAAGAACTGACTTCTGTGAGGGGCCAGTTTTTAATTCACAGATCCAAACAGAAGTCTTATGAGATTTCTGAATGACCCAGCCTACAACTGACATTAAGACTGAATTATGACAAACTATTGGCATTGATTAGTGGGCACACTAATACTTAACTCCATAAACCCTGTAGGTAGGATTATTTGTTAAGAATGAAAAGCCATTATTTGTTAGGTATGAAAGGGTATAAAAAAGTAAAGACCCCTTCAATGTTCCAGTTGTTAGTTCAATAAATTCAGACTTGAAAATGAATTTCATAAAACTCCCGTGCTTAATCTTATTCTGAATTTATTCTTATTCTGAATGTTTCACTAGACCGACACCAGACGTTTGCTGTGACACGAGTTCTGTGCACAGAAGATGGAACACTGGCAGCCTTTCAAGCACAGCCAAACTGAAAGGCTGTGCTTGAAAGGAAAATATGAATCAAATTGATAAAGCAGGAGTGGTCGACCTGACCCAGAGAAGGAGCCAGAATTTGTCAGTGTCATTGACAAAAGGCCACGGGGGAAATCAGCTGGTGCACGGTCTCTGTTTTCAATGAGCTATGCCACAGAAAGCGGATCGATCTACATGGAAAAGGACAGCTATTTCTTTCAACCTCAATCTGGTACATGTGTGTCATCATCACTCTTGTGTGTGACTAGCTGTTCAAAGAGTATATAGCTTTAATCAAACAAAAGAGTAGAGAAGGAAAAAACTTGTACACACAATGATGACTCAGACTTCTTTCTGATGAAGATAAAATTCTCAATGTAAATGTCCAATTCTACAGAAAGAATTCTGAAGACTACCACTACCTGTCAGCTAATCAAACCTTCCAGTAGCAAACTGCAGAAAAAACTCTTTCTCTCTTGTCTAACATAACTACTGGATAGGTGTGATTTAACGAAACCTTGGAAGAGACATTCTAAATGTCGTCTTGACTCTCCTGCCCTTTAAGAGGAACAAGATAGCATTGTCTTGAAAATGAACCATGGCCAGTGCACTGCAACTTCCTGTCAGAAAACAGCTTGCTGACCAAGGGGAAAGGCAGTGATCTGGACTTCCTGGAACACACAAGGCCAGGCCCTCACTTCCTGAAACATGCCAAAAGCCAAACTCCACAATTCCTAAAACGCAAAACACCAAACCTCACACTTCCTGTACCACAGAAGGCTGAACCCTGAACGTCCTAAAAAAAAAAAAAAAAAAATACAAACCTCACACCTCCTGTAAGACACAAAACTGAACCCCACACTTCCTGTAACACAAAAGCCAAGTCCCCCCCCCCCGCCGAACATGTAAAGCCAAGCCCTGCACTCACTGTTCCAGGTTCAGTTTGTTGAAGATCTCCACGGTGCTCTCCAGCACTTTGTCCACGTAATCCACACGGTCAGGGTAACACTTCATGGCCAGGTTAATGAGGGACACCTGCAGGGACACAACATCCTCCGCAGGCATGTCCTGCCTCGACTGGGCACAAGGACATCAGAACAAGTGTAAAAAAAAAAAAGAAAAAACAAAAGGAAACACAAACAACTTCAAGGTCCATCCAGCAAAGTCTGAACAATGTTTGAAAACTGAGCTTCAGTGACAACACATGAAATTCGTTCAAAACATCAGTTCAAGCGCATCCTCTCACCTGTATAACTGTAGCTACTTGTTGTGAGAAGATGTCAAACAGTTTAATATCTGCTGGGATGCCAGGACCGTCTTCTCTGTGAGCAAATAATGCCAGTCTGGAGAAAACAAGTATTTGGTTTTTAGGCTACCATTATCAAGCACCTGTCCTGTGTCTATCTGCAGTTCAGTCCCGGACACCATATATGTAATCATTTCAGTACGTAAACGGGATAATTCCACTGGCTAACATCTCCAGCTGCTTCTGTTTCCATGTTTTTTTCTATTTATAACAAATATAATTTGAATATTAGGTGAATTTCTAAAATTATGACCCAATACACACGTTAAAAAAACCAACCAAATTAGCAAATTTTCCCAATAAATATTAAGTATTGAGTAAATGGTCTTAACATATCACACAGGAAAATTATAGAATGGTACAGAATTTTGCATTAACTTCTATTTTGCACCACAAAATGTTTCGCAAAATGCAACATTTTAACAAAAAATGGCGCGTGTTAAATACAAATACAATCATTACAAGTCATAGGTAATTTGTAACGTGACCGAACAGACCTTCAAAGACTTTTTTTTCCCTAGGTCAACTCACTACATCTTGGAATTGCACATGATATATCGTATCATGTTATACTGTAAGTTACTGAACCCATAACAATGCTTTTGTACCCTTTACACTTTTTAACATTTATATGCATGCCAGTAATATGGTATTACTGTGTCTTATTAACAACTACCTGAGATTTTTCCAAACTGTAAAAAACAGTTTAAAAATGATGTTGTGGTATGACACCCTTTAAAAATGTGTACTCATAGCAGTGCAGTACCTGTCGATGAGAGCAATGATGATATTTTTGACATTCACATTCTGGTGCAGCTCAGCACAAGAACGCAAGAACGGGTTCAGTGTCTGCAGGTGGAACTCATCAGGGAAAACCTATGGAGGGGGAGAAGGGACAAACAGAACAGGGTACAGCTGAAAAAGTGGTTGCCTCTACGTCCAGTTCGCTGCTAGGGATTTTAGTTGACGTGAGTGTCCGCATTCTTCCCAGCACACAAACACACATTAAACTAAAATACAGGTGTGTGGGAGTAGAGTAAAGGCATTAGCCCTGCTATTTTTAAAATAAATTATTTGTTCATTTCGTAAATTTTTTCATTTCTGCTGTGTTTTTATGAGCTGTGTACCAGCCAGGGAATGCCACACTGGACAAGTGGTCTTCGAATGGCATGTGCATGATGGAGTTACAACCACTGCATTAACCACTGTGGCAGTTCACAACTGTCATGCCCTTAAGCAAGACACTTCCCCTCAGCAGTGTGGGTAAAACTGGATACAACATTTCAGGTAGATATCAGAACCCTCCTTTCATGCTGCTGAGTGGTTTACGGGTTGGAGCCCTAGACTAAATCTGATCCAGTGACAACAATAATACAGACAAGACAATGTAATGGCGTTAAAAGAAAGATTACCTGTATAATGCATTCCATGAGGTACTCCTGTGCAAGGGAATCACGGCAGTTGACCACCTGCTCCAGGACTCCAGGCAGGACAATCTGCATGGGAAACCAAAGGTTTACTGACATGGTGGGAGAGAAATCACACACCCAAGTTTTCAACGAGTTTTAGATTCAGTAGGCCTGCCTTTTCTATACCAACCTGATCACGGTTATTCACATTCCAAAACTGGAAAAACTTCAGCTGATATTCTCTCAAGGAAAAATGTCTGAGCATTTCCAAATAATTTGAAAGCATTAAATTCATACTAAAGCTCAGCACTACTCTTTTTTTGTCTTTACTTCCACTATACGTAGCATGAAAACAAAGTTTATTAAATCCTCTCAGCAGCAGAAATCTCTTTCTCACTCCTCAACACCTAGTCAGGAACTGCCAATGCCTGACATTTCTCCACTCCATAAAGTGCGAAGTGAATGGACACTTGTGTTCTGACACCCTGCAAATCGATGTTTTTTTTTAACCAATGTCAACGTCAGCCCTCAGAGCATGCTGTCTCGGACAGCAATGCATTTATTTATATTTTTATGGGGATGTAGTTTCACAAGATTTCAGTTAGATTTCAACGTTGCTGCTCTCTCTGTCTCCTGTTTCCGGCAGGCAGTGAGCCATGCTGAACCTCTTTTGTCTATTCAAATGCAAAATTCTGCGTTCTGCGATTTGTAGGAGACTTTGAGTACCAGAGAGCTGGTTACGAAACCGCAAAAAAATTCCAATTAGCTTGTCATATTGCTTAATAAAAAGAAAAAAAGAAAAGATTTTTGGATGCCTACTCTCAACAAGGCAGGACACAACACATAAACAAACACTGACAACTACAAAGCCTTGGCCATTTGTTCCGGCACCCAACCCGAAATCATTCCTTCCTATTTAATGCCTGTCAATGTTTGCCATATGATGCAGTCGCTCAAAGATAACCAACTGCGGATCTCAAAGAACCAATTTGTACATCAAGGTGCTCTTGAGTTATCTGTAAGAGGCCTGCACCACACTGTGGAAAAGAGCACAGTTATTAAGAATAAAAGCAATTACGTAGAACAGCGGGATCTGTGGCAACTGTTCAGAGAAGGCAAGGAAAGCCAAGCCACCTTGAAAAGTAATTAAACATTCTGTTTTATATTTTTGTCTTCTTACATAATTAAAAAAACGCACACATTTAAATAAGTATTGCATGTGCTCATACTAACTTGAAATGCAGGATGAAATGGCGCCAACTATCGAACATCATCATCACTACATCATTGTCATTTAGCAGACATTCTTATCTACAGCAACTCACATTGGTTACAATTTTTACATGTTATCCATTAATACAGCTGGATATTTACTGAGGCAATTCTAGGTTAAGTACCTTGCCCAAATGTACAGCAGCAGTGCCCCAGTGAGAAATTGAACCAGCAATCTTTTGGTTACAAGCCCTGCTCCTTAACATCTATGCTACACTGCCACCCACTATTACAATCAAAAATATGTTCTGCTGAAATTTTCCATGAATAACGCATTCATTTGTAGTCGAAATGGACGTTGGGCTCCCCGTTGAAACCTATTAGTAAAGTGGATTTCAATAGAAGTAAATAAGCTGCTTTATCTGGCTCTGATGGGATGATAACATCATTATGATGAGAATTTAGCCCGCTCAGAAGCTCAGCTGTGCCCCGCTTCCCATTGAAAACCATGAGAAAAATGGCTTTCAACTTAAATCAATGCTTTGTCGAGCTCTGATTAGACAGTAACAACACTGTGACAAGAATTTAGCCCTGCCCAGAAGCTTGGCTTCATGTCTTCTTTGTACAGAGCTCATCCTACAGGGACATTAACACAGGACCTTATGATGACCAATGGATCTTGCCCAAGTTCAGACAACAAATCATAGCACTACCTCCATTACTAAACCCACAGTGCTCTGTACATAGTGAGGCGACTGCAGGATGTGAGTAATTTAACTGGAGAGTGGAATTTAAATCATTATTTTATTCTTGTTAAACTGGAACATCGACTAATTGGTATGTGTTGTCTAGGGTTTGATTTTTTTAACACCCACCCCCCAACTTAAACTTTTTTTTTTTTAAAACATTTTGAATGGTTGTCCTCTTTCAGCTTCAATGCATGAAAAAAACATTTATACAAATGAATTAAACTCAAATTAAACAAGCAGTGAGCTTGTATTATATTGGATGTGTTGCCTAATTCATTGCAGAATTAACTAATCTCCTTCCCCCGGAGACACCACAACTGACTCATTCAGATCATTTTAAAGGGATCTGGCCAAAAATTTTCTTCCGGACACAGCCCCCACCCCCCCAGTCTCAGCAGGTTTACAGCCCACCAGCCGCAACTGGTGACAGCACAGCAGAGGGATCCATGGCAACGGGAAAGTAATTAGCATCTCTTGTCCATGGAAAACACTGGAAGTCTATGAAGAATTGGGAGCAGGCTAGCATGTAACACAGGCTCACACCATCCATATCCCCCACTGTCATGACTTAACAGCATCAACTACGTAACAAACGGCGCAAAACTGTCACAGTGCCATTGAAATTGGGACAGCAAACTGCGCCATTTAGTCTGGCTTTATGCGATACACCCTGCAGAAATTGTACGCCCATTAGGTGTGCCTACATCCAAAGAGTGTGACATCAGTACACTGTCATTTTCACCACGGGTCCACAGAATTTTTTTGAGAGAGAAACATGGAAAGCTGTAAGAATCATTTCACTGTGTGCTTCCTGGCTTTTATCCACCATAAATGCCTTTGTGCTACCTGCCAGATGTCTGGTTTAAAAACACAGGTGTGTTTTACTATTTATTAAATTTCAAATCAAATTAAATAAAATGGCCTGTCTAAAATGCTTAAGAACACAGGTTCAATTACAGTACTGGGAAATCTGCTGTTTGTATGTCTTGCATGGTCATGGAGATATGTCCCTTCTAATTAACATGAAACACAAAGACATAACATATATGCACAAATTACCTACTAATTTCCAGCGGTGTAGAAGAGAATTATCATACAAAAGTGTGGCAGACTACTGTGGCATAACACATTCATAGCTCAGCTCTCTACTCCACCAAGGACCTAAAATGCTCACTTTTCAGATGATAAGTTGGGCACCCCTGCTGTTACATGTATACCATTGGCTACAGTAGAGTGATATGGTACATCACATAGATGCTTAAACATGCAACAGCACGCACGGGCATGCACACAAACAGAAATATAACAAGTGCACAAACATGCATACACACACACACACACACACACACACACACACGTACACACGTACACATGTACACACGCACACACGCACACACACACACTCACACACACGGACCTGTTTGTACTTGTCCACGTTGACACCCTCCAGCTGGCTGAGCCGCACCAGGTTGGTCCCCACCAGGATGCGCAGTTCCTGCCTCTCCTTCTCCCTCTTCTCCCGGTCCCGGCTGTGTCCCTGGTGCTGCATCCGCACCCACAGCTTGTTCATCTCCGCAAAGTTAAGCAGCACAAAGTCCATCGAGTCGTTGATGTCCCCCGTCGTCTCCTCCCTGCCAGATTACACAGAGGACACAAAGTGCTGCTTTCAATAGCATCAGGAGTTGTTCATTAGCAGTATACTTAACATTAATGATCAGCAATTGTTGTTATTGCTATTATAATGACAATATTGTCGCCATTGTCAATATTACTCATACTACATATCTGCACTGTGCCAGAACTTAGATGGGGCTAAGTGACGAAACAAAATATGTAATCCTTCACACTGCACTATGAATAATGAAATAATGTAAATTCACAAATAATTCAAATAAAAATTTGTTTATGACGTGACCTGAGTTCAGGCAGCGTGGGCAGAGTATGTGATTCAATGACAGCATCTGTGGGCACATCGCCAACGACACTTCCAGCAACACATGTCAGCAATGAGCTGCCCTGAACAATCACTGCCTGACTGGGGTTTGCACCACTGTTACTCTCTTTCCTTACACAACTGTAATGCCCCTCCAGCAGCATCTCTCCATTTGCGAGATTTGTGAGAAGCCTGTCCAACCTGGCAGATTTGTTTTGAGTTTTGTTCTGTCTAGCTTCTATTCAGCATTCTTAATGCAAAACTAAAAAAAAAAAAAAAAAATCCAGAAATTGCTTCTCTGCCCTACCATTCCACTCCCCCTGACATGTCCAATTAGAGGGTCATCCTCCATGTCACAAACAAAGAAAAGGATGGATGCATTAGGAAAAAATAATGTGACCTTTCCAGTAATGAGGACGCAAATAGAATATGTTCATCTCTGCAAAAGGAAAATAACTCCCTCTTCCTGCAGTGGAAATAAAATAGATTTTAATGCTTTGTACACTAAATGTTTATATCCTAAGGCCTGAATACATGGGACTTCCGGTTAGATCCATTGATTATCTAGATTTTGTACTGATATGTTGCATTTTAAAACTAATTCACTAACTAATTTTTCCAACTTCCGCTGTGAGACATATGAATGTTTTTCATTCATCAGCCCTGAATGCAAGCAGGTATGCATGCATGAATGCACAATGGTCAGAGCTTCTTGACGTATACTAAATTAGAAAAATAAAAATTACTTGGTACAAACACGCAATTTATGCCTTGAGTACTAACACAATTGCTTTCTAATCACAGGCACACTGGGGATTAGGCTATTCAGTTGAATGCACCTGTGATACTGCAGCTAATTTTTGTGTTCTGTATTGCCAGACCTTGAAATGACTTGAGGTGAATGGGCTCCAGCAGTGCACAGTGGCAGGTGAGACTCATTCGGATTACCTTCAATTAGGTTAATGAAGGGAAATCAAGGGCTGGCAAAGGACTCTGCTGGCAAATACAAAAATAAAAAAGACTCTTGATGGGTAATGGGATGCAAGACATCAAAATTTCATTCATATTCATAATTCATAAGTTTCACCCTACTATGATAGGTAGGAGTTGAAAGAAGTTTGAGCACTTTTCAAATTAACCAGTGAGTGGATTAAATATTAAGTTTGCACCAAGGCACTATTTGGCTCAATTTTTTTGTAAAGGGACAGTCAAATGACTATGATTATCTTATTCACTTGTTTAGGTTTAACATTCCTATCCAGGGTGCCATAGCTTTTTTTGTTTGTTTTCACACATTTGACCTATTTATCGAGCTGGATATTAACAGAAGCATTTCAGATTAAGGACTTTAAGGCTAAAACGGCATTATCCCACTGGAGATCGAGATCGAACCTGCAGTCTTTGGGTCACAAACCCAGCTCCTCAACCACTACCTTCTGATTCTTATGCCTATGCTGTGCTGAAAGACTCAGAGACAGTGAACCACTATAGACTGATTCTTATGGACAAACAGTACTGAATGCATCCTAGAGAAACAGCAGATAATGCCTGACTCCTACAGAGTCAGAACTGACAGATTCCAGTACAGACAGCCAGCATAGAATATGTCCTGTACAGTGGGTTGGTGCTGACTGACCCCTATGAAGAACCACTGCAGACTGGTTCTTACAGACAGCCAGTGCTGAATATCTCCTCTAAAGAAAACAACTGATTACCAGCTCAAATACAGACAGCCGGCACAGAGTGATATCTGAGCACTGATCCAGAGCTAACTGACTTAATTAGCGCCAGACTGTACTGACGGAGCCCTGGCTGACTGACTTCTGTCTGATCGGCTATGGAGATGTGCTGGGGAGAAGGGATGGGGCTTTTCTTACTCAGGCTGCTCGCCATCGTCAGGCAGAATGTTTCGGGTGCACTGCAGCAGGTAGTTCCTCAGAAAAAGCCCTCTCAGTGGATGCTGGACCCCGCGACACATCTCCACCAGGTCCTTAAGGATGTCCTTCCGGGACTGGGGGAAGGACCTCACGTAGACCACGCCCACCGTGATGAGCAGGTAGCTAGGGGGCATTGGGAGAGGAAGTCAGCAAAAACAACAAGCATAAGAAGAGTATTCAGACTACACATCAGGTGCCAACGTCAAAATCACACAAACTAAAAGGACTTCTACATAAAATAAGATACTAAAATAAGATTAAATAAGGTAATAAAATAAAGTACTCAGTATAAGCAGATGGGCAGCTCAGACCAGCTGAATACTTAAATGCTACATGGCCTACTAACTCTTCGGAAACTAATTACAAGTTGGAGCATATAGGACTTGCTTGGGCACATTCAATTTAAATATTGCACCTCTGGGACTCCCCTTGATTTATTAGGATAAATTCAGCTCTGCCAATTAGTTCAGCCATCTGAAAAATATTTCGTACAAGAGGTCCAGTTCATTCGGAACCATGAGTGGCAGGAAAAATGAGTCCAAAAGCATTACACAGCAAGGCAAATATGAGATTTTTTTCCTCCGGGAGACCATGGCAGGGCGGAAATGGGTCTAAGTCTGTTCTTCTGAGTTTACATCTGACAGATGAGGGAAACTGAAGGGCCTCCTGCACTTGGAAAAGACTGGCCCACTGCTCTTTCCCTGACGGTGGGAAGAGGACTGTCCTGCTCCAAAGACTCACAGCCTTGGGATGATGTTCCCCGCGTACTGAACCAGCTCGTACAGATCCGCGACCTTCCTGCCCTTGGCAAACTCATCCGTGAGGTAGACCTCCAGGTAGTGCAGCTCGTCAGAGATGGCCATGTCTGCACCACAGGTCAAGGATTCAAAGCTTTTTTTCTTACTGTCTGTTTAACAAAAGTTGCAGCCAGAGGGTGCAGTGGTCAGGGAAACAGGATTGGGTTCATAGGTCTGCCCACTGAATCTACTGTGCTTAACCTGATAAAATTCAGAATATCTGTAAAGTAAACTGAGTAAGTCTATGGATGTCTACTAAGGAAATGCACAATGAGATTGTCTGGAACACAATCCAGTAAAGCCTTTTAGACTCCTGCACAGAAAGTCCAAGTCTCAAAGAAAGTTACGAATGGCATGCCTGGCACTGCTCTCCATTACATGTGAGTGTGTTGGGTCTCACTGGAATGTGACATACAATAAGATAAACAAGCTTGGAGCAAGAAGGTCTTCCCTTACAAATGTATTGCATACTCTCACTCTGAAGCCCAGAAGCAAATAGGGAAACAGTTGTTGTCAGCCTTCAAAACATTTATATCTGTGATGCACTGAAATACATATTTTTCTCACTCATCTTTACAAGCCTGGAGTCTGGACTGGATATGTAATATCACACACACATATCTACACACTTGTTAAAGCTGTCCCTTCAAAGCCTCCACAGACTGCATAAGGATACAGAGCTCATAGTAGCTCTTCGGAGACAGCATGGAGGTCCGCAACTCTCCCAGCATGTTGGAGGCATGTTTCAGTGCATCCATCAGCTTGTTCTTGTCCTATAAGATAAAAAGAACATCACAAAAAAACAAACCCTTCAATGTCAGTGGAAATGATGAAAAAAATAAATGCATTATCAAAGACCAGCAGTGACTGAGGAATGTGGTGAAAAGAGTGGCAATCTTACCAGGCAGCGCTTCATTTGGAAGGACTGGACTTTAACAGCCTGGACGGCCTCATCGAGGAGCTTCTCTTGCTCGTCCTGGGGTGACTGCTGTGTGGTTGGCTGGAATAAACCCGGAGGAAGATCAGCGGGAATGCACGGTAAATTGGGACTGCGCACAGACATTTACGCTCAGTTTAAAGGCGTGAAACTGCGGGCAGAGATGCGTACTAGGACACGAACTCTTGCACGGGTTTCATAAGCTGACGAGAATGACTACATTTGTCGTCCGTGAACTCAGCTGCATCAGACAGACCTACCCTCAACATTAGCACCAGAAAATAGATGGTAACGTTCCATAACTGTGTGTCACTTGGGTCACCTCGGCCATCAAACTGGCTAAAAAAAAAGGTACCGTACTGTACATTTAACAGGTCAAAAAGTATTTAGTTGTTTTATAGGAATGCACTTTAAAAAGCTGAACACTGTTATCTGTTTTATTTATTTGAGTTAAGTTACTAGTCTGATTAAAATTTGATACTATTGCAATTCCGGACGCGAATACTGGTCTACACTTGTAATCGAGTGGTCCCTTCTTTCAGGCTGTTAAACTATACATCGTACTCACTGTCACTGAAATGAGTTCTGTAGGGTGACTACAGAGGGATAGTTGTCTCAGTACCCGGCCCGTTACCTCACGTTTCCATTGACAAGATTCAACTCAGGAAACATTCTGACACAGAGATCGATCGAAACACATGCAGTGGTTCAAGGATAATAATACAATACAATACATCCTGTTGGCCGATTTACCATGGAGAATGTTTATGCACGGCTTACTGGCTATGTAATTTCCAAAACCAACCGAAGGCTGAAAAATGTGTGCTAGCCAGCCAGCTAACCAATCTGTGCTTGCTTCAACCGGGGGGGCTACATTCTTGATTCAAAAGCCAGACAGCTAGCTACTGTAGCAGATCAGTCACCTCAACAGATCGCGATTAGCCAGCTAGCTGCCCATTAAACTACCAAAATATGAAATAATTCTGCACTATGTCTAATGACATTCGCTACCTGGCTTATAAGTCCCTCTACGATATTACGGATATTAGCTGACAGCTAGCTGATTGCTACATCAATATCCTGCTGTTACAGTATGACCATCTGCAAAGTAGCTTCATAATTAGCGTTTATTTATTTATTTTTGATTACTTCATGACACATATCTACGAACAAATCAAACACTGCCCACTCAAAAGCAAATTAAACCTTGATATAACTGCAGTTTATTTTTGAGAGAGAAACGATAAAGGGGAAAACAGGCCGGACGGTGAGCAACGTTAGCTAGCCAGCTAGGCCGTGCACCACCCACCCTTAAAGGTACTTCATCTTAAGCCCGTTTGAGTTCTCTCATTTTGTGCCACATGCCGGATACGGCGCTGCACCCGCTCTTATGCACTCTAAAGCTTGCATTATAAGCTGTATTATTCCTAATCATTTTTCACTTACCATCGTTATCAAGTCTGTTTTCAGGAAACGCAAGATACCCCTTTAAACGTTCTTAATCATGTGACTGTTAGCAGCCAGGTTTCTTTGCGACACCGTGTTCCACAGTCCCGCGTTCATTGGCTAAAATGAGCAAAACAAGAAAAAAACGTGGGAAAGCTTTGCTTATTGGTGAGAACAATATGATTGGCGGCAAAAGTAGCCAATGACAAGACGACGACGCCGACGACCAGTCCCAAAGGTGACAGTTTTGGAAGGAAGTATGGAACGCTAGGATTAACATACCAACGTCTTATCTTTTACTTTCCCTGAGAAAAAAAACAATACATGTTGAAAGTATACATTGGCACGTTGGTTTTATTACAGCACTCAATTTGTAGCATTTCCTTTGAATAACTGTTTACACTAAACTGAATTCACTTTTTAATTCCCATATTAAAATGAGACGTAAGTAGCTTTATGGGGATTTCAAGGAAACATTTTTTTTTTCTTACAGATTACAACAGACCGCCAAGACTATCTTTGGCTGAAAAAACCGTAACCATTAACTAGTCCATCAACATTCATAGTCTAGTAATAGCCAGTGCCACAAAGCGCAATCTCTCCTCAATGTCAGTGTCTAGTCTTGAGCCAATAGATGGCGGGAAATGTTTTATTCTAACCAATCGAGTTAGTGCTATTGCTTACGAAATTGAAACCGGCGGCCAATCAGCGGATAGCTAGGCGTGGTCAATATCAAATTTGGCGCCACACTTTTTCTGTGTCATTGGAGTAAGGTTTTCTCTCTTTTTTAAGCAAATAGGGAACTAACAAAGTTGCAAGGTTTCCTCCAAAATGGAGAAAGAAATGTTTTGTAAACTTGCATCAAAAATGGGAATAACCTCTGCAAAAATACTAAGGTAAGTAGATAACTCAGGATACCGTGTTGAAGATCATAAACGTTTCCGAAAACAGATTCTGAGATGACTACTTCTTCATGGTTACCACGTCTGCATAGTATACTTAACTGGATTACAGAACAAACTGTCTAACGTTAGCTACTTACCCACCTATGTGACTGCAAAGTATGCAAACGACTAATGCTAAAGAACTCGTGAACTAACGTAGTCGTGTAGGCTAGGCAGTCAGCTAGCTAGCTAGACTTTCTAACTACCCGGCAAGCAAATGTTTTGTTCCAATTTCGGCTTTTGCTTATGTTTTGCAGCCAAGCAGAAGAGTACGTAAGGTTATCCCAACTTAGATGCACTGGATTGAGAAACGTGTCAGTAACAAGTAAAGCTGTCATTTGTCTGGACCTGGCTGCGACCTCAATGAGATTTCCACTCGATAAAGTAAGATCACAGCTAGTTTCTATTATTCTTACCCATGCATTTTTGTCAGCCTCGGGTTACTCTCGGCCTGCGAATGGCCAGCTGTATCTAACCTTCTGATATATACTGACACATTCTGTCGGCTGTTTTTCGTGTCTGATTTTCGTTTAACAGGAATATGCCATTAAATTATCGGGACTGAATAAGAAATTGTATCAGAGCAGTTTAAAGTCTATGGAGTGCATGCTGGGTTTGGAATCTCACATGGGACTCAGAGACCTGGCGGTGCAGTATGGATGCACGGAGGCCGTTACTGCAGCGGCCAAGATACTGAAAAGGTAAGCGACGGCCCACAGCTCAATTCCCTTATTTATTTAAGGATTAAATATTTTTATAGCCCTGTTTTTGTTGACATGTGTCATGACAACGCTTTACCTTTTGTAATTTGCTATCTCACTGTCGCTTATATCAATTAGCCAACCCTCCCATTCAAGCTTAAACTAATTTTTCATACCACAACATGCTCAGTGCAACTGAAATGTAGTTTTAAGTATATTTGTGAAAGCGAAGGCTTACCTCTTCACTTTAGTTAAACACTTTGACATGTTTTATTGAATACAGTCTATAAATTGGCAGTGCTCTGTTTTTGGAAGCCGAACTTTTGTGAGGAAGGGAGGAGAAAATATGCAGTTCATTACCTCTCAACAGCTTGGTTATCTTCGTGTGCTTTTCACCATTTAAATCCCTTGCTGTGCATTTACCTTTAATTCAGATAAAATGGAACCAATGCTGGCTCCATTAGAATGACAGGAATTCTCTGCTGTGGCAAAATCAGTTTGCCTGTAAACCTCCTTACAATAACACATAATTATCATGTAAAGTACAGCATAAATTTCTCCTGAATGTTCATATTATTGTTGATTTTGGTCTTGTTTTTAATAGTCCTCCCTGATTACCTGTGTTTGTTGGAAAGAGCATTTATAACTTGCCACGTTAAATGGAATTGATGTGGACTGCATGTGCTTTTGGGTATCGAAATTGTCATTCATAGTGCAGACTCCATTATTTAGGTATCAAGTCACAGCAGGTTCTCAAACCATGAGATTAGGAGCGGGTGTGGGTGAACCATCAACGCTCTCAAATGGAATGAGATTTATATTTTATGTTTAAGAAATGGTTCACCGTGTGCTTTCCTCAGGGGCTGCATTGAACATCATTACTGTGGCTTTTTGCACTCTACTTGGAGCGTGCAATACCAGATTGTAACTGAAATATTATTCTTATTCAATGGATAGCAATGATTGAATGGCGGAGTGAAGTATTCTCTCTCCCCCTTTGATCATCTTTGTAGGTGTTCAATGAATGCATGGAAAGAGACAGATTATGGACTGTGTTTAAATTGGTATTAATAGAGATTCAGGTAAAAGCATTAATGCGATGCTGTCTATTATAGACATGAAATTGATTAATCTGCTATGTTTATCCATGCATACGCACAGTCAGGAAAAAAGGCTTGGAGTAAGTAAAACTTGAGTCTGTGTTACTGTAAAACCAGTCAGCCTTAAACCACTGAAAATACTAGTAGCATAGGTAAGTACACGTGCAACATGCAATTCATATATGCCCCATTTGATCTAGAGACAGTTGCATTGGTGCAATTTCTGAGCCCTGCCAATGCAATGCATAGGGCAGCAGTGTAGTATAGTTGTTAATCAGCAGGACTCATAACAGAAAGGTTGCCAGTTCATTTCCCTACGGGGGGCACTGCTGCTGTACCCTTGGGCAAGGTACTTGATCCACAGTTGCCTCAGTAAATATCCAGCTGTATAAATGGATAACATGTAAAAATTGTAACCAATATAAGCTGCTGTAGATAAGATCGTCTGCTAAATGACAATGATGTACTTATGATTATGATGAACAAGAGGCAGTTTTAAGATGTTCGATAGTTGGCTCCATTTCGTCCTGTTTCAAGTCAGTATAAGCACATGTAATACTTCTTTATATTTATGCATTTTTAGTTAGGTACGACAAAAACATAAAATGATGTTTACTTTTCTGAGGTGGCTTGGCTTTCCTTGCCTTAAAAAAAATATGCTGGCTGAGTTCCGATATGTAATATGGGTTATGTGCTTGTTACGTAAATATTGTAAATATATCGCACAACCTTGTACATTGTTCCCGTGTCTGTGTGTTTCGTCTCTGCACCGTCTGAGCCGGCATTGGTGGTGGGTTTTCTTTTTGTGTTGCATCCCTCATCCATACCCCTGGACGCCATTAAACATCTGGGACATAACAGTGCTATACTGTATATTCTGACTCTTGTCTTTTTGTTTGTCAGATATGAAGATAGCCTTCCTGAAGCTCAGCAGCGCGACCTGGACCTGTCAAAGCCCTTATTCACAACAGCGGCTTTGTTCACCGCATGCAAGTGAGTGGGATTTGACAGCGCGTTACAAATATGCTGTTTCAATGAATGCTACCCGTCATGCGCAATGGAGGAGAATTAAAGGACAATGATTGTGCTGGCACCAAAGACGAATGTAAAATGGGTGTTCAGAGATGTTAATGGCTGCCCTTAGCGAGAAATAATGTTCTTTAAATTGCTGAGGGCACAGTGCTTTTTTGTGTTGCGAATAACTGCACCTTTCAGAGTTGTTTGGTGTTCAGTGATCCTTGAAGCCAAGTTTCAAAGGCAAGGGGTCTCTGCACAATGATCATTTCCTTGAGATGCATTTTAATGCGAGTACGCATTGGTGTGGCTGATCTATTTTTGCCTCCCAGGTGCTTGAAAATCAAAGTGGACAAGAAGCTGACAGCCTCATCAGGAGCTAAGAAGGGGATATTTGACAGGCTGTGTGCTCAGCTGCTGAAGATGGGCCAGGAAATCTGCAGTAAGTGAGCCTCAGGCAGATTGCTTGTTTACAGGTTAAGGCAGGACAACGTGAACAATAAGGGACAATTGGATAGGGGTTCATGTGGATCCATGGATATGTGTCAACTAGCCTTGGGAATCAAATTTGTCCCCTCTGGTTTTTCACTACACTTCAACTTCTGTTTTTTTTCAGGTACCCTGAATTGCTTGTACCCCAGTATTGTTCCATCAAAGCAGAGCTTCCTCATAGATACAGGAGAGAGGCAGAAAATGCTTAAAAAGTCAATTTGGTCTCTAAGACACATTTTGAATTTTACGTAGAGTTGAAAAGGGTAGAAATTCATCTTTCTGAAGATACCACTTTTGTTTGTCAACTCTAAAAATTATGCAAATGATTTATTTTAAGTCCCCGTAGTTCCCGGAACAGTGGTTTTGAGAACAAATCCTCCAAATTAAGGAGGATTGAGTTAATACAGGTACAGTTAAACTCTTGTGCCTTTTCTAATTCGTGGGCGTGATCCTGACTGACATACTATTACTGTCCCATGCTGTAAGGCATAGCCCTTGCTTCATTGCTCATCAGCTTTTGGTTTTTATTTTCCAGCTTTCATAGCTAGCGTTAGCTCTTCATCCTTAATGTCACTGTCTGTGAAGTCAGTGACATTAAGGACGGGCGGCAGTGTAGCATAGTGGTTAAGGAGCAGGACTCATGACCGAAAGGTTACTGGTTCGATCCCCGCTGGCGACACTGCTGCTGTACCCTTGGGCAAGGTACTTAACCCACAAGTGCTTCAGCAAATATCCAGCTGTGTAAATGGATAACATTGTAAAGAATGGTAACCTATGTAAGTCGCTTTGGATAAAAGCGTCTGCTAAATGAATAAATGTAAATGTAAAGTCCCCGTCTGACCTTTGCTCGCTCTGTTCAGGGGTTAAAAAGTAGTTGTCAGTTTACTGCCACAGTACATCTATGCCATTGGCTCAATCAAGATTAATATACTGAAGGAAATTAACAGCAGTAGAAACTCTGTCACCCTGTGACATTTCTGGCAAGCCACTAACCAGCCAGCCAGCTAGCTACTTTATTTACCTCAGAATGATATCTCACATGAGAAACTACAAAGCTAGAGTCTGTCACAGGCTGGAAGTGATACGCGCTGCCTATAAGGGCAAGATTATATCATGTAAAATGCATCCCTGTTACTTCTGGTGAGGTGAATTGAAACAGTTGGTGCGAGATAACATAAATTTTAAAAATGCCAGAATGTTGTGCGCATTGAAAGCCTTTACCGACTTTTAAGTTCAATCTTGTAGACGTAAAGCCTTTTGCTGTGAGACAATGTGTCCAAAAATCATGGTTAATGCATTCATTGTTTATGGCTTTAAAAGTGTACTTTCATGACTTTGACATTCAAACATAGGGAATATTGTGGAAATGTGTCTTTTTAACCATATCATTTAAAATTCCAAAGTGGATGAAGTGTAACTTTCTGGCAGAAATGGCCACTATTTGCTAATGTGTGACTTATATTTAGAGTGTGTACATGAGTGTGTGTGAGATACTCTATGTATGATTAAAAAAAAAAAAACTGTGTTTCACTTGACATGTTGAATCATGTCCTTGTTTTTTGTATAATATTTCATGCTGGTGTTTCCTTAAATGCACATTGGAAGTTGCTCTGGATAAGTGTGTGCGCTAAATTATAAAATGACACACAAACTCTAATGTGAGGCAGTAGGAAGAATGAAGATAAGAGGTAGACCATTAGTTTAAGAAAGCCCATCTGCTAAAAGGACACTTTTTTTGTGGGGTTTTTTTTTTTTTTTAATTCAGTTTTCAGTGAATGGAAATCCAGGGCATTTTTCAGTGCACCCGAGTAGCCATGGTTACAGGTCAATGGGAACTGGGATAATATCGAGATGGTGTTGGTGTGCCCCCTAGTAATCAAAGATGGGTTATTTGTAGAATTAATTAGTCACATGTACCCCGTTGGGTATTTTAAGGATTTAATGGTGGTCACGCTTGATAACCAGGGCTTCTTTTGTTCATCCGATGTAGATGAGGCTCCTCCAGTGAAGGAGCCATCCAGAACACCTCAGAAACGGCTAAAAACTCTGCTGGAGAGTGTAGAGCAAAACGACCATGGTAAGGGGGAACAAACCTTTTAAAGGGAGTCTTGGAGACTCTGTTATAAAAGACAGGCAGGTCCCTGTCACGTGATGGAGAAAGTCATATCTGCTGATGCTAAATGATGCTTGCTTTTTTTTTTTTTGTAGACCCGGAGGAAGAGCTTCCCATTTCTCCAAAGCAGCAGAAGTGTGAGGCAGAGCAGTGTGCAAAACAAGACTATGAAGAATGGAAGAGGAAAATCCTGGAAAATGCACTGAAAGCCAAGAAAGCAGATGCATAAATATTGACAATATTATTATTTTTTTATGTGAGCAGTTTATTTGTGGTTGTCAAGAACCAGGGAAGTGTACTAGAATACCCAGACTTCATTGGTATCTTTTCTGCCTCAATGGTGAGGTTCATGCTATGAATGTTCACAGATAAGGACAAAGGCAGTGAATACACTTCAGAGGTTTTCTTTTATTTATTAATTTTTTTTCTTGTTTTCCCTGCTTTAATTGCGGATGTCACGGTTTGGTTCCCCCCCCCCCCATGAATGTGTACATATTAGTCCTGAACAGTATAATGTTGTAGCTGTGTGAGTGTGCAGGTCATGTCAATATATCCAGTGTTTTTTATGTTTAATCTCTTTTTATGAAAGATCCATTCAGCAGATGAAATCAAGCCACTTAGTACAGTCAGGGTCTTCAGGAAACCTTTTTTTATTCATTCAGACAAGCAGTCACTGTCTGAAACATCTTTAATTAAACAACATTTTTATGAATTTCAGTGACATGCCTGATTTTTGTCTTGAAGCACATCTTCAGCAAAGCTGTGCAGAATAGTCTGAACCTCCTGTTGTGGGCTGGCAGCAGAAAGGCAGCCCAAGTGGAGCTCAGTGTTCATGAGTACCTGTAAGAACAGTGTCCTTCTTGAAGTGATTTGGAGAAAAGCTGATGAACATCTTTACGTGTCCTCTCATTTTCTCCACATGTGAAATCAAAGTCCGAGCGGTTGTCAAAGGCGGGTCAGCATGGGACCCACGGTAAGTGGCACTTCACAATTTTTGTCTTGCATGACTTGCCTGAGTGCACTTCTCTAAAATCACAGCATGCTAAATATATGTGGGGCAGAATCACACAACCAGAAAGTGGAAATCCAGTCTCATGTGCAGGTTGAAAATACGGTGTAGTCATGTAATGGCAGCCTTCACAGAAGGAAAGAAAAGATGTCTACATTATTTTAAGAGGATACTAGACATTGTGGTGAAGTGTTTGTTGTGCAGATCAAGCTCGATGGCCTTGTGCTTGGTATATAGTTGTAACAAACTTTAAATATCTATGAAAACAATGCATTCTGTTTCCTGGCAAAAATACCTATAGTTCCTTATCTGAGATACAAAGAAAATCAGAAAGGTATATGACTTAAATTCACCTCATCCTTCACCAGATTAAGATTTTGGTAGGAAGAACAATCATCTGGAAAATAAACTCATTAACATGTACCAGACAATTATGCACAAGTACAACCTATACATTAGCTTATGCCATACAATTATGCACAATTACATCCTACACATTGGCAAAACATAGATTGTTGAGCTCCTGTGTGATGCATTAAAAAAAGTGATCGTACACAGCTTGTATACTTTCGTCTCCAACGCCTTTCATACTGTGTGTATACTTAGTTAACTTATTCTACAGCACTCCTTCAACATGGCTGCAAGTTTGTGAGGTTGCTGAGGTGGGGAGGAGGCTGTCTTCTTGATCTGACAGCTGGCCTTCAGCGCTATGCTGGGTTAATGGACCGACTCTGGCGAAACTTCTTCAGCCTGTTAGCAGCGGTGACTGCGTAGAAGTGTTTCTGTGCGGATGCATACAGAACAGGTTTGGTTTTATTCAGGATACTTCAAAACTCAAAACTGTCAAAGATCAGATAGCAACATACATGGTTAATTATTGCACTGAGACCATATCTATACTATCAGTAATTAAAGTCCTCCATATATGGAGTCTTTCTTCTCCCATATAAAGTGTATGATGAAACAGGATGCCCTTGAGACTGAAAAAAGGTTGCAAACAAAGGACACTGATCTAGGAACAGCACTTGAGTGGCACAAACAAGAGCAGCTCCTTACCTTCCACTGCCTGTGAGCGGCCAGGTAGCACTGCAGGCGGAGCTGAGACTTGAGCTGCACCTGGCGCATCTTGGCTTTTTCCTCCAGGTTGTTCAGCCAGCTGTGCTTCATGCATCCAGTCGCACTTAGTCGGCTGCTGTTTGAGACATGGATAGAGAGGATTGGCCCTAAGGAAATGAGTCTCTCCCCACCAAAGCACATGAGCATATAGGACTGAGGAACACGACCGCACTTAATAACAGCATAAGGAACATACAGTATTATGAGCAAATATAGAATATGAAGCCACTTGAGCAATGTAGGTTACTAAGGAATACATCTGGGTTACACCGTGGAAAAGAACAAGGAATTAACAGGACTGAGGGGGGTGAAAAAATCTGTCTTGTACAGTGGAATGGAAGATGTGCATCATCGATCTGCTCAACAAAGGAAGAAGGGAACATTGATTCGTGCCATGAAATAGAATGAAGAACTTAACTAAATAATTACAGTGCTGTTCAGACTCAACATGTTTCTGATTGTCTGAAGAGGACTTGAGGTTTGATAATGATGTAAAATGATCAATATTTACTAACACACAGCTATGTTTCTGACACTATGTTTCAGGTAAGAGGCAACATGAAGATTGTGCAACTTTTGCTGTGTAGTTACTTCTCATTTCTTGTTATCAAAAATCGTATTAAACTGTCTATGGAGTGAACTGGTTTCTGAAACGGGTGTATGGTGACATACAGAACACACCAGACTGCCAGTGCCAGGGTAGGAGAGGAGGGTTACCATTTTTCAGGGATCAGCAGCCTGGAAATGAAGTCCTTTGCCTCCTCTGAGACATTTTCAAAGGCCTCGGCGTCAAAGTCCCAGTTGGAGTGGAGGATGTTATTCATTGTTTCAGTGTCGTTGTCCCCAAGGAAAGGTGACAGGCCACTGAGACTGAGAGAGAGAAGTAAAGGCTTGGTATTCAGCAACAGGAGGTTGTGCCCTTCTCACATTGAAATAGCAAACTGAGACTGAGGCTTATACTGAGGCCTACCTTCCATTCATTTCAATTCAATTCAGTTTCAGACCTTGACTCAAATTTAAATGTTGCTGTCTTATTTTTTCCTCACAAACACAGCTAAGCTAGCACAGTCATCACCACAATTAATGAAAAAAATAATTGTGGCTGCATTAAAAACAACAGACATTAAAGACAAATGTTGATTTAATGTAATCCTTCAATCTTACAAAATCTTATTAACAAACTTAAACAGGATTTTTTTTCCATGCTGATAGCTAACACTTAAATGAACAAATAATGAGCAACAAGAAAGGAATAAGCAAGCCTCCATAAAGATGAGGGCCAAATTAAGGACAAAGTGCACCAAAGTTAGATCAAAGCCTGAAGTGGGAATTCAGTATTTGCCCATACGTCTTGTCCAGGAATGCTGGCTTGTTTTACATAGAAAATAATCAGTTACCATAGCATAGAGTGTTGGGCTAGCACTGGCAATTTATGCCAAAAGACAGTATAAAGCATGACAAGTGTGCAGGCCTGATGCCATGACAGTGTTTCACCCCAGGCCAGCGTTTTATCTTCATTACCCAGTAAATGCTCCTGTCTGTTTGTGTTTTCTTTTTGTTCTCTCAAGTTGTTGTTCCCTACCTTATTGAATATCTTGGAGGGTAAAAGTGCAAAGTGAAAGACCCCTTGTGATAAAGTAATACAAGTAAACTATCAAAGACATAAGGATCTGCATATTATTTGAAACAACTCAAAGCATATCTCACGTAACACCAAAAACACCAGTACCCCACTAGGACAAAAAATGTTGGTAAAACTATGCAGCTCCATAAACACTAACATGCCTCCATTTGTGATACATGGTTAACCCCCACTCCAAAAGGAAAATAAATAAATACTTCTGAGAAGAGCAAGATAAATACAAAGAAGGAGAGAGAGATATGCATTATATATTTATACACAAGCTCTGCAAAAACAAAATGCAATAATACAATTTTCTCAAAACTGTTCATCTTTAATGCAATCGAAGAAATGAACTGTAGAATATACTGTATAATTGTACAACATATACTGAACACTGCAGATTTATATGAAGGGACACAAGCTAATTTAATTTTATGAATGCTTATAAAAATATAACCAAAATATTGTGACTGTATAAGTTAATGTTGAGGTTATATACATTACATATTTTTTGTTCATACTTTGAAGTATATTAAATTTTATTACTCAATACATTTTGGCAGTGGATACTCACAGCATGTACGTAATAACTCCTACACTCCACATATCTGTTGGGAATGAAACAAAGTCATAGTTCACCACTTCAGGAGCCAGAAATTCAGGTGTCCCAAAGTGCACCTTGAGTTTCTCTCGTGGACGATATCTGACAGGAAGAAAAAGCATACACTGTTGTTCATTTCCCTGTTCAATCCATTGATCAAATCTTATTTACAAAGATATTTCAGAAGAAGTTTCCTTTATTTATACAGACGTGTCTGTGCTGCTGTGGAAACAGAAGAGATATCCCCTGGAGTGATAATCAAAGAACTAATTAAACATGATCAGTCTATGCCTGATTTCACACAGAGAGACTAACTGAAAACCTTGAAGTATAGGCTGTAACTGACAATCCTATGGCAACATTTAACATTCGTATGCTTTAGTCTTGATAGAATTATTTTAAAATATTCAGAAAAACAGCAAAAGACCGCAGACATTAGTGAGGATAAAATTGGATAGTGTAAATTCCCCTCAGTCCTATCATGGTAACCAACAAAACTCTAAGAACAAACCTAACCTGTTCAGACTAGTGATAAATATTAGCACAAACTGTAGGTATGCTGTATTAAGTTGGTAAGTAAGGGGTAGATTGATCAGATCTCTGAAAAATAACAATGATACAATAGAACACTTTAGTAAATTGATGGCTTTAAGAAAGTACCTATATCTTTTGCACAATGGTAGCTTGTGAGTTTAAATGTAAAAAAATGACATTTAAAATGATCCTTAGTATCAAGCAGTTTCTGTTTGTCTGATTGACATGCATGAAAATAAACTAAATAATCCTTCCCCAAAAGCCTCCCTTTTCCTCAAATTAAAGCATCTAAAGAAGACAATTGAATCACCAATGGAAAACAATTTAAAACTTTAGTTTTTAAAGGTGAAGCAAAAATAGAGAAAAAACTCAGTTAAAAACCATGCACATTTTCGTGAGCAATTCAATAGTGGAAGGTCTGCAAATTTTGCATATCAAGATGCTCTGGAGGTGGGTATAAACAATGAAGAGTAAATTTATCTTTCACATGGTTAAATAACTCTTCATGAGAACAAACACTAGCCTGCTTGAAGTGTAATAGTATAGAACATAGTTTCTACTCCTGGCCGTTGTCAATCTTCTGTTCTGAAGGTTTTAAAAATGTATCTCCTCCAGTGACCAATTGACACCTGGGGTTACAGGTAATTCAAGTGCCCACTCAAGGCAATGTATTCTATTAAGTCATGAAAGTTACAGCACAGACCAAAAGCAAGAGGATCTCCATTTGATACCTCTGGCCTCGAAGAAGGCATCAAGTAGGGTAGCATTGGCCTTTAGGCTTCCCACCTGAACCTCTCAACTGAAATATCCTTTTTTGCTGTTTAGAGACCATTTCCTTTAGTTGCTGGAAACCTGATAGACCACAGTCATCCAGGATAGGACAGTCATATTCTGACACAACCCTAATCCTGCAATGCCTAAATGCTCCTAGTTTCTACAAAGTCTTGATCACTAAACCTAACCAATTACCAGGCACTAATATTCCACAGCTAACATTTTTAATGCATTCTGTTACTGATAATAGAGAGAGACCCAAAAAAGTGGAGGTACTCCAGGAACAAGAGCACCCTCTCCTGGCCTGGAGGAACAATGTGTGAATATAGAAACAGGGAGTAACCAGCAGACTTGAATACCATGCCTTCATTGTTAAAATAACATCCAGCCAGGTGGACCCTTGCTACAATGATAAAAGACCTCAACATGTGGCCAAAATTATCATGGCCTTGACACTACAGCGTGCATGCCAGCAGTTAACCTTCACACACCTGGAACGCTGGAGTTCCACAGAACCCCGACCCAATGGTGACAGGAGACATACCATAAACTACTCACAAAGGCTTAAAAGGACAGAGATTTAAGAAGGGTTTCCTTCTGACACTCACTTTCTCGCCAGTCCAAAGTCGATTATCTTGATCTGATTGCCGGTGGTGCTCACGCATAGAATGTTTTCTGGCTTGGGGAGGAAAAATGGATAAACATGAAAAAAATGAAGAATGTTTCAAAAGGCATGCAGAGATACAAGGCAGCACAGGAGTGCCTGAGGTGTGATGCTGTTGCCATGGCTAGTGGCGTGAAGACTGGGACTAACGTACCTTGAGATCCAAGTGTAGAATGTATTGCTGGTGGAGGTACTGCACCCCCTCACAGATCTGTCGCACGAACACAATGGCATCCAGCTCTGTAAGCTGGTAGTTCTCATCGACGATCCGGTCGAACAGCTCACCCCCCTCCACACTGCAAGGGTTACAGGTTGTGGTTAGCACATTAACAGTGCAACCTCTACCAACCCCCCCTCACAATAATGCCACAGTCCCACAAATAAAGGGCTGGGATATGGTAAAATAGGGATAGGGAAATACTGCTGTGCAATTTGTTCAATTCACAATAGGATCCAGTCTTAAAATGGCATATACTCTCAAATAATATTTTGTAAAGTCAAAAAACAGGGAGGCTAAATTGTGTATTACGCGTGCCATCAAAAAAGGGGAGCTGGAGTGGCAATTTTCTGTAAGGAATTGTGTCCTTTCGAGCATCATTTCACCCACAATTATCCCACTTCAGCAATCAGCCTAACCAGATCCCACGAGTTTCCCAAATGAACACTTCAAAAGGCAGCTCTGGCACTTAGAACAGCACAGCTAAAAGCTTGTGGGAAGGAATGCGCGGCCACATACATGAGACTAAAGCTGGATCCCGCGGTGCCTCTGCAGTGTCATCAAAAGTGATTTGCGCAGAAGACAAGTTCTCAGTAGAGTACCATTTATCTTCAAATAGCATTGTACAAATGCTCTCATCATAAAAAAAATGTCATTTAAAAAATTGGCTGCTGTTGTTAGTCTTTTGTTTAGCCCTTTGTGTTTTCTCATTTTACTACACTATGTGAAAAAACGTTTTTTGTTTTTTTTTTCTTGAAATCTTGTGTTTCAGAGAAATAGTATATGAGAACATGTTTTTCAAAGCCGACAAAAGCATTCCTGTCTGTTTGTCAAAAATGCTTTAAAGTGTAAGTAACACGATCACGACTTACTACTCCATGACAAGAGTCAGGTTAGTGCGAGTCTCAAAGGCATCATAGAGCTGGATCAGGTTCACGTGGTTCAGTTGGTTCATGACACTGATTTCATTCTTGACCTCATCCTGTATAAAAGAAGGAAGAAAAAAGCACAGCATCTTTTTTTGGACGCAAATGATGGTTCTAAATCTGTGCATTTTGGAATTCCATCAAAAAGTTGTTATTCGTACGGATGATTTCTCTGTCGTGTTTTAAACACTTAGATTTTTACCAGATTACGATCGTGGGAAATGACATAACTACATGGATCAACTGACGACCGGGAATATTGTGAAGCAAACTGTGCCTGGTGGAAGGCTGTGGGTAACATTTTTAAATGTGGTTGTTGTGGTTGTGTTGTGTCTTGTGCTTTATAACATATTGTTGTGAAAAGCAGGTGCGTAATTCTTCAGCAACCAAGGTTGCCAAGGATGTTCTTCACATATTGGTGCAACATAGGACCCGAGGTTACATAAAACTGTCAGATAATGCATAAGCAGTTGATGGCTGGTGGATTCGTACTTTCCCAGCCAGTGAGCTTGCCTGGAAAGCTCTTACTGTTTGCTGTCCTCTACACTGAAGCAGTCCACGAAGTATTGCAAAAATGTGCCTCTGTTGTAGGGAACAACAGGTGGCGCTGATGAGGGTCATAAAAATTTAAAGTGGGGAGATTTACTACAAGCCGGGCACCCATTTTGGTTACATTCCACAGAGAGGGTTTTCCCCAGTCTCTGACCCTCGAGGAGATCTTAGCCTTGCTGTTATGCAAATCCTGTTCCTGTTGATCCTGAGCATCTGCCCCATGGAGAGAGGCTAACCTACTGAGACAGAGTAAGAGCACTCAGTGAGCCTTGTCAGAGACATGGTATTGACTAAGAGTAGGTAGGTGCAGATGCCTCCTGGCCGGTTTTTGCACATAGACAGCAAAAAACACCCAGGCTGGCCAGGACTTGGAGTAATTGGGGTGCTCAGACAGTCTGGTGGGCATCAGAGGGGCACCGTGATTACTGAGAAGCCCAAAAGCTGCAGGTTTGACTCCAAAATGAGGTGAGGATCTGCCTTTGTACCATTGGAGAAAGGACATAGACTGAAATAATACCTTCGAGTTGCATAAGTGGACAGTAGGTAAAAAGAAATACGAGCTATGTAGGTTTCCCTGTACAACGTATAAACAAAGTATAAATAGCACGTATATAAATATATAATAGTAAGGGGAGTTATTTCGAGTGAAAGGCTCCCCATGCATCATCAGACAGTGTTTTGTGCCTGAAGTAACTGGCGCACATGGGCCTCGTAAATCAACAATAACACAGGAGGCCCCTGGTGCAGGTATCCATGGCAGCATACTCACTCTGTCCTTCATGCTTTTTACTTTAATGATCTTGGCGGCCAGCGTCAGCCCAGACGAAAGCTCTGAACACTTGTGGACCTGTCCGAAACGGCCCCTGAGGAAACACACAGACAGGCCAGGTACTGAAGCATGCGTGCACGCTCACGCACACCAAAGAACATATACACAGCCTGGCCATTTGTTAAAAAAACAGACGCGAAAGCGCCCATGTACACTCAAACTCATACACGCTTACACACAAATGCACACATAGACAAGACGTTTTCGTTTAAAATGAATATCCGCGCGCAAACATTTCAGGTGAAAACACATGAAGACATGAATGCATGCACACATACACAGACACAGACAGGAGCTGGGACGCAGGATTTGGGGGAATGAGTGACAATGTTAAAATGTAATTTGACAGCTTATTGACTAAAGTTGTGACTGTGTTGTTCTTTTACCTTTACTATAAGAGGAACCCACACTAAAGAACCATAAAACAAGGTCATTTTCCATTGAAGCACCTTTGGGGCTTGGCTGAGCGGATGCTGCTTAAAAAACCTCAGACGAACTCACATTGCTTTGAATTGGAACATAAGTTCATAATAAGAAAATACAGTACCATAAATAACCATATTCAGTTTGCTTTCCAGCGAGCCATGAGACTGCTATAATAAATTAGCTTATTCAAAAAAGACAAGCTCTGGTTTTCCCAAGCCAGTTATTTTCTAACACACAAAGTGCATCTGAAGTTAAAGTGAATAATCAGCCGTGACACATATGAGAGCTTGTGCGGATTTAGCTACACGCTACTTAATTAGTTGATCCCCCTCCTGGCCTTGATGGTTAAGGTTGCCATCAGTTATGATGAGGTCCACTGGAATGGATTTGGACCTGCAAGCAAATCCTATCATCAAAAGGGTCCCCAGGTGTTCTCTTTGATAGCAATTGAAGAATGGAAGAAGATGCATTCATTTAAACGCAGACGTTTTTTTTCTGTTTACCCAGGTTGATACCCTAAACGCCTTGGACTGTCACTTGTCTGTGGCTGCATGTCTTGAGTACTACACACACAATTGTCTCCTCCATTGTATTGTCCCCATCTTTCTGAATGTCGAGGTAGAAAACTCTGTTGGGTGGCTTTCATCCTCCAATAAACTGTGTTTGAACTGGGTTTCTTTGACTGGAGCCAAGGGCTCAGAGGGCAGAATTTTCATTATTCTGCCTCGATAGTGAGCAAGGTAAAAAAAATAGATTTTTTCCCGTTGAAACGTGACACCAAAATAATGGGAACATCTGTGCTCATCTGAATATGATAGATGGGGATTAGGGAGAAGGGGTGCTTGCAAGCAAATGAGGGAAGAGGCTGAAGGGATAAATGTCCATTTCAACTAAAATTTTATAAAAGCATAACATCCAGAGAAAAATATAACTTATTTAACTGGTCCAAGACTGCCACGGGAAGATGTTAGAGTGACTGAGATGTAAAAAATAAAAGGGAGAGTTCTGTACCCCAGCGACAGATGTGTCTACCTGTCTATGTTTAGACACCCACTAAATTTGGAAGTATGGCAGAGCTTCAGAAAAAAGCAATTGTTTCTCAGTCGTGTGGCACTGATCATACACAGTTTGTTTTGCAGCCTTCTTGAAGACTTGAAGTGTACCATCACTAAAATGGATACAAGCTGCTAAAGAAAGGTCTGTGAATTAAACTGGTCTAATCCTGCAAAAATAACCCCTGTCCACAACACATAGAAAACAAGTCAGTGGATATCACAGGGAGCCAGAAACACACACACACACACACACACACACACACACACACACACACACACACACACACACACTTCCTAGCAACTCGATCAGTTCCTATATAAATGTGTCCCTCTATCTTGTGAATAAAGAATATCACAGCTCTGCCACGGTCAGCCAATAGTCACAATAGTCACACCAGAATGACACTATTATAACAATGCTGTCATAACAACAGAGAAATGCTGATTGGTATTGACGCCATCAGCTGTGGCATCTACTCATCCTCACGGTTGCCTTTCACAGTGGATTTTCTTGGAGAACAACTGACATGGCTCAAATCTTGAACAATGTTCCAGCAATTTTCATATTGATGCTTTGGCCTTGAATCTCAACAATCTGATGAATTTAATGTTGTGTTTTCACAAGCCACTCACAATACTGTACTGAAAGGTGATCCATGAGAGTCCCTAGACTAGAGTTACACCTGAGGGAAGGTTAAACATGACAGAAATCTCAGCTATGTTAAGGTACTGCAGAACAAGGGCTAATGAAAAACATATATAATTTGTCTCACATACATATAATTCATACATGTGAGTTGGCCCGAAACCTTGGAGAGGCTTTGTCAGTGGGTTGGAAAGCAAGCGAGCGAAGTCCTGCCACACTCACCCTCCCAGCACTTCGTTGGGATTCAGGGCGTAGTACGAGCCCATTGGTACCTGCTTGGCGCTTACAATGCGGTGATCGAAGGGGGCGGGCAAAGGGGGGCAGTCATCTGGAAAAAAAAAAAATTATCAAGGTGACAAAACAGTGGATTTCTCTCGCTGGTGCTGCCTGACTGGGCTGGAAAAGTGGCAGAGCGGGACCCGGTGACAGGTAGGCGACAGTTCAATTCACACGTTTTGCCGGGAACAAGCATTGATTTAGCGAAGTGGTGAGTGTTATGAAACTCACCAATGACCTTTAGCGGCTTCTCAGCATTTTTCCACTGGCCCCCAGAGGTTACGCTTTTACTGCTGACCAGTGTGCCCCTCACTGTGCCTGTTTGGCTGTTAGCATTTCCATGCGCCTCAGAGCTTGCTCCCACAGTTCCAAGTTTGGACTGGGCCATCTTTGTGGGCCCAGATTGGACCGGCTCATTTTGAGAGAGGCTCGGGACCCATTGGGCTTTGCATTTTGAGTCCGGTTTTGGCACGCCGGTGGTCCTGTTGCTGTCCCTGCTCTGCCCTATCACCGTGGCAACAGCCTCCGGTGGCTCTACCGCGGCTGGAGCATCCTCTTTGGAGCTTGTGTCCTCGTCCTTAGCGGGAAGAGCAGCCTTTTCAGTGGGAATGCACCGTTCTTCCTCCTCTTCCTCCTCCTCCTCCTCCTCCTCCTGCCGCTCCTCACCGGTGGCCGACGGAGTCCCCTTGACAACAGACTCCTGGGCGAACGAGCCGCTCTCCGACCTATCAGAAACGCAGAAACCCAAGCCGTTATTCTCAGCTCATCGCATTGTGCCGTGTCATTGCAGATGCACAATTAACCGAATGAGTCACTGCACGCGGCCTCACAAACAATAAAAGAGTTGTCATGGGAGAATGAATGTTTAATCGCAGTGTTTTGCGGGCGCAGTACGTCTGTAAGAGCGCTTGGTGGGAGGGATAAATCAGCCCTACTTCAAAATGAATAAGTAATTGTGAACCCAAAGGTCAGGGTCTTATTTGTCCCATCCAACACAATAAGCCATTCTTTAGCGATGTTTTATAAAAAAAAAAAAGAGAGAGAAATTTTTTTAAAAAAGCTGCTCACCATTTTATTACAAATATGAAGGCCAGCAGCTCAATTCACTTGCATCCAATGTTAATGTTAAATCATAACCTTTCTTCCCTTACTGTTATACTGAGGTACGCATAGGTGCAATTAGGTGGTCAAGCCAATCAACATTCGACAGAATGGTTATCATGGCTATTATAATTGCTCATTGTCCAATCAGCAAACAGGACTTGAGCTATCCATTTTATAGTGTTGAAATGAACATGCAAGGTTTTCAGATTGTTCATAGACACAGGTAATGCTCTGCCTTAGTGGAACTGTGTCAGCAGGTGTGTAACAAATGTCAGTATGTTGCTATGTGTAATAGTAATGTCATTGATTTAGACATGATTCACCTTGCCTTGTGGTAAGGTCACATACTCTCAGACTGCAAGGCACACATTGTAAATTCATGGTAAAAAAATTCTGTGTAATGTAACTTTATCCATCTCTTTCACAAAATTCCAGGATTATTTTTTTTTCCTCTCCATTAACAATCTCAATTTATTGCAACATTTCTCCCCTGAAGTGTGTCATCACAGCTTTGTAAAATTGTTGTCACCCATTGTGGCCTTGTTTCCTTCCTAAAAATGTTTGCTCACTTTCTGAAGCAGTATAACACTGTGTTCATTTTGAGCCAAACATGGGATTAATTTTTCTGGGATGTGAAGGCACTCATCCACTGCAGTTAGGGGACAAAGCTACACATGGCACTAAGCGACATCAGCATTGAAGTCTACGGAACTATACCTCAATGGCCCGGCAGCTGCAATTTCCCGACGCTCCTCGCCGGCCGTTGCCGTGACAACACCCTCCGCCCCACTGAACGCCGTTCCCTCACGGTCGTTTCCTTCCTGGGGCTGCGTCCGCAACGCCCCTTCTGCGTCCCCCACACCCGGACCACTATCCCGGGCGTCTTTGTCGAAGGTCTGGGTTCGAGTGGGCGCCCTGCTCTTCAGGGTGACCTCCTTGGTTCGGCGGGGGGCTTTGCTGTTTCCTGCATCGCAGGAGGGACGGTGGGTGCTCTGCTGGCCTGCCGGGATGCCGGTCGGACAGGGGCTTGAGGTGAGGGGTGAGGGGGCGAGCCCCTGCTGAGTGGGGACTGAGGGCTTGGTGCCATGTCCTGTGCTCTTCACTGCTGCCCTGGAAACCTCTGCAGGCTGGCTATCATCTGGAGAGAGGCAAGAGCAGTTAGGAACGCTCTGAGATATAAAGAGATGAGGGGCACACATTCTTAGTGAATGAACCACAGGCACAGCACATACTTGTATGAATACTCTTCCTGTTAGCTTGGACACCCGTTGCCTGAACAGCCTTTAAACATGTTGCAAGCAAGGCTCCAACAAGAAAATAGGCTTGATTCAGCCTATCCAAAAAAATTATGAAAATAAAAGCACAGCTCTCACAGCATGACAAACACTACTTGTGCTTACTTGTTACAGACACTCATATATCTAATAAGCAATGACACTCATATGCTGTCATTGCTTTATTCTCTCAGGGTTTTTCTTTTTGCGTACAGGCTACTCTACTCTCTCTCCTCTATTCAGTATTCAGTTTTCAATACAGTTGCTCACCTACTCTCTCCTCCTCCTCTTCCTCCTCTTATTGCGATCTCTCCTTCTGATGCTTTCTGTCTGACCTCCTGCTAAAAATGCTTTTCTGTCTTCTCCCCTACCCACTCCGGCGCGTCTGCCATAGCTACAGCTCCAGATGCCTCAGCTGTTCTTCTGCCTGACTGCATCTAGCTCCTTGTCAAGCCAATCCTACCAACCTGGCCATTTAATGGCTAAAACTGTGGTTAAAATCTTGTCACGACAAGGGGACCAATGTATATTGGCATTAAGTCCAAATGTACAGGGTAAGCTGTAAAACTCTCACCCGCAAATTGACTGAGATCATGTGAGCAAAGCTGTACTCACCATTAGCTGCTACGTGGACTTCACCCTGCACTTGGACTCCTCTATGAAACACCGGCCCTTTGGACCTTGCCCCTTTATCTTCCTTTATCTGTTGATGTATAAAAAAGACATTGACAGGAACACTGCCATCTTGCAGAAACTTTATTATTGGCATTTCAGTACTATGACTTTCATTGGAGAAAGGAAAACAGGCACTAATATACAGGAATAACAGGCAAGTAATTGCATTATATCATTGGCATGTAGCAGACACTCTTATCCAGAGCAACTTACATAGATTACAATTTTTTGTTACCTGTTTATACAGCTGAAATTTTTCTGAGGCAATTCTGGGTTAAGTACCTTGCCCAAGGGTACAATAGAAGTGCCCCAGTGGGTAATCAAAACGGCAACCTTTTGGTTACAAGTCCAGCTCCTTACCACTATGCTACACTGCTGCCCACTATTAGAATCAAATATATGTTCTGCTTAAATTGTCCATGAATAACGCATTCAATTCAAGTCGAAATGGAAGCTTTCCCCACTGAAATCTATTAGTGGATCAATATAAGTAAATAAGCTGTTATACTTGGCTCTGATGGGCTGATAACATCATTTTGACAAGAATTTAGACTTGCTCAGGACCTCAGCTTTGCCAAGCTTCCAATTGAAAACCATGAGAAAAATGACTCTTAGTTTAACTTGCTATTATAGTAATTAGAACTTTAATAGGAGGTTAGTTATTTATTTATAAAAATGGAGGTGTGTGTCTAACAATTTGTATCCCACATTGGTTCAGGTTTCACTAATTAAGATAAACTTTACCTGTCATTGAACATTGCAAAAACATTACTCTACATTGTTCTAGCAATAAGTCTGCAAGATCCTAACTTATAGTAGCAAATGCATATGGAATTTACATTTTTAGCAGTAGCAGATTGCACTTACTTCAAGCTCACCTCATTCATGCAACTGCCTTCATGTAAATGTCTATGCAATGCTGCATATAACTGCATGGGATTCACCATGTTGGAATCTATCACACACTGTCATAGCGTCAACCGTAGTAGGCAGGCACGGGGACAATAACCAGCTGCAGATCAATTAGACCACCACGGGCAAAGGATCCCCCTCACTCTAAGGTGAGACATACTGGGACAGGCCAGCTGTAAGTCTATACCAAGGAGGTCTGCATGCTATGCATGAGCAAAGGGTTTATAGAATATATGGGAGAGACTCCATTCGCATGCTAACATTCATCTGTGCTCCTCATAAATAAATGAGCCAGGGCATAAATATATCATCATAACAGCTGAAGTACACACTGTAGACCTCGAGGGACATTTTTATTTCCACAAGATTATCACTGCAACAACTGTTGTTAGACTAGTACTCTACAGCATGCAACGTAAAGTCCAGCAAATAAAGTTTTGATTTTTTTTTTCTATGCTCAAAGTTATGTTGAAGATCATGTGGCCAGCCAAAATACCTTGTTTTGTAATTGGTCTGTTTTTTTTTTTTTTTGACTTTTTTTGTACAATACAATTGATCTAAATAATAAAAAAAACAGTCTGGTTTTGTGCACATATTATTAAGTATATAAGAAAAAGAAGATGAATTATGAATTTAAATTATTTTTGGCAGAGATTCTTCAGTAATTACCTTTATTAGTTATTTCCTCTTGCCATTTACTTTATCCAAGCTGACATGGTGCATATGACATTCCTCTCACCCACTGTACTGTTCAATTATGCCATCATGGAAACAATGCATGAGTTTTCAGCAAGTGTTTATGTTACTGATTATAGATATATCTGGAAGGAAAAAAATTCCAGTTGTTGTTTTTGCCAATTCGCCAGTTGCCAATTTGCCAATTTGCCAGTTGTCAATTCACAAGCTGTAAAAAAAACATCCAGTTCTGATCATACTGTAAATTTCATGCTCTCTGATAAGGTGTTAGGACGTTACTGGATGAATGTTAAAAATGGATCATGACTTTGTTTTGACCAAAAAATTCCAATTAAATGGAATATTGACATGACACCCCTCACACCACCAGATATGCCTCACCTGTTTATTTTTGTGTTTTGTTTTTGGGTTTATTCTGTATCCTAATTTGTTTCCCCAGACACCCACGGTAACCTCTGAGCTCAACATTTGCTTAGAGGCGCATTATGAAATGCTTTTTTTATGGTGTTTATCCCTTACTTCTGTTGTACCTGCTTCATTACATGGGTAAATAAGATATGACAAAATAGGTTTGGGGTTATCAAATGGAGCATTTCTTTTGAAGGATTCTAAGATTTTAATATGTTTATTTTTTTTTGCCAAAAAAATGATCCATATAGATGAATCCATTAAGACCTGCTCCAACTGAGATCCTCTCAATTGAATATTTTAAGGATGTGGCAGTTACAAATTATCAAATTAGCCATTAGCAAAGAAAAAAATTGTGTACAAAAATAAAGTCCAGGTCAATGTTTGCACAGCATGTCCTTTAAAGGACTTCTAAGGGCATAACGTGTAATCAAATTTCCAAAACTGAATTATGGACACACCAAGAATTGCCTAGGCTTATCATAGAGCCAAGGGCAGGTGGCACTGGCAAAAGCATCTGCCAAAATCTTCCAGGCTTAACCCCAAGGTTGCTTCCCGAGGGTGAACACTGACCTCCTCTCCTCCCTCCAGCAGACTCCGCCTCCTCCAAGGAACTACTCCTCTCAGGATGAACTCCACAATCTTGGAGCTCTTGAAGGTGTCCCCCACGTACCCGATCACCCTGTCGACAGCGCGGACCGACCGTTCGATGCCCTCGATCTGGTCAGTCTGCCTCGTACCCTCCTGCTGCAGGCTCCTGAGGAGTGCCACCGCCTCGCAGCACAGAGATTTGACCTCTGAGAGGGAGGCCTGAGGCCCACCCCCCGGGGGTGCTCCATCCCCTACCCCCGAGGCCCTCTCTTGCCTGAGCATGGCCACGTCCCTCACCAGGCCCCCGACGCCCTGACACACTAAGTCCAGCCTCTTCAGGACCTCCGTCTGGCTGCGAGCGATCTGCTCCACCTTGGCGTCCAGTGAGTCCAGCTTGACCTCCACGGCACTCAGGCCGTTTTGGAGGGCGCCAGTAGGCCTCTTTATCCCAGATCCCGTTCCTGAGGCCCCTGCATTGTTCACCTTTCCCCCCTCGTACATCTTGGCTAGGCAAGAAGCCAGGGTCGCTTGCTTACTCATTGTCTCCAGGCGGATAAACAGCGGACAGCATGCGGCTAGAGAAGGTGGTGCTGGCGGAGTCTGTGCTGCTGCCTCCTGTTCTCCGTCCCCACCATAAATCGCTCCCTATTTTCGTATGAACTCTCCTCTCCAGGCCCCCCACATGAAACTGGCTTCTCTCAGTCCCCTTGTCTGTATGTGCCAGAGACGTGACACCACTTAAATAAACACCTCAGCTTGGACATGTTATCAGTCCACTTGTTGCCAGCTCCCCCACCCCCCCCCCCACCCCGTCCCCCCAGGGCAGTTTTTATATACCCTACCTAGGCTCCGCCACGACCACATTGCAACGTTCCCTTGACGTCACCAAAACATTTAAATTCTCCTCAGGAGTCGCTGCTGATTGGAAAGCATGCGGGGAACGGCTCGCTCGCACCTGCCAGGCCAGAGAGAGATGCCACACAGCAGGCGCTGGAATGATCGCCCTTTTATGTGCCCATCCCAGCAGCTGTGCTGCCAGTCCAAGGACTCTCTCTTTCTGTTTTGGTGCTGATTCATGCTTTGGCTCTACTTGTTTGCTGTTTCCACGCTGGTACAGGATCGCAGTCTCACGCGTGACACGTCCAATGCACCACATTAAAAACAAAAACACCCATTTGCTGGTGCCCCTTTCAGGGCCCCACAGTCGCCTGGTTCATTTGGGAGGAAAAACAGAGCTGAAGCTCTTTTCATTCCAGTCCCACCGTGTGACCTTGAGGGCATGTCTGTCAGGTTGCTCTGCACAATGACGGCCCACTTGTGATTCACTACATTACATTATTGGCATTTAGCGGACACTCTTATCCAGAGTAACTTACATCAGTTTTTTTCCACAATGTTGCCCATTTACACAGTTGAATAGGCTATTGCGGGTTAAATAGTTTGCCCAAGGGTTCAGCAGCAGTGCCCCAGTGGGGAATCAAACCAGGAACCTGTCAGTTACAAGTCCCACTTCTTACCCACTATGCTACACTGCCACCTAAAAGACAGCAGGGTGATGCAGGTAAAATACACAGACAGGGGCTGATCACTTCACTGTACCTTAAAAACAACAGCCCATGCCATGGCTGCTGCTGCAAGAAGGCCTTTTAAAATGGACACCGTGATAGTCCTGGGATTTATTTATAAGACTCCCAGTGGGAATCATGTTTTCCACCCTGAACCCCAAAAGCCAGCTCCAGCTAATGCCCACAGCCACCTTCACCCGAGCCCCACAGAGATTATGGCTATATTATGCCACATTGCTATTAAATCTTCTATAGTATTCTAGCTTACAGGAGGACTAAAGTTTTGTCCTTTCTTTCAATTCTTCTTAGGGTGTGTAAAGATATTATATAAAGTGAATATATGAATGACAGGAAAGTTCCTTTATGCAGTTTTCAAGAACTAACAGCTGCTCTTTGTGCAGGTCGATGCACATTGTTGTTTGTGGTGCTCATAAAGATGGGTTCATGCATTACTTTCCATTCTTTCACTCACTGTTCACTGCATTTAATTTTAATCACTGTGCACATGTGCAAAATGAAGCTATGCACATGTACATGCAAAATGGTTTTGTTAGGCAATCAATGTGGTATTGACCAAATAACATACGCCAAAGATCACATTGATTGCATGATAATTATTACTATTGACATGAGGCAAAAGGATGAAGTAAACAGCACTGAATGATGAACAGAAAATTTCTCAAAGGTATCTGAAAGAAATTGCCAAAGAATGCAAACAGAAAAAAGAGAGGAGAGAAGCAAAGCATCTCCTATTAAATATTGTTGCAATGAAAGTTTTCACTAGTCTGTTACTTTAGAAAAAATTCCATAGCAAAAGGTAAATTCAATATTTGAACATATTCTGCCTGTCTGTGTCACCCACAGACAACTCCTGCATATGACCTGCAGGTGCACTGATCTTTACATTTTCTGAATGTACTGCATGTAGGCACAGAACATGAAAAGAGCCATCCAGGCAATGTAAAGATCCATGAATCTGCACAACCTAACACATTGTGGACAGTGGAAGTTCAAATGGGGCATGTCCAAGATAGCAGGGATGAGAATACCCACTGTTTCAAAGGTAAGAAACAACATATAGTATCACGGTCCTTCAGTGGAGCACACCTTGAAAATGTCCCAAATCATGTAGCACCTCTTAAGACAAGGTCAGGAAAAGGCAAAACTTCCTGTGGAAACTTATCACTGAGCAGTGGTCTGGTGTAGTGGTAAGGAGTGGGGTTTCTTGGCTTTCTGAGCTCCCACAGCTGTGGAACTCTTAAGCAAGCTACTTAACCCTAATTAGTTCAGTAAATATCCAGTTGTATGAAATGGATGATATGTAAGCTAACTAAGGCTCTCTCGATAACAGCATCTGCTGAGTAAATAATGTAATTTTTCTCCGCCAATGGGACAACAGGACTTAACCAGGCTGCATTCCTCGTGTGACAGGGAGAGATTACTCGCTGACAGAAGGAGAGGCATTTCTAAATCTATTTTCATTCTTGTTATCATACCCAAGGCCGACTCAGTCCTCTTCGCTTACTGAGACAACATAGTCTCTCCATAAAGCTGCTAGCATAACTCGCATTCTGTGAGGAGGGGGTCTGGGAGAATAGGGGGTATCTGCAGAACGCAGAGCGGAAATGTTGCCATGCTCTCTGTTCCCCTAAGGAAAAAAAGCAACACAGGTTCTGTACGTCTTTCACTGAAGGCATACGCACATCGCATGCATTTCTCAGTGACGATTACAAAGAGTCGATGGGAGATTTTCCCCGTGTTGCCTAGCAACATCCTAAATAAATAAAGACGCAACAACAAATACAGAAGAATGCCAGTTAAAGAGTGGTTTAGCGCTGTGTAGTACACCACTTGTATCTATAAGCAGAAACACTGTGCGTGAACTCGGTCCTGCTTACTGAAGGAGAGGTGGCTCTGTTGACGGGCGGTGTTTATTAAACAGATGCTCTCTGAGCCCTGCCTTTGATCTGAATGTCACTCACAAGCTCAGAGCATTGCATGTGTTGCTTCTGTGCCTCAGACAGATTTGCAGTCATCCTAAGAAAACAGAGGAAAGCCTGTTCCCCCACTGTTTGCATTTTAACTTGAGAAGGCTGTTAGAAAGGTCCAATTTGCAGACAAAAAATTGCACTAATATCATCTATAGAAGAGAGAGAGTGTTCTGGCATGATTAACGGTCAACACATTCAATCGTTTTGTTCCATTAGTGCCATTTCCCATGAAGTGAAAACACATTTTGAAAAGATACTGTATCTGCCGGCTATCAGAATTGGAAAAAGGGATCATCTGTGGAAGGGGAGCTGGAGCAGAAGTGTTTGTGGGCTGCCCTTCACTGTTACGCCAACATTGTATTATGTACTCATCTTCAGAATTTTCCACCTGAATCAGACGCTTGTTAAAGCCCAAAAATAGCCTGTTATCCAACAAACCAGGCCTTGTGATGGCAAAGGGATCTGTTGCACACAGGCTGTAGTATACTTTGTGACTTAAACAAGTAATGCCTTAAAGTGAATGATTAATAATGAAGACACAGGCATAACAGCAAAATCATATGTAAATTCGTTTGAAAATTCCAACATGAATAAATAATAAATAGTGTAAATTCCAATATTTTATTTGCTTGTTTATTTTGTTTGCCAAGGGTCCTGCCACTTTGAATCTAATATCTTCAGACGTAATCAATCTAAAATAAATGCGAAAGAGAATGAAGTTTTTCATAGACATGACATGTGTACTCTATGTACATAATAACAGAGAGACAGACAGACAGACAGACAGACAGACAGACAGACGTGCCCACACACACACACACACACACACACACACACACCCACACACACAGAAAGCATGTATACTTCCTTACCGTAAACCTCTGGATGTAGTCGGACACACTGAAGCCCCCAGTGCTGAGTAGCAGAGATCTGTGGAGAGGCATCCCCATCACGCATCCGCCAACACTGGGGGACGACTTCTGGTCAGCCATTCCAGGACGAGGGAGGTGGGGACATCGCTAGGCCCTGGGGGAGCCGAAACATTCTGGAAAGAACAGCAGGGTGCCGGCGCTGAGCGGGGGGGGCTCTCTTATCGGCCTCTCGACTGGGCATCTGCGCCGCGTCCCGCTCTGATATCACCGCGGGCCCCCCGCCGCCACGCCGGCCCGCGCGGGCCCAGGCCACTTCCTGTGGAGAGATAACAGCTGTTTCAGATTATAGCAAGCATGCGAGGAAATGTGAGAGTCCCGGTTATTAATAGGCAGCTGAGATTTGCCCGTGTTTTGGGCCATTCTCGAGGCAGTGGGGCTCCCCTGTGCTGGTGGATCGCCTAACGCTCTTTAAACTCCCGCGCTAGACTCCCGCTGTGAGGTGTGATGTTAGCACAACCTGCCCACAGAGTGCCATGCTCTCAGAGGAGGAGGAAGAGTACCTGGGCACAGGGGCTGCCGGGCAGAGGGGACAATGCCACCGCCAGCGCTTTTTTTGCTCCATAACGTATGGGCACCAAGCCCCTTAGCTCGTAGCTTGCAGCCAGCTACTTCCGTAGGTCTTGATGGTGACACTATGACTATTCAACTTGAATGGATACACTTCTGTTCTTTTGTGCTGTAATAATAGACACTCTGGATAAGAGGGTCTGCTAAATGAATGCAATGTATTGTAATGTACTGACGAGTGAGAAGGTTCATGACATCGGTAGACGTGTGGCCACATTTCTCTTCGCTGGTGTAATTGGTGCGGCCCACAGCTGAGATCTAATCTGTGGGCTTTGAAAAAGAAGGAACATAGCCATTCCCTCTCTCCACATTTGATCTTTTGAGTCTTTTGACATCAATCAAACAACTATCTTGGCTGCCTAAGATGGTCTCATATTGGGTATGTGGTGGGTAATGAAGGTTGGCATTTCGATCTTTATCAGATGCCTCTGCTTACAGCAGGGACTTTTCACGCTTGGCGTTTGATCCTTGATCAAAATGAAAATTTGACACTAAATCCTTGGGGGTCAAGATAGTGAGTTGGCAAGCTGATCTTAGATCAGTGGATAAGGACAGGAAGTACCCAGACCTCAGCAGGGAGCAGAGGGAGGCCGGAGGGGCTTCCTGGTGTCTGTGCGAGGTCCAGAGGGGAGCGAATGTGTGCGTCTGCATGGTCGGCAACCGTCCAGATGCAGTTCTCCCCCCCCCCATCAGGACACCTTGTTCAGCGGCGTGGGTATTTTTGGAGTGTTGTCAGCAGGGTCTGGTGTCTGGATGGGATGTGCAAGAGCACACATGCCTGGGATTTTACACTGCATGGTTTCCATCGGGCCCAATAACACCGCGCTTGTACAACAGCCTGCGCAGTGACGTGCGCAGCGGTGACTAATGATGAGCGTGTAGGTGAAAACGACCATGATAATGATGAATATAAGGAGGGTGGCAACGATGACAGCGTTGCTGGTGGTAGATGATGCTCTACCGTATTGTTTGTTTAGGGTTGTTCACTTGGAAGCACTACAAGCATTACATTTAGTCTGTCCCTCAGAAGAACTTCACCTCCACCCAGATTCAATTAAAAAGCAATGTAATTTATCCTTCTCCAGAAATCTCAAATCTGATGTTGCTCCTTACCATCACTATATATCCACACTATAATATTCCTACTTCATTGTGAACTCAATCTCATTTAAAATCATTTTGTGTTTTCTTAATTTATTCCAAGCTATCTGACCTCAAAACCCAGAATTCACTGCTTCACCCTTCTTTGATATTTTATATAATTTTTAAATCATATTGTTGTCATTCTTTCTGCATACTTTAAATGCAGGAAAAAGAATGCACCAACGAAATATTCTAATTCCACTTGTCATTGAGGAGGTTATTATGCCCTTGTTATATATTACGCAACTTGTGCCTAAACAAAATAACAGATACAATGGCGTTTAATTTAGGCGCCATTCATAAGATTGCGGCTTTCCATGGAACAGCTGAAACTCAGTGGCATCAAAACAGCTCTAAAGAGATTCCATCCCTAAACCTTCTGATTCTCGGGGGTCTGTTAGGGAGTCTGGCTGGGCCACAGCAGGCCCTGAAGCGAAGACGTGGTTTATCTCCGGGTGGGAAAGCAGACGGGGGTTAGGCATCCCCTGCCTTGTCTCTGGGGAGCGTAAACATGTCCCTGACACAGATGGATGCAGCCCAGCCCCTTTGGGAATGGACGCCAATTGACTAACTCTCACGCACCCATGGGAAGAAGGCTTTTTCCAAAACACGAAACGTTACAAAACTGACCTTGGAGCTGAGTACCACCAGTAGTCTCACCACCGCCTGGAGAGGTAATGCTGACTTAAAATTAGAGACAGAGGAAGTGAGTACAACAGTAAAAAAAGAGAGAAGGACTGAGAGAGGGAGAGAGAGAGAGAGAGAGAGAGAGAGAGAGAGAGAGAGAGAGAGAGAGAGAGAAGAGGCATTAGCGCAGTGTTTCTCAACCCTGCTCCTCGCGGCACCCTGTCCTGCATATCTTCTGTCTATCCTTGCTCTACCTACCTGACTGAACTCATCAGTGGCACATTTTATTAGCTGAGCACACCTGATTTAATCAAGCAGCAAGGATAGATAGAAGCTATGCAGGACAGGGTGCCGCGAGGAGCAGGGTTGAGAAACACTGCATTAGCGTATCTATCTTATCTGAAGCCCAGATTCTTTTTATTTTCTTTCATTTTAAAAGCGCGCATGTAAATTTGTGAATAAATTGTCCTTTATTGCTTATACAGTTATCGTGGTAATCATGCCTAGGGCAATGCAAAAGTAAACTTTGTCATTCCAAAATAGCAAACTGAATCGTTTAAACTGAAATGGGAGTTATTAAAAACAACCTGTTGCATCAAGGAAAAAGTATTCCAAGTAAATGTCTGTTTCCATGACACATCAATAATTTTAGATGTTAAAGATCAGCTTGTCATCCAGTATAGAACCTATTATGTCATTAACACACCATGTGTTCGCTAAGCCCACAACATTTTGCATCAGCGTGTATAAGCTGAAATCAATTATCACTCCTGCTCTTACCACGCCAGCAAACACCCACAGCACATCCTGGCCTGTATTGTTTTCAATCACGTTTTTTTCTGCTTGCGTAAATATCCTTGCCTGTCTGATCTTTATATCTGATCTTTTACTGCATTCAAAACCTATTATAAAAACTGCTATACAAAAATGTCATAAATAACTACGTAAATACCCTTTCATGAGTCAAAAAGAGGGTTTGATTGTTGGGGGGGGGGCAGAGAGATATGAGGAGAAAGGGAGAGAGTTATTATTACTTTGACAAACTGTGGTAAAAAGAGAGAGTTCACTGAAAGACGGCAGGAGAATGGAGGGGAGGAAAGGAATGATAGAGAGTGAGATAGAGAGAGGTGGGGCTGCTATCTGTCCCCTTAGCTCCCTCTTGGGGGGAAACAGGGGCCAGCTTGTAGATTAGACCCCTGCAGGGAGGCAGTGTCACTGAGAGGTCATAGGACTACAAAAAAATACTCACACACAATGGTACTGAAAACACTGCAGTTCCATAACTCTGCAGGAGTTCTACCTGGATTGATATTGTCTGCACTCAGAGGGTGCTGCCCAGAGAAACAAGACAGGGCTGGCGGTACCAGGAACACAAACACACCAATGGAAGTGATGGGGCATATAGATCAAGAGTCTCCATCAGTTCACAGACAGATTGCTGGAACAGATAAAACAGTCCATATGTTAAACTGAAATAACAACTTTTTCTTAACAACCTTTTCGTATCTTTAAGATAATGTCCAAATGTATGTCTCATAGGCCTTCCTCTCAGTGAGGATCAGGAGGAAAGATTATACCAGAGCTCCTAAATCAATGGCAGCTTAAGGACAGAACACCTGCCTTTGCCCCAGGTGTGTTGCATGTTTCCACCCCCCTATAATCTCCTTTCCTGCCTGCATACCTGCCCACATCTCCATGTGAAATACCCCTGGGTCCTCAGACCCCACTAATACACACTCATAGTCTATGAAACACCATCCTTCAATGCGTAATGAGTAAACATATAATGTATAAAAATAAATGCTCTGAAAGGTACAATGTGGAAGTGTGGCCCATACCTAGTGAAATCATGATTTCATCTCACTTGTGGTTTAAACAATTTATAGAAAAACAGATAAATCCCTTTCTCATAAAATATTAACAATTAAGACTATTAATTAATCAAGTACAGTTGTAAGAAATTTATCTGAAAATTCCGAACCTGAAAAAGAAGTTTTACTTTGATACCTTGTACCTTGATGAGATCAAGCACATCTTAACGTTTCATTGCCCAATAGTTCCCTCTATTGGTGCAATCAGGGACAGCAGTTTAGATTTTTTTTTTTTTTTTTTTTTTGCCCACTGAATTTACAATCGACAAAAACCTTTTCACTTCATTTCATTTAAAGTACATCAAGAAAACCTGAAATCCTGGTGAACTGCACATGTGCAGCATTCCATGTACTGTAGATTGGTTTGCAGAGATGTAAATGAGGATTGTCACGTTTCATGATTTTCATGTTTTTTTCCATCTTCACCTGCAATCTTTGGTACAAAATGCTGGGAAAAACTAATAGTGATAAAAAGCCACATCTGGCTGGTGTAACCAGGTGGTATCAGGTGTCATCACCCCTGCACAAGGGTGCAAGTGTCCTCTTCAGCATACATAGCCCTTTGACAGAATCAGAAGGTGATGTCATGTCGATAACTTGGCGAAAAGAGTGTCGACTGCAGAGCTGTTTTTGTTGGCGAGTTTGTTGAGGCTGTCCTGCTCTCCGGGAATCAGTCTCCAGGTTCCTAGCTCTCCTCATTCACTGAAGCTCCTGCAGTTCCTCTCCATCAATATATGTGAAACTGAAGAGATTTACGGATCGATTGTTGGGATCCCTTCAAGCATTGAATACAGGGGGCCACTCAACTGCAGCATCTGTCATTGTCACACCCAGAAGTGCAGATTACTTCTGTGCAGCTCGGGTAAAATCTCTCCCACTGCAGTACATACAGTCTGTTAGGTATCTTTAGCCAGACTTCATTTTGCATAATGCCAAGACAGGTGCTCTCAGAACATCATGTTACAGATGAGAAAATGATAAGGCATGCTGTGGACACAATATGATTCCATCTTTTAAGTGGATTACCATACAGCTTACATTACCATACAGTGTGGGCACCAGCAATTATAGAACTAGAGTTGTGACCAGATGCTTGCAGTTTGAATCCTGAAGGCTGGAGAAATACTTCCAAGTTCTTCAGAAAGTGAATTACTATAGTTAATGCCCAGCTACATAAATAGTATGCTATGTCAATGAATTGTGTAATTGTCAGTTCGTAACTTGTTAAATGTTCTATTTCCATACTTGAAGATGTCATCGTCTTTAATTGGCTTACTGTTGAGACATGCAGATGCCAACTGCCCTGAAGTAATGCCCACTGAAGGTGTCAGTCAAACTGATGTCTTCCAATCATAATTGGCTGCTAATCAACTGTTCTGTGAATGAATCACTTTTGAAGCTGCTCTGAATAATTTTAGATGAATGTCTGAGTATGATTATTGTCATTAATTTCTGTCACCCTACATACCCCTTTGTTACCCTAGTCGATCATGAAAACATCCTAATACTTATCAACATGTCGTCACTTAAATAAAGTAAAAGTGCTTCTGCCTGACATTCACTGTGAGGTAATCATATGCTGCCTGAACCATTACTATCTTTACAGAGGAGTGGTTTTCAGTCCTCTTTGAATCAATGACATTTTTTGATCTTCATTGCCTCTGAGGACACAGAGAAGGGGATAAAAGGGGATATTTTACCTCCCTGTCCCTGTATTTTACTGTTACAGTACATACTACCCAGTAGAGCACAACTGAATCCATGAAGTCATTGTTGTCTAGTGAAGCAGTTGTCTAAGTGCTGAATGAAATACCAGCTATGAAATTATGGTGATTCCAGGCATCTATACAGTGAGGGGACAGTAACTAGTGTAGATATTAGAAATCCATACAGATTATGTGAAGGTCCCCATTACTACTACTTAAAATAGGCCCAGACTAAAACAGCGCATTTATGTTAACATAGTGCACTGTGTACAATATCTCATCACAATGAGCAGAAGATACTTGTGTAGTGTGTAAAGTGTACAGTTTTATTGTAATTGTTTACTATGCCAGTCAAAAAGTTACCATTGGATACAGTGATACAGATAAAGAGGTTGATTTGTTGAAGACTCTGGACAGTGTACATTTGCACACCTGGCAAATTTCTGTAGGTGTGTCAGATGATGAATACTGATAATAACACCTAAGCTTACACACTACATCATCACATAAATCATCCAGATGTTATTCAGAAAGAATGATGAAGGCCATCCTGACTAAAAACTTTAGCATTTGTTTACATAAAGGATGATTAATACAAGACAAAGTGTGCAGGTTTATCTCTTTATGGTTGTGAAAGCCCTCACTGCGGAAGGTGTTTACAAGCTTATCTTACGCGCAAGAACCTTTCCACAATGGATATTTCAAGACAGCAGCTGGCATAACCTTTAGTGTGACAGTCATCAGGACACTGGAACATCACATCCACCGCACTGTGGCACAGACATTGAAAGTATCAAATCAACAGGCAGGGAAGTACATTTTTCAGCTCTTACTGCCAGTGGCACTCAGGACTTCCATGCCATCACTAATTTTTGAATCATATTTGTTTTGAGGGCCCACACCTACAGCCATGTTCTACATCAGCCTTAAGAAACCTGCCAAGTGTAAAGAGAAGGCCGTCCCTTCCTTTTTATCAGGCCTAGGGGTGCCCCCCTATACTTACTTGCTTCAGCTCATTTGGTCACGCATTAATGGTGGATCAATGCTGGCAGGTAAACAAAGGATAGCTTCTAATACCTTTCTTACACTAGCCCCCCAGCCTGACCTGCCCCCCTGCTCCTCAATCCAGATCCAACTGGCTCTGGCTAGTTTTGACTGCTGCCTAAGACAAGTTGGTCAACTGGGCACTTGTTTGCTAAACTATGTTATTTTAATGCTAACAATGTTTGTTTACAATAGCTATATATCATTATACAGGCAAACACATTATGTCCAGTGAATACAGCTATGATAAGTTCTGTCGTTGGAATAGTGTGTCCCAAATGAAATGCTTTTTGACTCCCCCATCCCAGATCCTTTAGCCAGTCAAGAATGGATGCATTTTGTGAGTGTAGCATCACACCAGACAGATATTGCAATCAGATTTCAAGGTTGTCATTACATTGTGAAATCGGACGCAATCCTTTTGTCTGCATCAGTGTGTCCAGAGTGTCCTGTGAGACTGCAATACACAAATTAAATATCAATCCATTCTCCCTTACCTGCGGTTTTCTTTTTACCACAGAACAAACTGCAGTCTGTTTTTAATGAGTCACGTGATCTTGGCTTTTTCACCTCATGCCATTTCGCAGGGCATACGCCAATTAAGAGAAAAAAAAAGCGCTAACTACGGACAGCTATTGTTCTGATCCGCAGATCTGGGAGCGCTTCCTATCCATGTTGACTCCGCGTGACAATCATGCCCATCAGCACACTAGCATGCAGAGCAAAAACAACGCAGTGAAAACCTAACCACTGTGTGCTGGCAACTTCAGACATACATAACCCTGTGTCATTACGCAAGAGTACTGTTAACAGTATCCAAACCTGAAATGAAGTGACACTTTATTACAGAGATTGAGACAGATACACAGAGAGACCACAAACAAGAAAAAGGTATGGTAACTCCATCTTGTCAAAGTTTATCTGCAAGTCACCAAATGCTGCAGAGTAGCTGCTTTCCTAGTGGTGTGTTTGTGATTCTTTACAAGAGTGGCATCTCAAATTAAATAAATTATTTAATTTAATTAATTTAATTAAATTATTAACATATGCATAAACTCCAACTTCCCCTGCACTTGCAAGTCACAATGCAGTGGTTCCCACCATTGATCACACCACTCCTCTTGTGACTTCACACGCAAGAATCTCAGGAAATGCTCCAATTTCCAGAAAGTGAGTTTTGAGTTGAATGAGTTGTTTATCGCAGCTGATCTGGATTTTACATCTCTTATGTCTGATGTTATCTGCTTAAGTCCTTGATCATAAAGGTTTGGTGGTGGAGGCACACACAAGAAAAGGAAATAACAGGCATTTCCTCCACTTGTGTCTCTAGCAACCTGGAAATACAGATTTACTTCAAAGAACTGAAAAATTGTGCCTCACATAATTCACTGAACAACTGATGAAGCTCAACTGAGAGGGCAGGCTCCAGATTCATTAAATGGGCAAATATTACAAAAAAATAGGCAGAAGAAATACATTTTAATTCATCTTTTTACAAACACACTGCAAGCAACCCATTTATTATTATTATTTTACAAAATGTGAGGCCTATACATTGGGATAGAAAATCCAGTTCAGCAAGCAATTACTTATATAATAAAACTACACGATTAAGAGAACTTTGACAGAATACCAGCATGCACAGTGGGTTCCCCGGACCAGGGTTGAGGAACACTACTCTATAATGTAGCTCCCTTCAAGTAAGCATACCAGTCCAAAATTAGTCAGACTTTTCCCTGCAAAAACCATGAAAATATTACATGAGTGAAAACACAAGCTTTAAATCGCATTTAATCGTAACAGACACAGCTTTGAGAAAGACTAAAGACGGGGTGTTGACACTGACATCATTTAGGCCATTGTGCATGGTCAACAACCCCTCCAAGTGAGTATTCCAAGAAGCCAGTAGCTTGGCAACATGTTACTTGTGTGCACACTGGCATATTTCAGATATACATATTTCAACTATTTTTCACACATGTAGTAGTGTGAAAACAATAGTCCACTGTATTGGATATTGGTTAGAAGAGCTTACTGATTACATTTGTTTGGCACATTTAAAGATTTAAATCAGGCAGAGTTGTATTTACAACCCGATTGATAAATGAGAGCTGCTGCACTGCCTGGCCTATATGTTTCTCACTTTTGATCCATGACTGTGTGGTATTCCTCTTTAATTTGTATGTTTATTCTACCATGATATGTTTACGTATGAAAGTAAGCATGTACAGCGCTTATGTACAATTTGCTCAGAGGTAATCTTTTCAACTTAAAAATATTGCTACAAATAAACTTTCCCTAAGGAAAGGAGACTGTTTTGGTGTGAATAATCTTACATTTTCTAGTAAACCAGCAGCAGAAATTGTCATCTGAAACATCGAGGATGTTTTTTTGAATCCATGTGCACGTCTGTCAAGTTCAACTTCCCTGTACCCTCGGAGCATGTCAGCACATTCAAGTCTTCCTTCAAAACGGTACTTACTTAAGCAGTGTTTTAGCACAACGAATTAGAGGCACCTTCTCAGCGTAATGCATTGTCTCATTTTAAATACAAATAAGGCTTCACATGTATAAGGCTTTCCTCACACTTTCAGGGAGGTGGACAGTCTTTCCAACCTGTGTAGCATACTGGATAAGTGTTCTCTGTAAATGTTCGAACCATAAAGGGGGTGATGTCAGTCTCCGTACTGCACCTCCGCCCTCAGCTCGCGGGAGACATAGCTGAGGAGAGCCGCGGTCACCTGCTGCTGGAGCGTGGCATTCCCCGTGACCAGGGCGATGAGCTGAGCCGCGTCCGTCCAGTCCAGCGAGCCCAGCACTGCCACGACGTCGTTGTACAGCTTCTGCTGCTGCGCCGGAGGGAGCTCCATGAGGATCTGAGGGAGGGGTTTGAACTGACCGCTGGTCATCCAGCATCCCAGCAGCCCCCCCACCGCACCGCCTACCACAGAAGCAACGAAAAGCAGGAAGACAGGAGTCACACCACAGATGTTCCACCTGACTGAGCAGACATTCACCTACGTCAACTTGATGCTGAAATTTCATGTCTCCGCTACTGCTGAAACTGAAAGGGTACTAATGGCTAGTTATGAATATTATAAAATGTGTGAAGGAACATCATGAGGTAGCGTACCAGCACAGAAATCACCAGAACCTATCACCAGCTTCCTAAACACTGAAGGACAGAGGAAAGAAAGCAGAGCTGACCATCTCATGTTTAGTAGTCTCCGCATGCTACCAGAGTGGAGGAGATGCAGCACTCAAACACATACATACATGCACAAACACACAGAAACACACTGAGAATTGATCCAAAAAGCCAATTTAAACAGAAGGTGAAGTATATAAATCAGTATAAAAAAAACTTGTGTTCATCAGTAAGATAAAAAAAAGACCAGAGGCCACAACAAATTAACAACTCTGTTAGACTGAACTTATCCTTCCCTCCCCCATGTAATGATTTTCCGGAAATAAGACAGTGTGCAACCTTTGAACAGCACTTTCCTCCTTGTGGTGATTAGAGTCGGACTATGGGTTGTGAGTTTACTAGATCCAAGTTTGAATATATCTTCCTATATTTCATCAAATGACCTCTGTTTTTCATAGCAGACTATTAACTGACAAATTCTGCCTTCTAGTGTTAGCAGAAGAAAAGAAGTTGCAAAAAGGCCAGGATTGTCTTTTTCAGAAATTAAATGAACAAACTAACCGACAGCGATCCCTGGAGGACCTCCCACCAGCCCTCCTGCAAAGGCTATTGCTCCAGCCATCATTGCACCCTTCCCGGAGTTTTTCACCGCAGCCTTTATCTGCTGGTTTTTAGACAGCTCGCAACAGAGTTGCATGACGTCATCTACCCGTGGCGACATGGTGACGGTTTGACGCTTCTTCCTGCAGGGACAACATAACAAATTTTCCTCACAGTCGATGGCAAGGCCGATGATCCAAAGTATTGGGTACCTGTTGTTACATTACATTACAGACCATGCATTTAGCAGACGCTCTTATCCAGACCGACTTCCATCACAATAGAACATTAGCACGACAACAACAACTACTAAATCGAACACCAACGGTTCTGAACCATGGATGTAAACATTAAAATAACAATCATGGCAATAAGTAATGAATACTGAGCATTTCTCCTGTGAAGGGCTTTACACTAAGTGGACACACTGACTGACTGAGGCTCAGCCATTACTTAGTCACTGCTTACAGTTACAGCCACCAATTACGGGAAATAATGCGGATGTTGAAGAACTTAGCTCGCGGCAATAAGTGACAATACTCTTCTGTGTGGAGAGGATCACGTTTACCTGTCCGAAACCAAAACTAAAAACGACTAAAGTTCAAGTAAACTCAGATGTAAGTCCACCGAGCTACCAGTTCGTTAGTTAACGTCAGACAACACCATTAAGGTATGGCATGTGCATTTCAACTAAAATCGAGCAGCACAGACCGGCTAATATTCATATGAAGGCCACCAGTTTGTGTCCAAACGACATGTCCAAGCGACCCTCCCTCAGCTTTAAATTTCTCAGTGTCAGGGTAATTCACTGAATTCACATGCATCTAAACGGAACACAACCGTCTGTTGCTAACTACGTAACTACAACGAGTTATCATAGTTATCGATTTCATTTTTGCTGTCATAGCAGTCGCAGCGGCAACCTTTGCTTTCTGACATTAGCTGGGGAGTATACTAAGAACGACTCATGACCATCGTCCCTCTGTCATAAACAGAACGTGGCCATCCAGGAAAGTGTTCAATAACATAATTAATCTTTAAAATAATACCCACCTTTGTTTTGTGGCTTGATTGTCTTTCTTCTGAGAGTGAACGTTTAGTCGCTGGCGATGACCGCAGGAAGACTGGATAAATTCAACTTCAACATCTACCACTATGTCAGCAGCTGCCAGCCCAGTCACTGCCGCGGTGCATGATGGGAGTCATGCTCACTTCCTTGTTACTATCGTTTTCAAGTCAAAGGTTCCATGAGAAATGCCCACAAGGCAATTTTTGGAATTTTTTGGTCGGAAATTATTTGTCGTTGTGCGTTTCACTGGTCGAACAGGAACTTTACTGCTCATGTTAACATGTTTGCTGAATCACAGTTTCTGTGTTAGTTCTCTCAGGAGTACAAAAATACTTTCAGACTTAACAAAGCCAGTTCTTACCTGTAATACCATATATTTTCCATATCAGATTTGTCCAAACACATCTGCACAAATAACTCTGCTCTTCAAAGTATTGACCTAAATCTGAGGTCAGTTTACACATTTATTTTGCCACATCATTGAACGCACATTATACTCACACTTTTTCAGATTAATGCCACCCACTGTTTCCTAATTTCCTCAGTGCAATTTGGCCCGGTGGTTTCTCATTGTATCATGTGAAGAGAATGTGTTTGTTCAGTTTTGGTGAGACATGGCATTGTCAAATGTCATACAGTGGTAACAGAGACCACACAAGAGATATGTCATTACATCTTTGCAGACCATTTGTTCATGTGTAAGGGCTACACAACATTAGTTTGACCTTAGTGGTAAGGAGCAGCACTCAAATCCAAAAGGTTGCTGGCTTAAATCCCTGCTGGGGCACCACTGTTGCACCCTTGGGTGAGGTACTTAACCTACAACTGTCTCAGTAAATATCCAGCCGTATAAATCAGTGCTATGTATGCAGTGTGTCAGTGCTATGGCTATATATAGTGGGTAATAATAAGAATTATAGTCTAATGGATACTACATGTATTAACATGGATACTGATGATTAGCTTGACCCTTAAAAATATAGTGGATCTGCACACTGCATGCTATAAACTGATGACCTCGATCAGGCAATAAACTCCAAGATTATAGGAGCAATGCTTAGAACCAATCAGAAAACATGATTTTAACTCACAATTTGGCAACTAAGCATTTGATTTAATGTATTCATAAGCATCTAGCTTTAGGGCAATACAGCGATAAAACTGTTCCAGAACAGACTGGTTCATACCAATAAAATAGTGGCAGGCCTATAAAATAGTGGTGGAACTAGTTAGATGTTTATGTGCTGTTCTCCAGGGAGAGCAGTTTATTCAGACTAGACACCTTTCTCAGGGTAGACAGCTTTCTGTACATTCTCAGCATTTATGGTTGAGGATCACCCTTCCCTTGCCCAATCAACAAGAGTCATTGTGAACTAAATAGGATCGTGTTTAGATGCACTGTTTGCCACAGGCAGATAGGTCAATTCTAATCATTAATAATTAAGTAGCAGATGAATGGCCAACATAGTTTATTGTGCACATGTGCACACATACAACATCTCTCTCTTTCATGCACACATATAATGTGTATAAAGTTTAAGTAAACACTTTAACATTATGTGATTGTGTTCAAATTCCGTTCTCATGTGTGAATTAATGAGGTCTGCATCCTTTGAAATCATCCCATATAAATAGACAGAAATAATTTTGCTTCTCTGGAATTAATGCCATCCGTAATTTGAATACCACTTCCTCTTACAGTGAAACATCAGGTGTACAAACTACTAAATGGCTTTGGTCCATCCTGGCTAAAAGAAAATCCTTGCATGGATCCTGCAGATGGATCAAATTAACATTTGCGTTTTCATCAAAGTTTAGTAAGTCTTTTAACATACACTTGTGTAGTTTTAGCATCTCCTATTTTTTTATTTATTTATTCTCTATAGCTCTTTCGATGCATGTTGATTGTTGAAGTAAACAACTGCGGGAACATTGGCCGTGTTTTTGGGTCAATGGTACGCTATACTTTGAGATTCAGTGACGTGTAAATGATCTGAAAGATAGTCACACTCGCGGAACCCCTGTAACTAATGCCGCATAGACCATGTCCCTTGCATTTACTTCTCACCTTTGCATTTGCATTTTTATTTTTGTACAATTCCCCTCCCCTCTCCCCTTTGCAAAAGGGATTGGATATACAAAGTACATGGACTGGGCGCGCGATTTGGAAAATCCTTAGTTCTGGAGGAATTTTGACCTGTATGCGGCTCCATATGGTCATACGCTATCTGGATAGACAGTGTCCTGGTACATTTTGTCCTTTAGAGTGGATCTAAGATCAGCTTACCCGCCCCCAACCCTCCTTCAACCATTTAAAGTAAAATTATGATTCTGATTCAGGATCAGTTTCGAAGGGCAAACTGTCTTTACGCCTTGATATGCTCCGCCTTAAGAGGAGGGATTTGGTGACGAGTTTTAAAACACGATGACGACAGTAAAGACTTGAAAACACAATGTTCATAAACAAGTCTGAACCTCCGTACAGTACACAGGAACAAAAGTACTGAGATGTAAGACTTCGCATACAACTTATCAACAAAATCCCTACTTTCTTCACTTCAGGTAATTATTCAGTTGGATATCTTACGCTCACACGTATGCATATTATCAGATAAATTTGTATGTGTGGAGTCAGGTCAGCTGTTGTAGCTGATTTCCTTTGTGTTGTTCATCATCTTATTTTTTTAATCTGTCGCTTTAACAATGACATTCGATAACAATGGCATTCGATTTTGGATATCTTCATGATGAAAACTTTTCTTCTAATCGTTTAACTTAGTAGTCTTTTTAGTAATGAATTTGTAGAGATACTTTTGCAACTAACTCCGTACGTGTAACTATACATCATGTACTGTTCTTTTTTTAGTTCATGTTTTAGTAATAACTTACACAGACTACTTCATCAAATGTCAATACTGGCAACAGCTGACCGCTCTTTCCTGTCCAAGTTCGGAGTCAAAGCCCTGGCCTGTTTACCTCTGTTCGGGACTGGTGCCAAGTATCTTGTGCATGCCTGGGCAAGATCTGAAGTATCACCGTATTAGCAAAAGGCAGTGTATTCTGTGTTGTCATCACACTTTGTGTTTTTCGCGAAAGAAGTGTGTTCAAGTGGGAGCTTAGTACATTAGGAGAGCTCAGTGCATTGTTTTTAAGCTAAAAAATGAACTCCCAATATCGTGCATTCCAATACCCTGTATCAGCTGTTTGCTGACAAAGTTTGCAGACAGTCCCAAGTGCACGAAGGCATCCGTGGTTGTCTGGAAAAATAGCACGTGAAGTAACCGTGATCACTGTATTTACAGACAGATATATATATATCTGTCTGTGCTGTATGTGTGTGTGTGTGTGTGTATATGTGTATATATATATATATATATATATATATATATATACACACACATATATATATATATATATATATATATATATATATATATATATATATATATATATATATATATATATATATATACACACACACACAGGCAGTCTTACTGTACAGCCACTTGATACCCGACATTGATATTCGCTAAACAAAACAAAGAGGTTGATTAACGATTTAAAGCGATAACAGCTCAGCAGGCGTCACAGTGTCACAAAATTAGCTATAAATAGGGAGAAAAATTAAATAGGTCAGAGCCAAGTATTGAAAGCCGTTCACAAATACAACGAAAAATGTATTGTAAGTAAAGGAATATCATTGTTTTACACGGTACATATGTCTATTGTAGTAGAAGGCTTAACTTATGAATATTATTATTTGTGTCACCAAGACCATACAGACGAAGTTTTGCCCTTAAAATGAGGGGATAACTAAAGGGTTATAACAGATTAACTGGGTTCAAGTAAAAAATATGTGTTGTTTAACAAGGACATTTTCTATGCTAATATTTGAACGGGGATTACTTATGTACACATTCATTCATTATACCATAGTCTAAAATAGGATAGGAATTCCTAATGTTTAAAAATAACCCAGAGAAGATAAATGAAACCAAGTATTGATGGCTGCCAAAAGTCGTGTTATTCTTGACCACGGTGTGCTATCAGACCAAAAGTAAAGGGCAGCATGTTACATACTGCTGTAGGAGGTATTACAACAAGGCGGGTTTAGTTTCAGGTCTGGTATTAAAAGTCTTCCCGGATCCATATTTAAGACATTCTGATGTGCACGAATTGCATTACAAATGTCACCTTAGTATTCTATCCTGTGTCTTTTATCCATTCTTCGACAAGAGGTAAACAATCCTAAGTGTCTTAGCACATTGTTGTAGTTTAGCTACATTACAATTAATGCCGCGACCAAACTGCTTTTTCACATAGTACCACTAGGGGGCGACCTTTTTCTTTTTTTTTTTTTTTTTTTTTTTGCTGTAGAGCTATTCGTGTGACCGAACGAAGACGGGGAGGAAATAATTGCAGTAATGATTAGGAAAGTATTTGCCCACCTGCTCGGCACCCCCGATGAGGATGACATAAACACCTGCGATGTCACCGAGGAGACTGAAAGTTTTGATGACCTGTTAGAGTTTGAGGAGGGAGACTGGGTCATCATTGATATTCATGGTGAGTTAAAAACCCTGTCCTTTATAATGGGAAAAAAACAGCGCCAAATGTGTTGAATGTATTATTATACTTAAGTCTATAACCATAACTCCCCCTCATTGAATACTGGTTGTGCTCTGGATTGGTCCAGAAGCTCCATTTTGGTAAATCGATGATCTGGGGGCAGCACTCGCAAGGGTTTGATGAATACAACAATTGTCCTGTTTATTTCATATGGGAATGTTCACAGAGGGGCAGGCCCTGGCTCCTCCAGAGGTTGACCCCCTGGAGAACCTGCTGATTGAGCACCCCAGCATGTCTGTGTACAAGCTGAGATGCCAGCGAAACGAGGATGACCTGGGATCTGAGGAAGAGGAGGAGGAGGAAGAGGATTCTGCTGTGTGAGTGGGCACCTTAAACAAACTCTAACCTCCAAAGATAGGGGTTGTCAGAAGCTGTGAGACACTTTGCTGTGGTGTATCTAAAGTCTGTATAATAAGGGTAACAAAGCAAGGGCAGTTCACATTACCATCTCTTCATGAGACAAACATAAGTAAGTTCCACTTGTGCCACCATATTGTGAAAAATATTCAGTTGATGGTGTTTGCACTGATCAGTTTGTTCTCACAGCTTTCTGACACCTTCAAGGGGTAATGTGTCAGTAAAGACACGTCCGCTGAAAGGTTAGAGCAGGGGCAAGCAAAGCAGGTATGTGTGTCTTCCAAACTGAGAAGTGCTTGATCAGATCCGTGATTAAACCTCGTAAGACTTCAGTAAGTAACAAGCTGCGTCTGAGGAACGTGACCGTATCAGGCCCACGGTGGCAGAGGAAGACTGCTGTAGGGTGAGGCATCTGATATCCCTCTGTCGCCCCCTGCAGGCCTGTGCCGGTCAGACGTCCCATCCCCTGGAGGATGACAGCATGGGGCAGCATCCTGGTGTGCGACAGCCACTTCCATGCTTTACAGACAGCCAGGGCGCACACGGAGCACAGGAAGCTGTCCCGCAGTGCCCTCTGCAGGCAGAACCTGGTCAAGACGCGCTTCTACCCTGCCGGGAAACGCTACGGCTACTTCAAGCAGCCCTGCCAGCGCCTCTACAACTACTGAAGCCCCCGCCCACCAGCCCTCTGAGTGCCTCTGGACATGTTGACATTAATGGTAATGATAATTTTTACCTGTGAGTCACCTGCCTTCTTTCAGTGTTTGCGTGATACTGGTGCCACAAAGCCATTCATTAGTAATCCAAGCAAAGCACAAGGCAAACTCAAACAGATCTTAGGCAAGCTTAGGCAACAATAGTTGCATAGCAGTAGTATGCCAGCAAACACGTCTGCACTCACAATGTCAGCATTCATTTAAGTTTTTCACTGTAAACTACCATGCTAACTGCCTTTAAGCCAATCTAGTTGGTTTACTGTTTGTAAGAATAGTGTCGCGTTTACTTACTAGAATAGTGGTGTGTGTTTTATGGTTTATAATATAGTGGCATGAGTGGAATTTTTTTTGCTTTTATGGTATCATAAGAATGTTTTGTATTGTATGTTGTTGGATACTGTTATCTTCATATTATAGTGTGCAGACATTGTTACATAATTATGTCTTATAAGAATCACATGTGCAAATTTTAAAAACATACCTGACCTATGCAGTGTTAATATATAACATTTCACTGTGTGATGAAACCACTATGGCTTTTTTCAGCATGCTGCAGTTGTTATTTTTATATTGTAAGCTTGTTTTGCCTTCAGGAACAAATGAATAGTATGTAAGGAATGCCTGAGACTGGTAAATTATGTTAACAATGACTGTTTAAATTTTTTTTTACTGTAACACTGAAATTGATATCACTATTTATATTCATATGACTGTTTCCATTGCTACACATGAATCTATGTTTTTTGCTTATAGAAATGCAGTTTGTAAATATTACTATATGGTTCAGATTTTTGTATTTTTGAGTGTACATTTGTTAAATACCCATAAAAAAGATGGAATAAAAGTGTTTTGCACAGCAAGTGAGTGCTTTCTGGTCCTGAAAAGAATTTGATGGTGAGTCCAGTGTTTTGAGAATTCGCCCATGTTATCCAACTACAGTGAACATACATGGTGAACACCATTATCACACTTTACTCAAATACACTTGCTTTATTACACACGAAATAGTGAAAACTGACACTGAAATGACTCCACGCACGAGGTGCACCTCAATCCCCAAACAGAAACAGTACAAATGGACAGAGAGTTGAAAAATTAATGCAAGATAAGTCCTCATCTTCACCCCATGCCCCTTCTGTCAGTGTTGCATCACTGGCTAATTCTGCCTGCTGATGTTCAGGGCTAATATCAGTAACACTAATGGATTTTCAGAGACAGAACAATATTTTTGATATCAAATCTCAAACAGTGCGCTGCCCTGGTTTTTCATCTTACACACACACACACACACACACACACACACACCCTAATCTAAAATAAGGAAATTATGGATCCTACGGCTCTAGGTCAATTCCAAAGCTCATATGAGAAATAAGGATTGCAGAAATTATTCTTTTTCAACAACTGACCCCTAAAGTTAAATTAACTGGCTAATTGGAACTGATACGATTAATGCAATTTCTGCTGTCAAGCACCCACTGCATGCAGCTATTCAATGTATGGCAAAACACATGACGTAGATATTACATGCACCTCCCTTGGGTCAAGAACTAATCCAGCATTCTGAATTGTGCATGTGAGCTAATAAATGCATTACCATTAATTAGTATACATTACTATTAGCGTGTATTATTGAAGATTTAGCGTGAGGAAGCTGGCTGTTATTGTGCTTCCCTCACATTAATTCATTCATACTATGCCCATGAAACTCAGATTAATGTTATGCTTATTATTGTATAATATTCAGAAAACACATGCCATCTGTCCAAATTTCCTGGGAGGGCCCAATCACTTCCTTGGTTTGGCCTTTTTGATACAATGACTGCATCACAGCTGAGGACTGCACAAGTGCCTTGTGGAAACAAAGGCTGGCATCCCTGAATAAGAGTTACATTTTGCTACTCGCCCTAAATCTGGGAGGACCGCTTCATGTGAGGCTACGTTCATTCCTCAAGTCTTGGCTCGAACATAGCTTCCTTCCCCAAATATGAGAGCGTTAGGGGTATTAAAGCAAGCATTAGGAAAACTGAAGGGAGCTAGAAAACCTACTGTACTACAGCCCTGTATGAGCAGAACAGGAAGTGACACATTTCACTGCAGTGTTTCCTGACTCTGGTCTTGTCGACCAATTTAAACTAATTAGATTAAGGAGTACGCTACTTAGTCTAACCAATGCTGCTTTTCCTGTTTTCACACCACTTCACATTTTCTGCACTTGGTTCCTATATTTTGGCCAATGAACTTGTGGAGGTGTCCTGGGAGTCAAGGGAGTGAAATTAAAAGTAAAATATACAAAACAATTAAAAACAAATTGAGCTGCATTACTATTCATTTTAATAAATTACAGAAAGGAGAGAAAACAGGGGGGTGCGTTTTCAGCGGCAAGTTTTTCCAGAAACCTATCAGACCTATGAAATTGTGGTTTTCCCCTCTAAAAGAACCCACCCACAACAGATTACCAGAGCTTCATTTCAGCACTTCATCTTATGAAGACAAGCCAACACTGACTAAGCACTGTAACCACAACGCTGACAATCTGTTTACTGCACACTATAGTGTACATAGTTAACTAAACGTTCTTTGCAGAAAAAGTTTATTTGCAACATTTGTTCAAACATTACGTGATTCTTTTTATACTCCATTGCAAATATGGCTGCATAGTGGTAAGCAAAATGCATGTACTTAAACTAGCCTTAATTCAATTTTATGCTAGGACATCTCATATATTCTATGTACAACATTAATGTTTTTCACAAGGATGTTCTAAGTTATAATGCATATGTAAAAGTGAAAATGACGAAGCAGGGGAGGATAATTATCCATATTAAACAATTAAATAACACAGGACAGAAAAGCGCAGAACAAAAAAAATGCAAAAAGAAAACATCCAGAAGAGAGAAGTACTGTGAACTAAAACACTGCACAACAGTGCCATTTTTAACGCCATCTGCGGAATGTAAAACTACTATTCAAAAGGATTAAATCAAGAGTATCAAAGATCAGCGTTTTCCATGCTGATAGGCTCCATCTGGGAAAGGGTGTGGTTTCAACCCAACAGCTGTGCTATCAAACTTAGCTCTTTTTGTTTTCCACTAAAGGTACTCATTATTTCCAGTAATTAACTAAGGTGATTCCTTTCAAATGTCAGAACTATCTAGCAGCAGTAGGCAAGATGCCAGGGTTTAGCAGGCAGAACAGAATTAAAGACAACAAATATGCAACAATGAAGTGTTCACCATCAGAAAAAAGTAAGAAACCAGTTTGTGTATTTGTAAAGACACTATGGTGAAAGAGATCCTTATCTGACCAGAGAAAGACCACGGATTAAGATACGGAGCTTCTGCTTAACCATGATGTAACTCTTGATTTGATGAGCTTCTCACTATCTCCTCAGCTTTTCGGAAATGAGAGCTGATGGCTCAAAACTTCCCCAAGGTTTCAGTAAGCGGTTCTCAAAATGGTATCTAACTATAAAAACACACACTAGCTAGAACAGGGATACCCACGGCGGGGTGGGGGCTCTTTGACTGGCCACTTCCACGTGGCTCAGCGAGTCACCCGAGTGAAGGTGGTGAGGAGCAGGACAGAGACAGTGCACGCGAGAGGAGAGAGGACAGGGAGCAGAACTGTGGAGCAGAGCAGCAGGAGTTCACTGCACCCCACACGCCCTCTCCCTCGGGTGGGGCCTGGAATGCAGAGAGGAGGTGTGGGCATGCGAGAGAAGCGTGTCCACCCCCCCACTTTCACAGCAGGGGGGTGGGACATCACGAGAGATCGAGGGATCAGAAGAAGATGTGAGGGTTCCCCTGGGAGGCTGGTGAGGTGGGGCTTCAGTCAGAAAATAAGGCCTCTGGAGACTGAAAGATGAGGTGAAAGCTGTTGCAGTGGCCAGGTCTCAGGAAGACTTGTTCTCCAGCATGTAGTACCGGTACATCAGGCCAACAACTGCAGCTGCCAGAGCAGGTATCAACCATGTGGTCCAGGAGCTACACACAGAGGGACATAAACAGTGATAAAGGTTTATTATTCAGCTACAGAAGGTAAACATATTCCTCATAAAGACATAAAAAGTCTCCACTAGCACTGCTTGTACAGCAAGCAAGTAGTACGCAATATGTTGTTGTTAGAGGGAAATAAGATTCTTCATTTGATAAAGGGAATCTAGCAGCACATTGCAATTTGCACAGAATCTGCAAAATTATCAGTAGTCTACCGCACATCATCACTCAGCATGTTTTTCAACATCAAGCTTGAAACTAATTTGAAGATTGAGAAAATGTTTGAAAATTAACCTTGGGCACATTGTTGGATGCACCAAGCACACACAGGTCCCAGTCACCCTTGTACAGCTGATTTTAAAAGCCTTGGTACATTTCTTCCATTACAGTTTTCATAAAACCACCCTAACATGCCATTCACTTTGTCAAAACAGCAGTAGGTTTTGGGATGGTGAATCTTATCACTCCAGCCTGCTCTTATATGGTGAAACATAAAATACATCTTAGGCAGCTTGCTCAACTGACCTGGACTCGTTTGAGGTTGTGATGAAGATTTCCTAGAGGAGAAAACACAGACATTTAAGGAAGTTAACCAAGCTGAGGAGAGGGTGAACATGCACAGACAGGTTTGACTGAATAAATAAAACCTAAATCTAAAATGTGCAAATACAATCAATACATTTACAAACAAAACAGTCTACTCTCAGATATGAGCACCCCATTATTAAATTATACCAATGATTTGTTTGATAACTTGGCCGTTGAACCTTACCTTTGGACTTTCCTTCTTGCGGTCATCCTAAAAGATAAAATTAATTGATCTGTTACATTTCATTTCAAATTACTCTGTTTACATGCCCACAACTGACACTGTGTTGCAGGACAATTAGCAATTGTTCACAGTAAAAGGAGTACGTATTAATCATCAACTCAGAGTATGTGGCTTGGTTGCTGAAAAATGAGAATTAACAAAGGCTCTAGGAAGACTGTTTAAATGTGGGTACGGTATTCAAATAACAGAAGTTCCCATTTTCTTTATTAATGAAGTCCTTGGAGATGTCTAAACACTACCCCAGCTTTACTGTAGCCATTTGAGCAAGGGGCTTTGTGAACACCATAGTCCACAAGTTACCATATGCTGTGAATCACTGTCTCACATGAGCTAATGAAGACTTTTCTCTCCTCAGCAATTCACAGATTACTTCAAATCAGTCAATTACTGATAACACATTTTGGGATCACAGCTCAACTCCCCTACAACTACTTTACTGTCCTGTACATAGGACCTGCTCCTATCCCTACGAAGGAAGCAACAAATAAATCCCAAATCACAGTAAGTGCTGATTGTATGCGCAGACACGAGGGTATACCATGTGCAGCTCCCCAACAAAGTATTGCTGGAGCATCTCCCTGGCATCTGTGGAGTGGCCCACATCTTCAAAGCTCTCTGTGGCATCCGCTCCAGCCTGCTCCAGCAACACCTCCTCACCTCCAGGGTGCTGGAAACACAAAGACAGGAAGGAAGCGTGAGTGGCAGCACATTTTACTTTCAAAGTCACCTAGGGCTGCGCCCTAAAAGAAGAGCCATGTCCAACCAAACACTCTCTCAGAGTTTATTTTTTTTACAAGACTCCTAATTTTTCACTAATTAACCAGCACATTTCAAACAAATCTATAACCATGGCTGCATATACTGTGAAACATTCAAAGACACATTTCTAACATAGCTGGACATCTTTTGGCAGAAATGTATACAGATGAAGGCTGGATGTTGTCCACATAGAATTATTTGACTAACAAAACCCATTTCTGAACTGCAGACATATGTTTTAGCAAACTGGAAGAGAACCATGCTTCAGAGCAAGGACATCAGTTAGTACCCTGCATCTATGTCCAACCTGGTACTAGGATTTCTGGATATGGAGGACACTATTGAAAATGTTCTGTGAGATAAGTACCCATTTTGGATATTGAAAGCAGTGATCCTGACATATTTGATTTGAACCTCATACAATTTGAATGACAAATAAACATTTTTATACTGTTATGTATGTGTCTACAGTATTATGAACAGGTCTTGAGGTATTTAACTCAATAAATACTCTAGGTGTCTTGTGAAATTTAATTCTGCATTGCAGTTCTATCAAAAACAATACTGACTATGAAGGGGCAACATTTGCTGGCATTGAGCACTTATCACTATGGTACTCATCTATACCAGGACTATTCTGATTGCTGTCCATCATGAACTCCCTGCTGACCCTATAGTCATCTTTTATTCAAAATATAACACCATGACACCATGCTGGTCATAGATAAACCATTTCCTCTTATTTGCATCTGCAGTTATTCAAGTTAGTTTAGTTTTTTAATTGTTATAGACTGAGGACCTGAAAAACTCGTTTTTCAGTATTGCTTTGTTTGATGAGTAATTTCCTTCCAGAGCACAAATAAGATAATAACAATGTTTTCTCCAGAAAGTGGAAAATTTGAAGTATTTTAAGAATGTGCCCACTTTGATTACACAGATAAACATCTTATTGATACTTTTTATTAATAGGAAGCGGAAAATGTCTGGCACCGTCGAAACATTTCAAACAAATGTAGCCCCCGTAAAAAGTAGTCGGAAGGACTATGATCCACACCATGACGGTTAATTCTTAAAGTCTATCGGCAGCACTGTCTCCAACGGAACGAAACGACGTAACGTTAATAAGGAAGACTGGCTGTTATCGGTCTGAATGTAATTCAAGCGTATCCTTAGATGACCAAATGAGACTGATGTGGTAATTTACCGGTTCGCACGTATTTTTCGCACGTTCAATGTAACTTTAACTGTAGTTAGTTAACTGACGAGTTAAAGCTTTTTTTTTTGCTATTACCTAATGCCTCGAGGAGTATTTTCAAGTATACTGGTGATAGCTATCTTGCTTGCTACACAGCATGCCAGACACGTCCATGACGCCATAGCAACTAAATTATATTTTAGCATGCTAGCTACATAATCTATGACAGATAGCCAAGCTCAAACAGCCCTTTTCGACCTAGCTTTCATTCTGACTGGCTAAATAGACAATCTAAGTACCCTGGACAGATTTTAGCTTGCTGAATCCTAGAGGATCCATACGAATGGTATAAAGTTAACTACAAGTAGCTACATTTCAAGGGTATTGGTAATGCCCAGCTCGATCGCTTCCTAGCGAACTGGCTGTGGCCTTAATGATTACACACTGGCCAAGTAAAGACACCTAGCTACCTACCCACCCAGCCAGCCTAAGTTTAGCTTTAGCATGGTTAGCTACCGTTAGTTACTGATAGTTGTGGTCAGTTTGACTTATCTAAACAACCAGATACTGCAGCTTGCCGAAATGCGATAGCGGCGCCGTTGCTAGCTAACTCGCTTGCTTATTACGCCGGTATTCGGGTTGTAGCTAGACGACTAGCCAGATCTGAATGACGGCACTTGAGCAGAATCCGGAGCGAACTGCTGACTAGCATGCAAGTTAGCAACCATTCGGCACACGTAGAGAAACGTATCTCTGTCCACTGCCATTTGACCAGCTAGCTAAAACAGCATTATAATGTGGCTACGATGACTAGCGCTCACCTCCTCCAGGAAGCTTGTGATATCATACACTTTATCGTGGATGATGAGCCAAGTATCCTTGCTCATGTTGTGCTGTTTTATTTCTTCAAGCGTGTAGTACTTCACGTCGCTTTCCGGGACAATCTCCCCATTAGTTTTCTCTGTGTGGTTTTCCTCTCCCATTTTGATCCAGATATCTCGCTATGTTATTTAAAACTGCATCGACTGGAGACGCACAAGGGTAGCTGACGCCAGTTGCTTTTTTTTTACGAAAGCGTACAGAGACTCATTCAACACAGCAACATTTTCTCGGAAGAAAGGATATGTGCGGCTCAGCTTTCCCAAACCGGGCCACCACCGTGTCATTCCATCAGCTGACATGCGGGATCAACCAATGGAAGCAGCTCATTTTCGTCGACCAATAATCATTTAGTGACGGCTGTGATAGACCAATAGTAGACCGCCTGTCAACCAAAGAACCAATCATAATCGCTCATTGAAGATCACCAGAGTTCATCACGCAGTTCAAGTAGACTTTCGCATGAACTTGAATGGCATGTGGTGTATTTCAAACAGGGATTTTGATACACAAGGGTGGTAATAAGGGAATTCATCATTTTTTTAATTTTGCAAATACGAATGTTAGTTGAGTAAAAATGAAAATGGAGCATGACAAGTTTCATGAATTTAGTGTTCTGTAACGAGTTATTAACAAGGCTTGAAAATCGGTGATAGAAAAATATGATTGCAGTGCAGTGATATGACGCGGTCAAAATTGTTTCTAAATTGTACGTGCAACTTACTGTATTTTTACATCGTGACGTACACGTATGGAATGTGATGTTTAAAAATGTTTTATGAGTTGAAAGTACATATTGTGATTGATCTACGAGTAAAAACGACTAGGCGTGAAAATCCATGAGGGTAACACACAGCATACATGGGTCAACAGTAGTACCAGAGTTTGATATTTTCATTGTACTACACACTGTACTAGATGGCAGCAAAGCAAATGTATATAGTTCTGAAAAAAATTGAAGGAATTAAAAATCATCTAGACCTTGGAAAGGAGATCTGGAAGAAAGCAATAGGAAGCTGTTTTGTGTAATTAAGGTTTCACAATATCCCACCATGGTTGTGAAATTCTTATTGCCATAATCTGCAGTGAGAATCATCCATTTTGCACAACTTTCCAAATATTGATATGGGTCATATGTCTTTTAATCATTTTCCAGTTCTTGTTAGTGATTAGTGATATTATTTCATATCAAACCTGAAGACCAATAAAAATCATACAAAGGCCAAAACTGTGTATGCTAATTTCTGTATGAAATGGCTCCAGATAGTATGGTCCATCATGATTCAGGGGGAATTTTACTGCTTAAGAGTGGTAAGGCAATTTATGCAAGGATCACCGGTGCTCCTCACTTGGATAATTCTGCCCAAGTGATGAGTAACATTCAAAGCCCATTATGTCACATGATGTTCTGTTAATAGTTTGTCATCTTGGTCGAACTTTGTATCATGTCTCTGAGGTCATGATCTGTCAAATCTGAATTATTTAGAGCTCAGTATTTCACCATTAAATGAGAAAATCTTTGTGGTAATCTAAATCATGTTTGTGGTAGATACACATGTGGGAGATGCTGCAATTGACCCCAGGGGTGGGTTCAAAAGGTTAAATGTTGCGCAATCACTCATAGAACAGAAGACTAAGTGAGGCTACTCAAAAAGCTTGGGATTTCACCCACCTTCAACACCGAAACAAGATGCTCTGCAACATGTTGCCTGTTGAATTCATTGCCACCAGGCATTTGCAGGTTGAAGTCCAGTAGTGGCGGCACTGAGCACAGCATCATGCAAGAAGTTATTATTCAGTATCACTCTCAGGGTAGACTTTTTCACTCTGCTCAGGTTGAGGTCCTGCTCACACCTGTCCTTCAGAGCACTGGGATTTACTTAAGTGCACTTCTGACAAGTTTAAGGAAGCGGCTGCAGTTCAGTCAAACCCACAAATGCACTTTACGCAATCAAGAAGACCAAATTGGATCAAGTGCCTGATTGGGTACCCTCAGCCATACATTATCATTACTATTAGCTCTGCATATGTCCAGATCCAGGTGAACTCCCACAGTCTTATACTGAACACATTATCCACCCATACAGTTTGATGTTTCCCCTAAAATGACTCAGGCTTGGCACTCTTTCCCAAAGGTACAACAACAGCACCCCACCAGGGACTTACACCTGCCGACTTGAGGTTAACAGTTCCCTAACGCCCAAGGAACACTGCTACACACAAACACCTGAGACAGGCAGCAGAGTGCAATGACAGACAGAACAGTAGTGCACCGAGCAAGCGGCAGAACTCCGCGCCATTAATATGCTCGCCTCGTCAGCCTTTCACCAGCTAATTGCACACATCAGGGGAGCTAGACGTCACCGTGCCAACCTGGGCCGTGCTCCCTGTGACATCACAGAGCCAATTAGGCTGCCACTCTGCCCACGTGCAAGCAGGAAGTTGAGAGTTCAAATCCTAATTAAACGGCCCTCTAAAAGCTGACCATACCTTTACTCTCTGGAGGAAGACTGTGTCCTTCATATCTGTTTACCGTCTCTACTGTAATACTTTGTTGGTGATACCTCTGAGGGCTGTTGGTTTATCTCATCTGAATTAGCCTTATCTGATTAAGCTACATGTTACGATGTGCCACAAAGCAACAAACCCAATTAGCAGAACAATTGTGATGCATACATCTGAATGATATTTACTCCTCCCCTGTGTTAATTAATTACAGCTCAGCATAATGCACCCAGCTTGACTGAAATGAATGCCTCTCTCACTTTTGATCCACATTGTATTAGCCCAGCAACAGCTTTAATGCCAGCCCAAGGATTACAAAGAAATCACAGCAAATTAGGGCACCAAGAAAAAAATACAAAAGAATGCATTTCATATGCCTTTGATTTGTATGTGAGAGGCTGTGTGTCTGTATTTCTGTCTGTATGTCACACTGTGAGAGACAAGCAGTTTCTGCTTATTCCCTAATCTAATCCATTTGAGCTCACGGGTCGAGCTTTTGCCTGGTGTGTGAAATTCCAGTGCTAATAATGTTTGTTCCCCTTTTCCAACCTTCTATTAAAGGCCGATTTAATTTCAATCAGCATCCTGATGTAATGGCAGATTTAGGCAAAATACTTTTTTATTGTGTTGATTACCTTTGCAGTATGCCTTACGTTGTGAAAGACACTCGAGGAGACATTGAGGGGAATTTTTTCCCTGTTTCCCTGCTATTCCCTGTTTATTATAATGAACAGACTTTCCACAAGTTGTGCCCTTACCACTACCATAAAAATGAACTATAAGGAGGAGGCATCGCAGAAAATAATCATGATAAAGTTTGGGTTTGGCTGTGTTTTACACACATGAATCATTCAAGGGTAAAGTTGGTTGCTGTCTCAGAGTTTGAAGTTAAGGTGGAATGCAACTACAAATTGTGTATGTGAACACAGCCATACACTCAAAAAAGATGAAATATCTGAGAACAGGCCCACAAGGTATCCTCTTAATTTTCTTTACTTACTCGTCTGGGTTTTCTGACACCTCCAATCTAGGCAGCAAGTTGTCTTATTCCATCCCTGGTTAACTAGGACCTGCATGCTGCATTGATCACTATGAGGGGGCACAAAACATTTATAAATGTCTCCAATCAAGAGTGCCCCCATACATTTTACAGTAAATAAAACAAGGTTATAATGTTGGAGTGTATGCATGTATGGGTATCTTTCGGTTATGTTGTATTTCCTGCGGATCGACTTTGGCTTCAAACCTTTAAAACATGTATCCACGCTTTTCTCGTTGTTAACGGCAGCTGTTGCCAGAACAAATTGATCAGGGTAAATTTGTTTTCATGCCCGTCTGGCATCTGGCAGAGGTAAAAAATTCTGTAAACTGGCTTTTGTGAGTAAATAAACCTCATTACTAAAATCATTGCTTACCAATGTGTGTTCATTTGTGAATAGAGTAGTGTATGCTGTTTTTTGTGTACAGTTGCAATTCATGCGCATGTAAAAGCACAAGACGTTGCTTGTGTAAAGCTTACCTTTACTTCCAAGGCTCAGAGGAAATGGAGAACTGCTAAATGCATTTCTTGAAGCAATCAGTCTTGGCAAAAGAGGTACATTTATGTACTGGACTCTAATATAGTGTTGTGATGCCAATGTAAGGTTCTTTCCCCCTTGTTTAGGCAAGATTTACAACAGGGTTCATAACAAATTATAGATTTAAATAAATTATGATCATATCTATCAGACATTAAATTTGGTTAGTTACATATTAAATTATGTCTTTTTGAACCCACAACAGCAAGTGAGTCCTAATTGCTGAGTATATACAGAAACACTATAATACACACATGCAAATCGTCCATAAACATTTGCATTTACAAGGACCTCATGGTATACAGCCTGTTACACTTTTCATAAGCAAATGTCTGCACTCGGCTGTTTAAGCCGAAGGGTGTGGAGATAATCTACCACTAAGGAGAAGATCATTTAGGGTAAAATGTTGAACAGATTCCTGATGACACACATGCAAACACACTACTAATGTTACTTTGGGACAAAAAGGTGAAAACAATAAGAGAAGCAATCAGGCTGCTCATAACACAGTTAAGTAAGATGATGGACTCACATCTGAATAACTTAAATATGGAAATATGCTGTTTTGAAAAACACAATGCCCAGTATTCATCAAATGAACATTTTTTCCCAGTCAGACTCCTTTTTAAGGAAACAGCTGGTGCTAGTTCAACAAACACATTTTATTGCTGACTAAAACTCTCTAAAACTAAACAGTAAATGCATTATGTTTTTTCAAACAGAATGTGCTCCTTTAAAGTATCATCATTTACATGCATCGTCATTATCATCTCTCTCACCACTAGGTGGAGTGGAGGTTAAGTGATTGGGCCTCTGTGTTTTGGGTGTATGTTACTTTGCCACATTATTCACATGGGTAACAATCAGTATATATTATTCATATACCCGCCCAATGCTAAAAATGTCTCCTGAATGAAATTTGGTTAGGTACCTTACTCAGTGACCCAACAGTGAACTGGCAACTCGCCCGATTGCCTAATCCCTATGCCACACCAACACCCCAAGACATGCAGAATATGATACACCGTGAGCAATGCCTTTGATTTGCATAACACAGAGCATGTCTTTATTTCTGTGGGAACAAGTTCCAGAGAGAAGGAAGACTTAACGAGATTCACAATTGCTGAACGCAGGCACAACTGGTAATGTGGTCTGTCACTCAGTAGCTGTAGCTCTCCTCCTGAAACAGCCATTTCCTGTGATAATAAAATAAACAAATGCTGAACAATGCTTGACTCTGAACAACAAATGCTGAACAAAAGCCCCCTGGCTTTTCCCCACTGAAGCATTTGGATAATGACTGATATAAACCGAAGAGCCGCCCACAGCCCTGACAAGTGCCCTCATTGCAGTGCACACACATACACACTCACACGTACGCACACACAACACCCAGGGATCTGATCAAAGGCCCCAATATATTAAGTGTACTACCCATCGGCAACATACAAAACCATCCCTGAAGAGGAAAAGGACTATTTTACTGCCATATGGTTCTCACTATTGTTTGTCTGTGTGATCAATTAGAATTCAACACAGTGTCTTATAAAAACAATTATTGTGTCCTCCTAATGCAATTCTGGCAGTCCTGCAAGGTTTCTCCAGGACACCCATCTGCAGACGGATATGGAGGATCAGCTGACATTGAGCAGATATGACACTTCTCTGCCAACACATTTTTGAGTATGATGCAAAGGCCCATTTTCATTCTAATCACAGTGTGCCTTTTGCATCACTGTGAGTAACACATTTAAATGAGTTACATTATTCAGTAACTTCAGCAACTGGTAAAGTCTGGTCTGGTCATCTCAAAACTGGACTACTGCAATGCTCTCTTGGCTGGCCTACCTGCATGCACTATTAAGCCTCTGCAGTTGATACAGAATGTGGCTGGTTATCTAGTTTTCAACCAACCAAAAAGAGCTCACGTCACACCTCTCTTGGTCTCAATCCACTGGCTCCCTGTAGCTGCCCGCATCATGTTCAAGGCCTTGATGCTTGCGTACAGGACGACCAACAAAACTGCACCTTCCTGAACTCAGTACTGCAAGCCTACGTTCCCTCCCAACCGCTATGCTCTGCTACCGAACGGCGTCTGGTGGTCCTGTCGCATCGCAGCGCAAATTCACTATCCAGAACTTTCTCCACTATTGACCACTGATGGTGGAATGAACTTCCATACTTCATCCATTCTGCCGAGTCTGTCTTCAAGAGACATCTGAAGACACAACTCCTCCAATCTCACCTGAGCACCTGGAACACTACCACCAAGGAATTTCTCATGTCTCAAAACTGTTTCCTACTAAACTATATAAAAAAGTGATCTAATGGCTTAACACACTTGTTATCTCTACCAGCTAGCTTGTACCTTGTCAGACCAACCATTGAAACCTGGTCATGCAGCGCTTCTAATATTGTTGACTTTTTTTTTTTGCTTGTGTTGTACTCTACCTCTACCTCTACTTGTAAGTCACTTTGGATAAAAGCGTCTACCAAATGAATGAATGTAAATGTAAATGTAAAACTTAAAAGAAGGATAAAGCACTTTGCTAGTGGATGGAATGTTAGCCATGTGATTTTTTTTAATACAGAATTTACTCGCCATCGGTGCAGAACACTTCATTTTTCCGCAATAATAATGTTCGACACTAGATGGCACTACTGCGTAGAGGTGACATTGACATTCTGAGAAGCAGTGATAGGAATTGTTCCACATAAATGGCCTAATATATGAAGCCACTGATACAAAAAAAAAAACAAGATGATGATTCAAAACCACATTACTGATTTGCTCTGATTACAATCAATATTAATAATCATGGTACACTGACACACTGGTAATTTGTCTGAATTAACCATTTGCCCATTAGCCAAAATAATAAGAATAATCAAATCAATGGGACTTGCTTGCAGTCAATCAGTCAAACACTAATTAAGGAGAAGTGAAATACACACAAACATCAGCATGCAACATACAACTGTTTGGGCTCCATGTCACAATTTATCAATTGTGCTGTGCCAACAATATGCAAAGCGAAAGTCCTGGACCAGAAGACTTGTGCTTACGCAGGAAATTGGAGGCACAACTACACTACCTTCTCACGACAATACGAAGCAGTGCATTACAATAATATCAAATGGAATTATTCATCACTGACTACAGCTCAAATACCATCAAAAGAGCATGTGCAGTGTCACTGCCAATAATGACAATCCTAATTATGACAAAAAGACACGCGCTGCCACACTGTGATGCTCAAAACTGATGAGCAGGTGTTTGAATTAACAAGGAAAAGAGAATTTTGGTGCAGTCAAAAGAGTACCTTGGACAGGTTAATACAGATATACGAAGGGATTCAATCTAATCACTGTGACGGTTTGTGCTTAACTTGGATTAAATAAGATAAGAAAGTATTAACGTGTTTTTTACAACTTCCTGCGTCCATGTGAACATTGGAGATTCAATAACCAGTACATCAAAGTGATTTTTAAAGTTTAAAATAGTCTTTTATAACTTTGTTGATCTGTTGGACATAAAAGGAACAAATATGAATGAGTGTCCTCAGCTGCCGGGTAAACAGCACTGAGCAAGTGAATGGTTTCCATTAAAACTGGTGACATAAGCTGTAACACTGAGCAAGCTGAATCTGGCAGCAAGAGTGAGAGAAGTGACAAATAACAGACAATCGCTTTCACACAAGACCTTCGCAGCGGCAAACCAATACACCAGCTCTAAACTTTGTCATTCAAGCAGCTTTGAAAAAGATAAGGAGAACTGAGGAATTATATTTAGGAATTAGGATGTGAGAGGGAGATTTCACCCAGAGAGATAATGAAGATTCATAATCTCACAGGTAGTAAAATAACGTTTGGTTGAAAGATTATTGGTTGACCATGGAGAACTTGATTATGATACTATTCAGGGTACCAAATAAACAACAAATCTTTACTTTTAGGTTTTGAATATTCAGTTTAACCCAACAGCCATGTCACACCTCCTTGGCACACTGAAAAACAAGACCTGGAGGCTTTCCCTTGGCAGTGCATCCCATGTGGTGTTCATAGCAGGCAAGAGCTCCCAGTGGGGTCTCAGGGTTCCACTCATGTAACCTTGATGCAATTTTATCCCAAAAGTTACATTACATTATTGGAATTTAGCAGACGCTCTTATCCAGAGTGATGTTCAGCAGTTGCAGTTTTTTTTTTTAACAATGTTATCCATTTATACATCTGGATATTTACTGAGACAATTGTGGGTTAAGTGCCTTGCCCAAGGGTACAGCAGCAGTGCCCCTTTTCACCATAAGTCTTGTTCCTTAAACAGTATGCTACATTGCTGCCCCATTGCTGCCCCATTGCTGCATGGGATTTAAATCAGGTGCCTGGCCAAGGCATAATCTCAGTTTTCACCTCCAAAGACCACGTTGTCAAGATTTTCATCAAAGTCTTCAGATTAGTTGTGAACTTAAGGGAAAAAGATCATAGCTAAGTGTACAGCAGGTTTTCATTCTGATATGTGGCAAGAAAATTTACTGTAAATGTACGATGTGATGTGATAAAGGACCTAACGGAGGTCAGAGGTGGCAGCCTCCCAAAGTCAGACAGGGGCCTGAACATCCAAACAAGACTGCCGCAGGAGGGGGCGGCTCAACGGACAAATCGTCATGGCGATGGACCTGCCACTGCCCCTCGTAAGCGTGCGTGTTAGTGAGGCCGCCACGGGGTTCACCCGGGACACAGACATGTGTGACGGTGTTGAAAGACACCCAGGGCGGCTATGTTACCGCGGGCGTGACAGTAATGAGAACACCTCCCCGCCATCGTCACATCACATCATTAAAAGCAACACTTCAGCACCAGCTGCATTTACAGACAGCCCGTCCCCTGCCTGCCACATCCACTGACGTCAATGTCATTGTTCGAGAACAAAACCACTGATGCAGCAGGGGACACTGACAGATTTCTATAGAGTTTTAAAATTCAAAAAAAAAAAAAAAAATCCAAAAAAAAAAACCTTCTGTTGTAGGCACTTGAAGAAAAATGTAAAAATCAATTTCAGCATTGCTGGGAGGAGGTGGAAAAGAAGGCAATGTATCTGCTGGATGAATCCAGATGAAACTGGAAAATACTAAAGATTATACTCATACAGCTCCATTGTGCAGATCCAGTGTATGTTGCTGATAACATAGCGGCGCTCTTGACATTTCAGAGAATTTGGCTCTGAAGTGGGGCTCCCCAGCTGTATAGGTTTTCCCCTGCAAGAGGGCTTGCTTGTTTTGAGAGCATCCCATCATGATCAGGATGGCAGAATCGCTGCCAATTTCCTGCCAGGGAGCGAAAATTTGCTTCTTCAGGCTGCATTTTGGTTTCCCTACCAATTATAACACTGAATTCTTCCCTTTTCTTGAACATCACTGAATGGATTTATTGCACTAGTCTTCTAAATGTTCAATTATATTAGCACTTGTTTAGCATTTGTTACAGTCAGGCCCGGTGCCCGAAGAAAATACAGAGGGGTGCAGCTGCAATCTACGGTGGGGCACAAAAAGTCATAAATACTATGTAGACATCGGGACATAAGAGACAACTGGGGGTGCACTGAGGTCCGTCTTGGGGTGCAATGCACCCCTAAGCACCCCCATAGCCTGGTTACGGTACCGGCTTTTATAGCTCTGTGTTACGGATTGACACACATCCAGATGTGGTGTGTCATTTTATGACTGTATTGATTGCCACGTGGCATAATTATGTGCCCTTTTGTGCCCATGATTTGTAAGCCACTGTGTCAAATGTCTAAATGTAAACGTTTGGTCTAGACACGCACAGCAACAGAAACAGACTGTCATGGCCTCCCGTTATACCCCACTCAAACAGATGATGCCATCAGACTTCACGCCTTGCCAGGCCCATATGGCTCCTGCTGTTCGGACCGTGACAGATTCTTCCAAGGGGGACTGCTGCGGCTGACGACTTCATAGCATTCCCTACTGTGACATCATAATCCCCACATGCAACTGTTCCCCTCAGATCCTGGCTGCCACGGATTAGCCTCTGTGGCGGCGCTTGGAGTAAAAGCCATTGAACATCTTATTGCAATTTAGGGTATACTCTGTAGAGATGGGAAGGCCTGCCCCTGACACTCCAGGACTTGGTTTTCAAATATGGCTACAACATGAATCATGTAACAGGAATGGCATTACAACTGAAAAACCTGAAAGAACCTTCTTCCAAGCAATTTTAAATAAATCATTTGTTTAGGAAACGGACTCAATTAGGGGAACCCACAGAGGTAATATTTAGCATATAGTTCAATTATATATCTAGATATCTCCTAGGGTCAATCAGGTTAATACCATTCTTCAAGGATTCAACAGGCCTGATTTGTTGCAAGTCACATCTCTTTTCAGAAATTCCACTTCCCTGACCTCTAAGCCACACAAACCTGCACTCTGACATCCTTTTCCTGAAAGCTGTTACAGATTATTACTGGAGAACACTCCAGTGCACAGCATAGCACTGGGAAATAAACCTCTACTTTTGACCTCTACCTTGACTATTGTGTCTTTCACTCACCTGTACCCTACCTTCCTTTTTCTGTGCTGCATCTGCATTACAACAGTAGCCTTTGCTCTTTTACCATCAGGACAGATAAAATCTGGAATTAATTACACTAAATATCTGCAGCATCCATAACTGAGGGCTGTTTAGTTGCTTTCTTTATTGTCTGACTGAAAAATGTGGCCAAAATCAGCTCAAAGTGTGACAGACAACATACTAGATAAAACAAAAGTCTTGCACCCATGTTTTACTGTGTATGAATAATTATCTTGGCAACAGTAAGTCTTAGATAATACAATGATTTGGAGGAGACTCAAAGTATCAAAATGATCAAAGTATCAAAAAGTAATCAAAATACAAGGAATGCATGGCACCAGTATTTCTGCTTCAAATGGCACAGAACTGAGAAAAATTTTGAGAATTACACCACCACAATAAAATCTCATCATGATGATGCCCAACTGAAACCAAAATGAAGGTTTTTACCAGTGGGGAAATTGGATGTCAGGTTAATTTTCCTGTTCACAAATCTAGAGAGGGAGAACACACACCCACCGCCAAATGCACAAATGACATTAATCTCTTCCGATGAACCCCCAGTGGCAGCAGACGTGAATGATCCATTTCCACCTCTGGACTGACATGAAACGTGTTCATTACAGCGTTGAAATTGCAGTCCCCTTTTCAAATAGCTCAAACATATCCGTTAATTGAAAACGGGACACGCCATTGTGCCGTTGTCAAAAATAAATCCAGCATTGCAGATCGTGGTTAATGAACAAATCAAAGCGGTGTGCCCTGGACACCACACACAGAGATCAGGCCAATATCAGTGCTTGTATTAAATACAATCTGCCCCGGGACTGAGGTAGAGATTAAAACTAATCAGAGCTTCGGAGGAGAAGATAAAAATAATAAAAAAAAAAAAACTTCAATCATTCCTCACTGAGCACAACCAGGTTGGATTTCACAGAGAAATTGAAATTGGACGTTCAAAGTGATTTTCCTCTCAGCGCAACGTCTTCAGTAATAAAATTTGATTAGCTCAGCAGGTAAACAACAGCTGAGCAATTAGCTCATCCAATGTCCCTGCCCGAGAATCAAGGGGTATTTCCAGCCTGAAATTTTCCTTTGTGTTATTACCTCTTCTATCAAAATTTTGTCATAATGTGACTGGGTTGGTGATGAAAGTCACTTGAGGTCAGCTAGGTTCAGGAAACAGATCAAATGATCCTATTTTTAACTTGTTATTGTAAGTGATCACCCTTCACATGGACTGTTGTGTGGTTTCACATTAGTGGAGGAATTTTAAAGAAATTGGGAAAACTGGAATGTATGGCTCTGCCTGGCACTCAAAAACACAGAGAGCCACCCTGTGACATACAGGTGTTGGGGTACTGCACATCACAGATTTTGGGATATTCTGCCGGAGATCAGTCGTTGGAGGGAGGAAGTACATGTGGCTCTGTGGTTTAAGCCAGGAGCAGCTCTTTCCAAACACCAACACTTTGTTTGGCTTTAGAATGACAGACTGTGTGCATGTATGTAATCAGCGGTGGGCTATTCCAGACCTTGACAGTTAATGAATGAAGGGAGTCCAGACTATCATCAGGAAAAATCATTGTGTAGGAAGCAGATTAGCCCTAGGATCAATCTACGGAAAGTTTAAACAAAACTCTGAGATATCTGTGGGGCGTTGTCCAACTGTCCTGTTGGACCAGAACTCTGGACCGCCATATAAGGCCATTTCAAAGCGGCATGGGGTGTCATTTCAGTTTAAAGTTCCAAAAGGACCTACAATCTTCAAGAATTGAGTCCTACTTATCAGCTGTAGTACTGATACAGGGAATCATGACCTGTCCTACTTCGCAGACTGTGGGATTTGGAGACAGACTATCCCAGCTCAAACATGACAAGATACAGAGGGAAGCTGTCCTGCTTCACAGACAGTAAAATGCACATAGCACTTAGCACTACAACCCAATCCACTAAAACCCACATAAAATTATTCCTAAATGAGAAAAGAAGGGGGGAGGGAATGAGAGCAGAGGGAGTACCAGATCAAATTATGTTAGATTCTTTTTTTCTTGTCAGCGGCCAAAAAAGCAATGCACTGCTATTGTATTCCTGCTTTTACAGACCATTGATATTGCTTTACTTCATACCTGACTGAGCTTGCGCATTATTGTGCAGCAGGTATCTAGAGAATCTCACCTGCAGGGCACTGATAATAGAAGTGTGCATTTCAGTTGTCAAGAGAAAACTTTGTGAAGATATGAAGATATATATGAAGAGATAACACATTGACTTTTCTACAAAATTCATAAGTTTTACGGAGATCTGCCAAAATGAATCATTCTACAAATCAGTTGGTCTGATCCCCTTTTGGATAGTCTCTACAGCCCTCGATCGCACAAATATTCTCTTCCTATGGAAACCACAATATTGTGCAAAAATATACATTTATGTACAATTGCATTAGTGAATGGTATGCTAGGATAAATTAAACACAACAGCATTGTTTAACTTGTGTTACATTGTTCATTTGCTGCACATCAACTCAATAAAAGCCTAAGAAGTTAATTAAATTTCATCCGTAAACAACTATTTATTGAACAACTCAAGTAAGTCCATAAAATAACTCCCATATCCCAGGGGGAATGTTTATAAACCTCATTTAACTCCATGGACTTCATTCTGGTTAGAATTTCAATCATAAATGAAACCGTAACCATTCTACATCATTTAACAAAGGACCTTTCCAATGTGGTGTCAATGGCATTTTCAAATTTCTTAAATTAATGTACTGGGGCTATATCATGACATTCATATGTTATGTGTATTTTCTAGCCGAAACGGGAGGGAAAAGGGTGGAAAATTCTTAACATTAACAGTTTGTAATTGCGTCTAAGCTGGCAAAAAGCTAACATATCGGCATCAAAACAATGCTGGCCCCCCGTCTTCACTCTGCCTTGCTCAGTTCCCCATAAATATGATGCAATACCAAGGTGTCGGGGCTTCACGGTTCTCTCCTTCAGCTTTGCTTGCAAGACCGCCCTGAATTTCGACACAATTGCGTATTGCTGCAGCTGGTGCAACAACGTCAGGCCTCCTCTCTCATAACTGTCAGCCTAACATCTTCATTTGGTTTCAGACCTCCTGCATCAGATGCAATTAAACAAGGAAGAGTGAGTTAGACATGTGCCCAACTATATTAGATTCTACAGAAGCAGCAAGTCATCAGTCTCTGCTTGATAGAATGATTCACCAATCAGGCCATCACACCTTACTGATTATCTTGCAGGAAACATGAAGTAGCACAGACAGCTAACATGAGGCACGAAGAGTTTATACTGTTGCTTTTAAAGGAATTTGTAAAGCCCTCCAGAGCTAAACCACACAAACCTCGAATGGCATTCTGCATGAATATGTAATGTTCCACTTTCTTGTGTCCAAGACATTGTCCTGGAGAATTCAAAAGAAAAACTTCAGACCACTTCTTCAGTCCTGTAAAATTCAAAGAAACTGATCACATTTCTCATTTGGGCTAGAGGTTTCTTGGCTCGGAGGTGCTGAATCCCGTCTTCAGACATTTCAGGGAGAAAAGGGCATCTGTAGGAAAACTGGGGAGAAACTATTAGCTGGGTTTTCTTGGCAAAGGTTGTGTAGTCTGTGCTGGCAAATGAGGCAGTGCTTTCATGGACTACCTTTTCCAGTAGGACAGGTCTAGGACCAGCAGAGAGGCGGGCAATTAGACTCCTAATTGCACTACCCTCAGACCACAGAAGAGCTAGTTCAAAGAACCTGATGGACTGAATACTTGCAGAGTCTCCCTGACCTTTTGTGACACATAAGGACAAGAAAACAATTAGTTCAGAAAGCAGCAAATATAAATTATATATAGTACCAAACACTCACAAACACACACACACACACACACACACACACACACACACACAAATTATAAATATATAAACACAAAACACTGGAACTTTTCAAAGAAGCAGCAGTATTTAAAACATTCTACAGAAATAGAATAAATACTGATTTTGTAACAAAAAGGATCCATCAAAAGATCTCCTAAGGTCAAAGGACAAATTGACCATGCACATGTATTCTCACAACTATGGCACGTCAGTCCAGTTCACAGCCATTCTAGAAAACCTCTGAAGAACTTAATTACACCGTGGAGCTTTAAGATAAAAAATATGGCATTATGTAGATGCCGTTCTTTCCTTAATCCAACCAATTAAGACGCCTACTGACATGCAGCGAATGAAAATTGCCAGACTCAACAGAAGAGCATTAGCTTATCAAGCAAAATGTCAAAGTCGTCGATAATTGCATAGTCTGATTTATTGCACAGCATGCAGCTGGTTCCATTTTAATTCCAGCACCTTTGTTTATCCCCGTTACAGTGCGTGCATAGTCTGGTTAAGTGCACATCACAAACAATACTGGAGTCCACTGTAGGTAACATAAACTATTCCCTCATCTGTGAGTGTCACGTTAAACTGCTTTGAGCAAAAGACTCATGAAATGACAGGGAAGCCAATTTCTAAAAGTACATAGCACTGCAATGCTAAATTAGAGCAACTGAAAATAGCAAAAACCTCATTTCCAAAAGACGCACTCATTAAAAATGAACCATTGGAACACCACATTCATGTCTTCATTAAAATGCTACACGTGAAGAAAAACTGTAAATAACAAGCTATGACTTTCAGATCATGCTTTCCTTTACCCCTGAGGTAGAGCTTAGCGAAATGACTAGAGGAGACAAACTATGGCATGAAGCTTTATTTTCCGATATAAATTCAACTTTTGTCAGAACAAACGATTACTTTCAGCATTGTCATCTTTTATATACAATATAAAATTTATAATATATACAATGTGTATTTCATAATCATCTTTGAAAAAGCACTTATTAAATGCACACATTAGGGGTAAAAGAACATTTTAACATTGACAGTTCTTTGTATTTTAATGTGCAGACAGAGTCTGAAGCATGTAGATCTTCCTTTGCCTAGATCCTGTATTAGCTGACAAACTGCAATTTACAAAAGGTTAAAATGCTTTAAAATTCTTACAAGCAACAAGTGTTATACAGCTTTCAGCTTGCAGGATAGTAAATACATTATAGAGGCTTGCTCCAAGACAATTACTGTGTGTTTGTTTTCACAAATTTGTTTTCATTTGATCCACAGTCAGTCACTACTATCCCGTATAGGAATTCACAGTTCTTCTTTTCAATGACAATAGGCATTTGCATGGCCTGTAGAGTGCATTTGTTTTGACTTGCAACAGACTGGAGAGGCTGAGAATTCTCATGGGGGACTGAGCAGTTAGCCCTACGCAACAGGAAAGAACGAGAAGATTTCTGAATCTCAATTTTTATGCTGCATTCATTTGCAACCCTTGTATTCTGGAGAAAGAAAAAAAAAATTCAAGAAAAGAGCACCAGCCAAGGGATGCACTGACCTTTCTGCAATACCACTGCTTAATTATTCTCTCTGCATAAAGTGCAATACAACAGCTGCATCCCTCACCTAGAGGCTGACCTTGCCAAGCTGACCTGACCTGTTTTTTGTTGCTGCTGCTCTGCTCCAAACAGACTGCCTCTTTTGTAATGCCAGAGGGGAGTTAAAAAGGCAAAACTTTAAATTAGATTCCAAAGAAGTGCTGATGGGAAATGGAGTCCAGGGCCAATGTAAAACAGCTCCTAAACCCCCTGACTACAGAATTCACCTCCCATAAGCACTTTTGCTCAGCATTCGCCCCAGGAACACACATTGAAGTTGCTCCTTAAACAATAGAAAACTTGATAAAACATGCAAATGAAGCAGACATTCAGAAACGGGTAATATTCATTACTTAAATACACTGAAGATTTAGTAGGTGCTTGGAAGAAAGTGAACAGTACTTTTCAGAACCTGGATTCCAGCAAGATTAATTTCTAGGGTCAACCTCTAGGCCCTCAAATCCATTAATATGTGACAGAAAGAGAGCTTTTCACCAGCTCCTAAAGTGCAAGTACAATAATTTTAGCCTATTTATTAAATATCATGACAAAAATGTATGTTTGCTCAATATCATTGCCTCATCAGCTTATGCAGCACAAACAGATGCATTTACAATTAAAGGGTGGACTAATTCAGTAACTGTAACTGTAAACTAATTCAGAACAAATTTACAAATTTAAAATGTGTTTTTAAATATAAGAACAAGATGGCAAGGGAGGAGTGCACAGGGTACTTTAAACGTTTAGCCAGTTCAAATGGACGCATTAATTATAAAAAAAGAAACTAAAAAGTGGCAAAACAGGGTTTCTCTGTTGGTGCATGGAGAACAATCCTCTACACTTTATAACAGGCCTGGGGATGCAGTTGGATAAAACAAAAATACATAATCATACCTGCACTGTACAAATGATGTAATGTGACCAGAACGAGACAGGGCAGGATACAGACCACCCAGACAGAATGCAGGATAAATTCCCTTTAAAAAAAGAAAAAGAAATACAACAACAAAGGCACAAAAGCAAGACCTTAAACAGCACGATGAGGGACAAAAAAGAAAAACAAAAAAACAGCAGCCATAACTAGGAATGGAGTTTAAAGGACTGTCAGACCATACCACTGCTCAGCATGCCCTTCTCTTTTTCAACACCCCCTCCCTTCCTCCCCTTTTCCTCAATATGGTAATGTGTCCAAAGGCCAAACTGAGAACCATGCCCAGTGCAACTCCCCAAAGAGGACATCTGAAAGTAGGGTCAAGGATCTTACTGGAACTCAAGCTCTGCAGTTGCTTTTATCTGCTCCATCTGCCTGGGTTTGGGAGTCAGAGGGCAACACCGGTAGGGGAGAGAGGCCACCCAGCCCTGCGTTGGGGGGCCCTCAGATGTGGGTCTCAGTAACCAGGGTTAACAGGGTGCACGTGGAGGACACGCTAGAGGAGCGCTCCTGGAGGGAGTTGTTGTTGTCCCAGACGCCGGCCACCGTGTGGCCGGCAGCCGGGGACTCGCACCCGAGGGTCCTGCCGATCTCGGGGCACAGCGCCAGGCAGAACCTCTGGGCCAGGAGGCGGAACTTCCTGCGGAAGCTGCGGTTGATCCAGAAGTAGAAGATGCAGTTGAGGAAGCCGTTGGACGTGGGCAGCCACACAGCCACAAACTCCACCCACTCCGGAACTTTTCCGCCCGAGATGGCTGGGGCAGAAGAGGGAGGAGAGAAATTCAGAAGCGGACAATCACGGGAGCTTGGAGTTGAGGCTCGTTGTTTGTAATAAACACATCTCTGTTTTTCTTTCCCGTTTTAGCACAGTGTCAATACAGTCCACGTCGTTCTATTTTTGGAAAGTCTAAACCCCTGCCCCATCCAGTGGGCGGTACATCACCTGCAAAAAAAGGTTTCAAACGGCTCTCCAGATGATTGTACCGGTGATAAACACACAGTCTACAACCTTTCAGTTGAGAATGAAACATCTACTTATTAGGTTGAGACAAATATCTTTCCTTGTAATGTTTCCTTTTGATATTATAATCTGAACTCTGTGAAGCATTTTCCAAGCGATCAAAGTGATACAAACCCACAGGATCACAATTTTAGATGAAAAGAAACAGCAAAATTTACTTCAAATGACTGCAGTTACACAGTGGAGTCCATATTCTCCCTTTGTTTGTCAGTAACACTGGCTAACAAATCTCCATTTTGCTTTAATTACTTTACTGATTCATGGTGAAGGCTAAACGTTGGAGTTATTTTTAGATTTCATTGGTACAGACCATATTTCAGTATTTATGCCTTAACAAAACATGTGAATTAAAATTCCAATGCTAGCGGGAAACATGCTTGTTGATGAGCAAACCATGAACCTATCGCTGGAAAATGCACTTTTCTTGTAATATTGCACATAGTTGCACAGTTTACTCACCGTTGTACAGGATAGTCACCATGCATGGCGTCCAGCAGGTGTAGTACACAGTCATAACTGGAACAAGCACTCGGGAGGCCACGTCGGGTCTGATGTGGCCGCCTATGTTGTGCTTCTGAAGTTTTAACCGCTGTCTCTTTGCGGCAAACCAAAGCCGAAGGTTGGCGTAAGTCATGATGGTTGAACACGGGAAAAATATTAAGCAGGTTAAAGTCAAAGAATACACGACGTTGCTGGAATACGAGGGGTTGCAAACCAAAGACGCTGTGGAGAAGTGCACCTTAATGATCCCATCGGGAAAGGAGATAGGCAACAGGAGCACGGGTGGGAATAACCAGGCGAACGCTATCAAAATCAGAGCTCTCCTTCTAGTCATTAATGATGTGTACTTCAGCGGATTGAACACCGCCACGTACCTTTCGAGGCTTATGGTGGCGAGAGTATACATGCAAGTGGCGTAAATTGTGGAGTTAAAAAATGCCACAACATGACAGAAGGGATCAGGCCCGTCCCTGTAGTCCTTCAGCAGACTTACGCAAAGGTTCAAAGGCATGACAACGAGTCCGAACGCAGCGTCGGCTCCAGTCAGAGAAAGTAAAAAGTACCGCGAGTTTCTTGACCACCCGGCCACTGAGGAGGCGATGACCGAAACGACAGCCATGTTTCCAAGTGTAATCATTACTCCCAAAACCGATATTATTGCTATTTTTATGGGGCGATGGGATAACTCAAGAAGCCTTTGACTGTCCGTGATGGTTGAATTAAAGCTCCCATCGGTAGCAACTTGACCTGATGTGATGTTTAGCATAGTTGCCTTGTAGAAAGGTCAGCATTTGTCGACCAAGTGGGGCCACTTATCTCAGATTATCGTACTTAACCAAACAAAAACAAAACAGAAAGAACTGCCACGACCCAGGGACACACAAACAAGTCTCTTTCAAAGAGAAATGAACACGACAACGCCAAATACTCCAAACATGGTATATGCAGCGTTAAATAGCTCACCCGTGGCAAATTACCAATCCTGCCACATGCTCGCATCAGCCAATCAACTTTCACGCCTCTGAGATACAAAATACAGATCTAGATCTGAGATTGTGTACAAGGAAATTTACGTGCAAGAGTAGGCGAGAGCATGGCCTATAGTTTTACATGTTGTCGCCATTCAACGCCAGTTAAAGGTTTTTCAAGTGACTGCACCTTTTTGACGATTGTGGGTGGTAATTATATGTCTCACTATTGGTTAAAGGTATATACACTCTGCATTCTAGTCTGATCTAACGTTATGTTCCCCCAAGTTTGTGGCAAATTCTAAGCCTACATATTCTAAAGTGTATTAAAATTAAAATGTACCATCAATAATACACATATATGAATACTTTGTCCCAAAGTCTTCTTTGAAGATGATGTCTCCGTACAGACACACACCCTTGATTGGTTTATTGTTTTATATAGCTGTATGAGCTCTGGTGTTATTATGAGGAATTGTGAGTAGGCCTACTATTCTTCTGTGACCGTATCTGCTTGCTACATTTATGGGCAGTATAAAGTGATGAAAAGTGATATGCAGTCTAAGCACTAACATGCTGGAGTCCATGATGAGCAACATTTTTAGAAAACGTGAGGCAACTCTTTATTTTGCCCTGCGGCCACCACTGGTGAAAAGCGCCGGTCACTGCTTCGGACGTGCATTCCGAAACGTCCGTCCCAAGACAGTAAAGAAACAGATGCAGAAGCGCATCCAAAAGACTAACAATGGCAAGCCGACGGGTGAAGAGCTAGGCGAATTAGCGATCACATTAGCAATAGCCCGTTTCCTCCACCAAACGCAATCCTTGGACTTCTTGTGGTGCGATTTGGTCATTAGCAGAGTGACAAGCAAATTTATCAAAGGCAGAGTTCTGTTGTTTCCTGGCTGCGCCGCGCTCCGAGTCCCAGTGTGATTACGACCCCCCTAATGGGGAGCTTCATAGCTTTCTTGCAATAAAAATACAACGTCAACTAGATATCTCTCGTCATTTTAAGAATGGAACGGCATAATCTAAAACGAATTTTTTGAGGATATGTTTGATAGGTAGGGACGGTGCATTATGTATTACGAAAGTAAACCGGTTTCTTTGTTTGACGACATAAATGGTGCGAGCATTTCCAGGCTTTAATATTGTTAGTAGTCATCAGGAACGTTTAGCATATACACTATATAGTCAAACAATCAGTTTTGGCAGCAGCATGAATTGAAGGAATTAGCCATTTGATGCAAAATAATGCTATTAAATGTAAATGTTGCACATACAATACAAACACAATACACAGTGCACATACCATTAGTTTTATAAACACAGAGTTCAGCAGCATCTACATTTAAAAATCCTTGGCTTTTCTTCCTATTCGGGCTTTGATTTAAGAAACAGTAACATTAAAAGTGAGAAATGCATCTGATGCAACGAACACCGATTCCTCCTTGGATTTTGTATCAAGGCGTTAAATTGAATATAATTTTCATTTAATTTTATTTCAAAGTTCATTCATTGTGTTAAATGCTAATTTGAATGTCATACGTCATTTCTACAAGCATTGTAAATCTTGACCAGTGTGAGTTGTGGTACTGCAGCCTCCACAGACTGTGGGATTGACATGTTGTGTTACCTGACACGCCTCCTAAAACACCCGACACTAATATCATTAGACTGCTGTTGAAAGTGAGGCTGAGTTCACAAACAATGTGGTGAATCATTTTTCAAATGGTCAAAAAGCACCACTCCTGAGAAGCCAACAGAGCTTTTTTCAAACCACACTGCAATTCTTTTTCACCAAACATGTAATGTTTAATGTCAAGCGATTTTGCTTTCCGTCCGCACAATTGTCATTCACGATGCTGAATAATGAATTAGAGGACAGAAACATTTTTCCATTTCAAATGAACACTATATCTGTGTCTGTGTACCCACATATAATGTCATTACTGTGGAAAGAATCAATTTCAAGGGTTATAATGTCTCCTTAATGGGGATAAGCCAATGCTGTGCTTGCCCTTGCAAACATCTTGAAATGATAGTTTTAATGCTTGCATTTTGCAGTTGATATTTGTGCACATAGGCATGATGTGTGTCTGAGCATTTGTGTGTGTGTGTGTGTGTGTGTGTATACATATATGAGTGTATCCTCTACATTCAAGCAGTAGGCGCATGTGGGTGTACACATATATCCAATGATACAGAAGAGGTTGACGCTGCTTGCTTCTCACCGGCCTCTCTGTTTCACAACTGGACAGCAACTCTTGGCAGAGGAGTGATGCTACTTTAGGCAGCAGTGTGTGTGTGTGTGTGTGTGTGTGTGAGGGCAGGGGTGGAGGGGGGTGTGTGTGGATGGTGGGGGGTGACTAACACGAACCTGCTAACCTGGCTCCGTGTTAGAAGAAGGTGCTCCCTGCTTTCAGTCTGACAGGCACTCCACCCGATAACAAGGCCCTGACAGACAAAACTTACACTGCCAGGTGCTTCCAGCCCTGCGGCCTGTGTATTTATGGATAAGTGCCCTCTTTGCAGAATGGTGCCAAGAGCGGGCTCTCTGCTTACATTTCTTTGCCTTTTTTTCTGATTTGTTTATCAGTCTTGTGGTTATAATGCTGTTGGGCCTGTGTGGGCACAAGGCCTCCATTCTATTCAAGCACTTTTATGTACTTCTTAGGTGCCTGATTGCTTTGAAAATGTGAAAATTACATACATTCACACACACACAAAATATTTGATTGTAGAGAAGTGTCTTATTCTGTGGCAATCAGCAATGAAAAGCCTTTGTAAACGCTAAGCGATTGTCATCCTTGTTTGTACTTCATTTTGTCTACAACATTGTAATGTAAACTGCACCAGATACATGCATTCCTGACACATACATGTATACTGCCAGACAGAAGAGCAAAACAAATCCTTCAGCAAGGCTTTTCTCTGTATATTGTCGTATAACACTATATGGTGTAGGATTTCATGCCATATATCACCACTGCCTAATTTATTTACTGAGGTAAACAAATGTTAAAATATTGAAGTAAAAAAAGCCCAGTGAACTTGGTTTGTTTGTTTCCATTTTGTCATCAATTTGTCACCATTCAGCAGTCACCAGCCACAGCAGGAATCAAAAACAACACTGACGAATCGGTCTCGAAAGATGTTACATTTTTATCATTCAATTTCAAAAAGCAAAATGGTGTAGTTTGAAGTCATTGCTCATGTCTTTAAAAAAAAAAAAAACAGTGAGAATGCCTACGCAGTCTAGCACTTGCTATGAATATAATTATATGAATGTGTTGTGCTCTACAAATGACCTGAAGGAAATGGAATTTTCAAGGGACATTCTATTTTTAAAAAGTGTGTGTGTGTATGTGTGTGTGTGGGTGTGTGTGTGTGTGCGTGTGTGTGTGTGTGTGTGTGTGTGTGTGTGTGTTGTGGCGGGGCTGGCGCGGGAGGAGTAATACTGTAAGCACATGCTCTCTATGGTTTATAATGCAAATGAGCTTGTTAAAATGTTCAATTGCAAGCTGAGCTGAAAGAACGAGGACAAGAGACAATCAGGCTACAATTCAGTTTCTTGAAATCAGCATTGTTTCTTTGATCTGAAGCAATCAGAATATTCCAAACACACAGGAAAAAAAAGAAAAACACTGTAGGAGGGAATTAAAAAGGCTTAATTTTATGTGTCCGGCATTATTGTTTTGCTGTAGAAACATTGCTGTAATTTGCCATTGTAATGTTCACCCTTGGTATTCAGCAGACTGGAATGTATCAGAGAACTCGTGCTGCTCTAATTTAGTCCCTGTGAGAACCATTAAACAAACTGCCACTGACTGGGCGAAAAACCTCAGTGGAATCTCCCAGAACACAAAAAAAGCACGAGCATTCATCGCGTCTAATTTGGGAAATATTGCTGCCGTTTCCATGGAACGCGTGTGTGTGTGTGTGTGTGTGTGTGTGTGTGTGTGTGTGTGTGTCTGGCAGTAGAGTCAGACAGCAGTTTCTGCATGTCCCCAGTTGCTCCCCCAGCCTCACAGCCACAATCCCCCATCCCTGGCCCTGAAATAGAGCGGGTCAAATGAGGATTTGCCAGGGCTACCTGCGAATGCACCCCCATCCGTCTAATGTAACGAATGATTACTGCGGCATCGCGCTGCTGTCATTTCCCACGTTGCCTTCGGCACCACCCTTGTTCTTCGTTCTTCTCATCTTTTTGCTTTCGTGCATTTTCATTAAGGATTCACTTTCACTTCCCACACCTAACCGTAGTATGTGTCTGTGGGACACATTTTAAAAGGGGAATTAACAAGAAATATACATACGCAAGTCAAACTGAAAAAGGAACCATAACTGTGTGCCATGAGTGCATATATCACCAGTCACAATGTTTGTGTCAGCGTGTAGCTGTGACCTAGTTTTGACAGTCTCCATGCTTCAAAATGACTCCTTCTGGGCATACTTCATAATTCTATGACTGTACAAGTGGGACAAAAATCAAGAGGCCTACTTTTTCTCTCAATGAGAATTATACCTTCTGGAAAGCAAAGGAAAATGCTAACAGTCTTTGTCATGCTTTGTGGAAAACCCATTTTGGGTAACTATCTCATGAGGAAATTGCAAGTCATTGGGGGTAACACAGAGAGTCAATTGTATTGACTCATCTGTCAAATGTGAATTGTAGCCAAGGGGGTATTTCATTCACAAGTGGAATTGGCTTGCTTTGCCATTATTGTGAATGGTGGGATTTGACATTAGTTTTATTGTGAGAATGTGGAGATTTACTTGTAGTCAGGGAAGTCTGTATTCAACTGCTTGGTTGACTGATGGTGTATTAATCCATCATGAGTGATGTATTTATTTTTGCTCTGAATAATTCATTCATGCATTAAGGACTGGAAGTATAGTACTGTATCCCCACAGAAACCAATCTGACAGCATGGGGAGATCTTAATTGGCTAATGCACTGGACGTTATAGTCAAAATTCTCATGAAGAGGAAGGTTTTCTCTCACTCACTCTCTGTTTTTCCATTTATATACAGTACCAGTGAAAAGTTTGGACACACCTGATTAAAATAATGGAAAATGTGCATTCAAAGACATTTTGATTTTGAGACATTTCTTTAACAAATATAAATAATGAAGCTGATGTCTATGCATGAATTTCTTTCAAAAAATCTCTGATTTAAAAAACATATTTTTGGCTATTTTGAAGAATCTAAAATATGAGATATAACTTTTGATTTGTTTATAACACTTTTGGTCACTGCATAATTCCATTTGTGTTATTTCATAGTTTTGACTGGTTTTCTATTATTCTAAAATGTGCAAAATAGTAAAAATAAAGAAGGAAAAGCGTGTCCAGACTTTTGCCTGGTATTGTACATGTGTGTGTTTCTATGTGTGAGTCAGGACACTGGACAGCAATAGTCCACTGTGGTCAGGGACAGTGGAAATTCTACAGCAGACTCCATGCCAAAAACTATCCAGCCTGCAAAAATAGTTTTTTTTTTTCATTTGTTTGTGTGTGTGTAACTGTTTGCTCCCTTAGTCTCGCAAAACTCATTGTTTAGTTCTCTGTTCTTTTCTGTACAAGCCAGATAAATCACACATACATGCAGTGAGACCTTGTGAGTCAACTCATTGGTGGTACCTGCTCAGAGGTCTCTAGCACAGTGTTTAGCATGGGTAGAAGCCTCTTTTTTGTATCACTGAAAGAAACGATACATGTAGGCTCAATAGGGTGAAGCAGTCTTTGGAATTTGAGTGACACTGTGTGACATCTGTTGACCAGATTAATACACCCTGTGATGGTAGACAAGGTAAGGCGTGGGGGTGGTAACTGGGTTTGTTGGCTCCTCCCCCAAGACTGTGTCAGAGTTTACCGCCTGTTTACCGCCTGTTTTACTACTGGCTCCATAGCTACAGCACTCTCAACACAGGAACCCATCCGTCAATGCTGAATACTGCCTCGCTGGTTATCACCCGTGGACACTCAGTTTTTGTTCATTTTCTTGCAGGCGGTCATCACCTACACACAGGCGAAGGGGCGATGTGGTGTTCCTAATTAACATGCAACCAGTATCTGTTAAGCTCATGCCGTCTTCCAGGGCATGTTCATCTGCCTTGACTTCCCTATCACGCCAGTGCAAGAGTTTGTTGCAGCTAATCCACAATTATTTATGCATATACACTGCTGTGAGCGTGGTTGTCTCTGAGGGGGTGGCAGCAGGAATATGTGGATTTCCTGGCCTTAACCAGGACAGATTAACTTCATCACTGTTCTTGAGGAACTGGGTAAAAAAGGCCAACTACAACCAGGTGGAATGTACCTGCAAGGGAAAAACATGGTGGAATGGCGTGTGAGTGTTTGGCTACAGACCATTTTGGATTTCACAAATTTTTTTATTTTTTTGGACAAAGAATCTGATAGGGGAATGGAACCTGATTTGTGGACTTGGGCTAAGAGCTCTGTGTTGTGGATAATTGTGTGACACCTGAAACTGGAGATTTTTTTTTTTAATTCCAGTCAACCCCCTTTCCCTTGTACACATTGCCTCAATACCTGAAGTTCCAAATGAAGATGTGGGAGGAAAATTTTTTAGACAATCCCTATGTGACAAACAATCCCATCCCATCCTCAAGTATAAAAATCCCACTCACCATTTCATTTTCATGTCAGCTGTTCACAGCACCCCTCTCCCACCCCATCTCCTCCTTATTTCTATTCCTATGTATCACGTCCAGCGGGGGGGGGTCAGCAACCTCAGCCCAGGGAAAGGCATGACCCCTTCCTCAGACTCCAAGCCAAAGAAGCGTGCCCTATACCCTCATCGACAGCAACACCTCTTATCGTATTAAAATTCATACGTACTGACTCATATCTAACCTTTATATTCAGCATTTTGTGCTCCTGTTGGATTCATTTTATTTCTAACTGCCACGTAGGTCAGTCCCACACCTTCTAGCTTGTGACAGCACACACATGATCTAATAGAGGTCTGCAGCACTGACTATCAGAAAACGCTTCGCCATGCACTCTGCACTTCCAGACACAGACATATTGAAACAATCACATCCAATTCCGAGCGAGAATAACAGTTACATAAGCTCCGCTCCTCGCTCGCAGAAACATGCTATTACTGGAACCGGAGGTATTGACTTTTTGTTTAATGTATTCCCACTCTTGTTAGCTATAGCTTCCAACCAATTTTTTTTGTCCTCTCCAGTAGTGCAGAATCTTGGCAGCTGAATGGATAACAGCCGGGGTGGTTTCTGATTGGTTCCCTGGGATGATGCCACAGCCCCGGGAAGGAACAGAGTGTCAGGCAGGTCACCCTCTCCAGGCTACAATGTATTACAGTGTCTGCACCAAGGAGGGGGATCCGGGTGAATTCACTCAGCATCTCTGTCAGAGTCTCCCCTCACCCCCACTGTGATGAATAAAGTACCACCATGCTAGCGGAGGCCCCTCTGTAAGCCTGCAGGTCCTCATTAAAAGTTTATTACTGTTCGTTAAAAAAAAAAAAAAAAGCAGGAGCGAGCAGTAGAGGTGCAAGTAGCCCTTATCTTTAGCAGGTGAACCCCTTTTTCCATATGAAAGAACAGATGTATGGATAAATATATATGTCATGAATAATGCATTCATTTTCGAGAGTTTTAGATGGTATGGAATTCGGGCTCGCTGTCGCTGCTGGCTATTTCCATAGACGTTGCCACATATTCTTCTGAAAGAACGTTCCTTTCAACCCCCAAAGTCAAGGGGGATATAGCTGGTTGCTGAGCTTAGCTTACCAAATTATGTTTGTTTTGTAAATATCAAGCCAAGGGTTCTCATTGCCTATTTTGTTTTTACCTCACATTTAAATTACCAAGTGAAATACTGTGCCTAACCATAATAGCATGAGTAGTTGCATAAGTAGACATAAACGTAAATAGCTGTCTGTACCGGGTTCAGTCTGAGATGCTTTACTGCTCAAAGAAGAATAATACTGTGGTCCTGAATAGTCCACATTCTTCATGGAGCTTGTCTAAATCAATAAGTGTATTTTTGAGGCTTTAGCAATTTAAATTTAACTCATTAGAAATGGATGAGCTCTTTCCAAAACAGCCTCGTTACTTCTCACACTTGTTTGTGGAAACGCTGTCGCACTTACAAAAAAAATAAGTAGGCAGAACTGATACAAAGTGATAAAGACAAACTTTACTATACCTTGAAGCAATAGGTGGAGAAAAACAAAAGCCTGCTTGTTTCCTCCATGCAACGGTATGAATGGAATCACCCAGGGGCATTTTACAAGTGCAGTTAATCATATCAAAGACATCTTTTTTTCACCCTTTCTCTGCTACAATATGCGACACATGTCCTCATCCCAAAGGCTCTATAATTAATTAGTTCTAACTTTGTGTGACTGATGAATCCACTAAAGATGCAGCAGTCTTTCTTCCATCCTTTTTCTCCCTGAAATAGCATGAGTCATCTGACCATAACGGGGGGGGCGGGTGCAGGAAAACAGCTTGCTGTGTGACGGAGACGGCCGCACTTCCAGCAGTATATATGCATAAATAATTGTGGATTAGCCGCAACAAACTCTTGCACTGGCGTGATAGGGAAGTCAAGGCAGATGAACATGCCCTGGAAGATGGCATGAGCTCAACAGATACTGGGTTCATATTAATTATAAATACCACATCAACCCTTTGCCTGCGTGTAGGTGATGAGCGTCTGTGAGAAAATGAACAAAAGTCAGTGTCCCTAGGTGATAACCGGGGAGGCAGAATTCAGCATCGACAGGCAAGTACCAGTTTAGAGGAGCGCTGTAGCTATGGAGCCGCCAAACTGCAGACCTCTGACGCACATGTGACGTTTAGTGCGTCATTAGCAATCTAACACAGGACACCCCATCCATCCAACATTGTCCGCAGTTTGCTACAGCTGTAATTTGGAAGGTAAACATCCCAATTATCATTCATTGTCTTCTTCTTCTGGCATTTTTTGACTGCTCTAGGCCCATGTTTTGCGAGACCTTGAAATGAGATCATAAAAAGAAAGAAGTTGGATATCAAAACATGAATGTGGGGATGGGAAGTTCACACCAATGATACAATGACATTCAAACAACTGAGAAGAGCCCATCTACATGTCAGTAATGGGTGCATGTTTACAGTTGACTGTAGAGCTGGAGAGTTTTTCACTCAAAGATGAGCCTGTTCCTAAGATTCCTAAGATAAGTGACAGAAAAAAATATTTTACCTGCATTTAGCAAGCAAAACTTTTCATCCTTATGACTTTTTTTTCAGGCAGCACTGGGATGTATCTGTGGTGTTTGGTATTTTAAAAACTTGTCACTAATCTTAAGGGCACAATCTGAGCATGAAAAACATCTGGGCACCGGTAGCATTTAAATAAGATCAGGAGTAAATGGCATAAATGTTTTTGGGGGGATGTCCAATAGTCTCAGCAATGTACAGTGCGCAGTAACACCATCAGTGTTCAAACACCTTGAAATTTGACTCTTTAATTTTTAAAACCATGCAGAAAATTAAATAACTACAGCACTATATTCCTCCAAAAGTATTCTCAATAATCTTTTTCAAATATATGCTACTTCTTACAGCAGAGGCTAAAAAAATGAAGGAAATTAACAGCTGGAAAATTGGATTTAAGGGACACTGGATAGTTCTTATTTTAGTCTGGCGTATATTTGTACTCTCATAAAGGTGCTAATAATGGCGCCTGGGCTGCAGCAAAGTGCTGGAGTCTGCATTCACACTAAAGTTTGTGCTGTTTGAATAACTGAATAACACTGCTTGTCACCCTTAAAGTGCACAGAGGGTATTTCTTTGAAGAAAAAAAAATCATTAGCACATCCTTGAGACTGAATTGATTTTAAAAGTTTGAATGGAACAATTTAATAAGACAAAAAATGAGCAAAAAAAAAAAAAAAAGCTGCAGGGAAAGTATTTGGATGGATTACCAAGTATGTACCAGGTAGATGGTGCTCACCAGGCCTGTGATAAAACTACTTGCCATGTCCCACCAAATACTTTCCCTGAGTTTAAGTAATTAAATTCCATGCAATAACCATATTAATAAAATGAGCTTACTCATTTTTGTAGTGTAGTAATCACAATTCGCTATCTCCACCACTCCCAAAGTGAATTTTGGGTGTAACATTTTTCTTGCTGGCTCCTCAAACTCCACCATTCCTTTACCTAATACACAAGGCCAAGAACTTGCACTTCGTTGTTTGTACTTGGACAAGAAAAGACCAATAAGCTTCCTGCATGCGCATAAGCCCAAGTATAGTAGAAATGGTTTTGTTCACATGAGGCAAAAGTTTCTGAGGCCTGTCAAAAATATTTTATTAATCAACATATATGTGAAAAGTGCAAGACGTACTTTGCATAAAACGTGAAATCTGTACCAACAAACATTTCAGTCAAAGCTTTCATCAGCGCCCCAATGTACCAGGTCTAATATCCTCATCTCTGCCCTCCAGGATGTCAGTCTGATGTTTGTTGGATGGGATTTTATGAAAGTCTTTGTTCTGGTGATTGTACCGAACAGGTCAACGACCCCAAGAAACTCATCAAACACAGAAAAATATCTCTTCACAGAAAGGTGGCAGAAATGAAATCTCTCTGAATCAAATAAAGATGACATTCATCTGCATATTTTTTCCCTCCTGAGCAGTAGCAAGGAAAAGAGAGAGAAAAACTAATTAACAACCAGCCTCGGAGCCAGTCGGTGTATCCAAAACATAATCACAAAATGTAATTTCCTTTATGTGCTATTGTTGCAAGGACAGGTCTGAGATTAAACAGTTATGAGCTCTAATGGGGGTTTAATTTCATTTGTATTATTTATTCAGGTCCAGTTCGGCTCATTTTGCTTTCAGGGGGGCATACGTGCAGATATTCCTCTGTGTCTGAGAGAGTGAAGAATTGCTGTGCACCAAAGTCTTTAGGGAAAAGGGATTTGAACCCACACGGTCATGGGTTTTTAATCCTGAATGGGGTACAGCTCTTGTATCCTTGAGTAATGTTCTTAAATCGTATCACATAATCAAATGTTTCACTGCAAATTGGTAACATGTAAGTTGCTTGTTATTCAAAGTTAGGTTTTGGTAGCAAATACTGCAAATAGTGTAAAATCTATGGTGACAGTAAGGAGAAACCAGCCCCTGAACAGATAGACAGAAGGGCTTCTTTATCTGAGCAGAGTGTCACCTGACTGAAAGGATTATAAAATCACTACTCCCCTCCCTGGCTTATCTCAACTCCATACCTGTTCTATGGCTGCAGCAGAGTTTGGCTCTTACAAGATAAGAAACTAAGCTGGATATGCATAGAGACACATTGGTTTTGACACGACAATTCTGTCTGAACAACACTTTGTGTCAGGAAGAAGGATAGAGCTCCCAGAATCAAAAGTGCTGACGCGGTCACCGGTGGGTTTAAGAAAGGTTTAGCCTGCCCCTCACCACCGAAACCCAACACCCACCCCCCCAGTGTTACTGTCTCCCCGAGCAACCTTGCGCTGACATTGTGGCATCGTGAAAACATTCTTTTAACAGCATCCCGCAATTGTCGCGATAAAACGTTCCACCTCCCTGGAAAACGGCACATCGTTATTTCAGCAGGACACGCCCGAGTGAAGGTCAGGGCCCTCCGAGTCTGCCACTGAGTCTGTCCATTTTAATTAACGCTTGATGATAATTGCCTCACTCTTGGTCAGTAAGGCGAATTAAAACCATCTTCCCTAGCAGAGATTAACAGGGCCACTTGTAGGGGGGGGGAATAATGAGGTGAGGATAACCCATTAATGAGGTCTGAGGTCATTATCATTAATGAATAATGAAGCAAAAAAACCCTCATCCATCTGCATTGGATATATAAAAGATGCAACAGAAAGGGACACATTCCAGAGCATAGTGGAAAATATTCCAACACTTTTCCCATTGTTTATATTTTCTGCTGGAAAGTCTAGTTGTTGTTGAAGGGCCATACGCAAATTTACATGGCAATACATACAGTCCGCTTTCAAAAATTGCACAGCTTGATATATTTGCTCCAGTAAACTTTAAAATGTAAATTGCATTTAAGATCCACTTCTTGAAGCGAAGAGTATGAAAAATGACATTATTCAGTTTCCTGTAAAGGTGTTCTGTAATGCAGGCTTGCATGGAGACATACACATACGGCATTTGAAGCAAACAGCATATAGAATAATATTTGCTCCTGTCTTGTCAATACATAGTCCCATTTACACTCTTGCACATGCAAACAGACACACACACGCACGCACACACACACACACACACACACACACACACACACACACACACACGCGCACACACACACACACACACACACACACACACTCTCTATACTGCTTTTATCAGTGCAGCTCTGTATGGCTCTCTGTATAGCGCAGGCAGGTTATGCATGACTCTGTAAACGATTCAATGATTACCGCACAGTTGTTTGGTTTTTATCTGCTAGTCCGACCAGCCGTGCAGGAAGATCAAAAGCAGAAACGTTGTCATTCCGGCGTCTGAAACTTTTAATCTCTGAGCCCAGGGGTGCTGTCACAGCTGATAATGAGGCACTATTAGCCATGTTTACCTGTGGAGAATTACTGTGTCCTCGCAGCCAACAGGAAGCCGTTATTCAGGACCCACAGATGAAATCTTCCCTCTAAAATGGGCGGGGGCCTGGGGAGGGGGGAGGGGGGGTGCTGCTTCAGAAAACCAGCATCTTCATCAATCAGCTCAAGAGCTGAGGACTGGAGCCTTAAAATGAACAATTTACCCTTTGCTTTTTCAGCCAGAAAGGAGAGGAAATCTTATTTTCTGCCTAGTTATCTCCCCTTTATCATTTTCCCTCTCCCTGCTTCCTGTTTTTTTTTTTTTACCAGACGTTAGCGGTGCAAGGCAATGCTATTACGAATGTATACAAATGACAGGCTGAATTATCGGTGTCAGACATCTCCTTTTATTCAGATCATTTTATTGTCAGGGACGCCAGATTCCCGGAACTAATTTGCACCTTATTAAGAATATTTCACCGGAGCGGCTAAAATGACAGTCATTCTCACCAATCTGTTTGTCAAAAGGAACAATAATCCAAAAATAATTAGGGGGGGTTTTCTCTGGTGAACAGGAGAGCTTTAACAAAACTGTGAAAGGCCAGCGCAGCGTGGAGCAACATCAGCATATTAAAGGGGAACGCTGAAATTACTGTTCAGTGGGATTCATGAAAACACTGAAAAGGTGTTAACACTGAAACAGTGGTGTCTTTGTGTCTGCAGATTTTGAGTTTTAAGTGGATGACTGTAAACTAAGCTTTCTCCCCGCGTGCGGGGCTCTTAATATTCAGCAAATGCCCTCAGTGTCCATTACACAGGAGAAAGCTGGGTTTGCCCGTGCTGAAGAGGAATGGCTCTGAACGACCACAATTTTTCAGATACTTTAATCTGACTTAAGACAGATCTGCAAATCACTGACCCTTTGAGAAGGGATATGAATGCTGGCTGAGTGACATTTCTGCAGCTGAGAATGAGATGCATGTGCAGGCTTCTTCTCTTCTGTTTCTGTGCTCAGGAAAAAGGGGAAGAATGGGGCAGGATGCACACCCAGAAGGATGTAAAGCCGGCCATCTTTCCCATGTAACAGGTCAGTCCTGAACCCCTCAGCACCAGATATAGACACCATCCCTAGGCATGATGCTGTCCCATTGAAGACAGGCCCAGGCTAATGTGAAACATGACAGGGAGTTGAGGGAATGAGGTTGTGGAGATATTATTTGTGTGTGTGTGTGTGTGTGTGTGTGTGTGTGTGTGTGTGTGTGTGTGTGTGTGTGTGTGTGTGTGTGTGTGTGTGTGTGTGTGTGTGTGTGTGTGTGTGTGTGTAGGTGTGTTGAGTGGGAGTGTGTATATTTGTGTGTCTGTCCTCCACAGAGGTGTGACATCCACAAAGGTGCAGTCAGTTTGCCAACTGAGCATCCTGAATTCCTGGAGCAATGAAGAGAAAAAACATGAGGAGGAAAAAAAAAACAAAGGAAAAACATTATCAAGAATGAAAGCACGATGAAATCAACACCGCATGTAAGAGTAAGAGGCTGGGCCCTGACCAAGACAAAGAGGCTCTGAAGGACTGGGAGGTGGTTACCAGTGCCACAGAGGTGGAAGCACTCTCATTCTACAGCGGATTACATTTTCTGTGATCATGAAGCAAACAGCAGATGAATGAACCCAGCCAAGGCGCAACCTCGAATGCAAGGCAGCTCCCTTCACTGAAACCCGCTCACAGTAGATGTCACGCAATACATGAACAAAGATAGACTTTTTTTTTTTCCAAGCACGAACTCGAGACAAAAGCAATAATGGTTTCTGTCGCATCTGTCTTTCTCACTTTTTTCCCAGGACAATGCAGCGCATGACATCTGAGGGTTTCTTTGGATAAACGTCAATACCGGATAGCAGTCAGTGTGCTTGTCCCCACAGTACATAGAGAGCTATTATAGTCGTCATTCTTTTCTACCTTGGATTTGTTCCTTCTGCTCTGCACTTTCAAAAACATTTACATCTATCAATTGGATGGGGTATGACAGACAGGGGCATTTTCATTTTGTCGCTTGCTGCACCGTATAAATAAAATAATTTATGGGAGGAGAGATATAAACTAGTCACACAACACTCTAGTTTCAAACTGGAGTTCAGGGTACTTTTATGGATGGGAGCACTCATAACTGAGAGCATTGTGTGTGTGTGTGTGTGTGTGTGTGTGTGTGTGTGTGTGTGTGTGTGTGTGTGTGTGTGTGTGTGCGCATGCACCATTACACAGCACTGCGATAATAGGATCATCGTCCCATGTTTCTGTGGAGTTCCACGTAGGTGTATCAGGAGTTGAAATGCAGAGAGGTTTTTGAGAGGAAGCTCACGGCCTGTTTCATAATACCCTCTGATATATTTGGATAGTGACTTCATCTTACTGTTGAATTTCAGAACAGAGTAATTATCCCTACTTTGCCTTAGCTGCATTTGCAGCAGTAAGGGATATGGAAATCTCCAATGGAGTCTGAATAGCCAGTACATTACGATGTGAAAGTCTAAAGAAATTAGGCAGACAATAGCCCTAGGGGTAGCTGACTAAGGAGGTGACCTTGTATCTGTCATTCAGTTCAATTTAGGCAATATGGGTAATTTCTCTTTCTCCCTTTCTTTCCCTCTCCATCTCATTCTCTATCAGCCCTGGCTTCTCAAAAAACCCTTTTCAAGTGTCTTGTGTCTTGAAGGTGATTCATCTCTTAGTTAACTTAAAAATAGAAAAAAAAAACTTTTTCAAGTTTGGCCATTACAGCTGGGGACACTTGTAAGTTTTGAGATTGTGCCGCATTTGTTCAAAGCCAGTGTGAAAAGAAAAAACAACAGATAAATAGGCCTTGATATTCATGCAGGATTATTACAAAGATTAAATCTGATATAATTAACCATCTTCAAGGAGCTCGCCATTGAGTGCTCAAGCTTACAGTCGCCACCAAGTGCCTCTTATTAATCAATGCAGGGAGCTGAAGAGTATCTGCAATCAGAGGACATTCAGAGAGACTTGATGTCAACTTGCCAGTTTTTGTTGCAGCAGGACAAGACAAAGCCCTTGATTGACATGGCTAAATGAAGGAACAGGTGCACTAGAACACTCCAGACTCCAGCCATGCGTGTTCTCATCCAGAGGCGGATTGTACATTATATCTCTCAGCTTCTCAGCTCTCTCTCTCCCGATGTTGTTCTGGCTGGGCTCTTGCTTGATGTAAACCGGAGCCGGTGCATGTTGTAATCCAAATGGATTTCACTCTCGATTGAATCTTTAATACCGAATAATCTGTTTTCGCTTTTCTGTTTTGTTTCTTGTTTATTTTGCCTTTCACACATGCATGAGCAAAATCCCTGAGAGACAAGAATACTTTGCCATTCCAAGGGTTCTCTCCAGTCCTGCCTAATATTATATTCACAACACAGAGCAGTGCTTTGACAAAGATAAAGAATACGTTCGAGAGATTAGTCTTGGTCTCATTTTTTGCTCACAGGCTTGATGATTCTTGTCAGATTTTACTGATCCAGTGAGCGTATGAATTTGATATTGCACTTTTTAATCTTGCTTTACATCGACAATGAATCACATTCAGACTGAAAGCTTTGTGTACAAAACTTTTTGGGGCCACACACTTCCCTTGCGATATCTCATTTTCCAAAAATCTCACACATAAAATCTCCATCCACAGGGCTCCCCATTCCAAAAGGACTGCTGAAAAAGACAGAAGCTCTTATCATTATTCAATAAAAAGGAATAGAGTGACAGTACATCATGAACTCGAGTGGTAACCTAGAGAAAGTGTAGCAGTGTATAGCAATATCCTCTAAAATAACTCAAGCAGTGCTTTCAACACAATACTCTATATAATATTATGTATGTGTGTGTGTTGAAATATACCTCACCCTGAAACAAAGGCACACGCGCACACACACACGCACGCACGCACGCACACACACACACTTATTTATGTATATATGCATGTGCACCTTTATTCAGGGTGAGTTGCAGCGGTTAACATTTTTCACATAATCTGTTTATAAGGCTGAATATTCACTGAAGCAATTCATGTTAAGCACCTTGATCAGCTGTACAACAGCAGTGCCTAGGATTTAACCCTGACACTTCTTGGTTACAAGTGTGGTTTCCTAAGTGCTATACACATAGCTACCACAATGCTGTGAGGAAAGAGCTTTTAAATCACAAGGTCTTTCTCCTCACCTTATTGTATAACCACAATAGGACAGCCCAGTGGACAGTGGTGTCAACAGCTTAATACCTTGACTTATCCTGTTGTGTGACACCTCACTGGTCTGCTGTTGGTCCATGCCAAGAGGCAGAGCTGTAAATACAGCGACCTTTGAAAAGTTACTAACCTTGAGCATCTTACTGAATATTCTGCATCACACTGTCTGATTAAAGCAAGTGCAGAGACGCATTTTATGCCATGTTATCCAGTTCATGTGAAAACCTCCTGATGCCACTGGGTGATTTTACAGAGGTATGCTCCTCGAGCATGTGAGCGGCAGTTCACAATTGTCTCATTCATGCAGACTGTGAATTCAAATTCTGTGTGACAACAAAAAAAAAAAAAACGGGCCTGGCTTTCGAAGAGTCAATGAGGCGTTACCTCGAGAGCTAACGGGCCCTTAGCATTACACGTAACCCTGCACATCTGACAAGCTGAGAGGAAAAGGGACGCAAATGGTTCGGAAGTGAAATGTTACTTCGCTTGAAGCAACAGCTCGCCAGGGAGCCCGTCAGAAGACGAGGAAGAGGAATGGAGACAGCGAGTCGGAGGGGGCACGGTAACGAATCCCGGAGCGCCTCGGTGACGTGGCTCGCCCGCGTTTCCGTCTCGCCCACCTGTGTGCAGCCGACCCTGTGAAGCGAGGAGTGCTCCGCTCTCCCTCCATCCACGTCTGACAAGCCCCCCTGTGGGGCAGGGGGCTGCACTGCTGATCGCCTGTTTGCTTTTTTGTTTTGTTTCGCCTCCTTAAATGTGCTTCCTCCCGTCAAACCCAGCACAATGTCCAGAGGCTGTCAGCTCTAGGCTCCAGATGCTTTCCGTTAATGAAACAGAAGTCTTCAAATAAGTACACTGGTGCCGCTGAAAAGTGTTTTTCAGAAAGCTGTAATTGGTGTATTGTGTGGTACTATATTAAATGCAGTGGTAGATGAGATGATTCATGATGCCTGCTATCAAACAATGAAGTATCAACCCAAGTATAAGTACCATAGTATGTATATCCAAAGCTGCAAATGATTGATGGAGGTGAATAACTGGGCTGACCCCATAAAGTCTGTCCATCAATATAAAAGTCAGTACTGAGTATAAAAATGTGGAATTGTAAATGTTGATAGCAACATTTGTAGTATATAGATTTAGCCAGGGCATGATCATGTCCCAGTGTTTTTTAAATCACTGTATGTGGTTGATTCTTACACGAATAACTCTTATATACTGAGTACAGTGCAGTAGGGTGAGGATGTGTTGAGGTTGTGCAGGTAGGTGAAAAGAGGTCATGCACTTTTGCTTGTCCCAATCTTTACAGCTCATTAAACGGCTGTAAAATTTTCCTCTGCAAATTATCCATACAAGGTCAATATCATTTTCCTTTGTTGAAGAGACAAGGGACTTACGAGGAGGCTTGAAATCCAATCTGTTTGCTGAAGCGATTGCCTCCGATGAGAGGAGGAGGGCAGAGTGCAGGGCTGGGCGGAGGCGGTGTTTGTCTCCCTGATGTGATTAAACTCCTCCTGGGTCGATGTTGATGGAGTTCCACTCTCTCCATAATCCCAGCCCAGCGCTAGGAGCTGAGAGGGGAAGAAAGAGTGGCTACAGGCAGGGTCCAAGCATTCTACAGTACCGGTCAAAAGTTTGGACACACCTACTCATAGAACGGATTTTCTTTATTTTTACTATTTTCCACATTTTAGAATAACAGTAAAGACATCAAAACTATAATATAACACAAATGTAATTATGAATTGGCCAAAAAGTGTTAAACAAATCAAAGTTATCTTATATTTTACATTTTTCAAGAAAAAAAGATATGATTTTTTTTGGAAAGCAATAAATACATAGAAATCAACTTTTCAACTATTTATATTTGTCTAAGAAACACATTTCAAGCATTTAAGCATAAGTGTTTAGATCAAAATGTCTTTGAATGCATGTTTTCCATTATCTTAATTAGGTGTGTCCAAACTTTTGACTGGTACTGTATGGACAGCATGAATGAAACAGAGCAACATCACACTACAGTAGAGGAAATAGGCTTAAAATTAAAATACACATATTTAAGAAGGCTTCAGTCTGACTTTTCTATGTGTTGTCAGCTCATCAAAGTTTGTTAATACTAAATTAGATGTTTTTGCCATTGCCTGCACCACCTGAAGAGGGAGCTTCATCTGACTGTGACTAGAAAACGTTTACAAGAATTTTAGACAGGTTTGAATGAAACATAGTGAAATTATTCACCACATACTCAGACGAAGATGGAGTGTTGGGATTAGTGGATGGTCTGTAATGCATGGATGCATAAGTTTATAGTTCATAGTAAACCGGTTAGAGAAAAAAATAAGAACAATTGTTAATAAGAAGACTTCTATCTCTGGCACCCATGATGAAGTTTGAGTGACTTCATATATTAAGGTCCCATTATTTAACCATTGATTAATGCATTAGTATAATTATGATTGATATTTATTGCAATTCTACTACACATCATACACATTACTCATCACTTACAGATGACTTCAGGACACACACTTCTACTCAACTACACAACTCAACCTCTGCCTTACAGCTTATATATTTTGCTTGATGTGTATTCAGAAGTCATTTATAAGGAGTAAGTATTGGGTGCTTACGGAGGGGCAATGCAAAATGGTTACACATGAATAATAGGCACAGCAAAAGTGTTCATTAACTTTGATAAATATGTTTGTAATGGTTTAATATCAATTAATGGGACTTTAGTATAGTGTTACCCAACATTCAGTGTGCATTTATTACAAATGTCCATACAAATATTGCAAGATTAAAATAGGTCCCCTTTGAGAAGTTAAAGAATCCAAGATGGCAGCCGTACCATGTGTCCTATTAACACACTCCTTTTATTATTTTTCCATTCTCATAGCCCTATATCCTCCTTCCAATCTGTCATGGCAGAATGACAGGATAAAACAGCTTGTATGTGGCAACTGGTATAAGCTGCCTGAGGAACAACCTGCTTCGTCCCTAAAAATGGCTGTAATAGGACAAGCGTACCGCTCCCCTGACATACATTTTTGAGTTTAAAAAAGGAACACAGAGTACGGCACATTCTGAAATGCTAATGGATAATGTGGTCTTCTAAGATTTATGAAAGTGCATTCTCTCACAATTCTCTCACGTTCTAATCCCCCCTGTGAAGTCCCCTATATCATAAAAAGATGGAGCGTATGGCACAAGATTAGGTATTTGATGGAAAGGTGGCTTCGTAGGGATGAAAAGAGATCTTGAAATGCTGCTAAATGGTGCTGTGGATTTATTTTGTCAATATTCATGGTATTTCCCAACCTTGAGATGTCTTTTCATTATCATAACCTCATGTGGTCCACAGATCACAGAGATTTTATTTTATTTAAAAGGATATTAGATAAAATATATCGGTGCATGATTTATTCAAACATGTATAGTTTACCCATTTTCAGCACATCACCTGTGACGGTGTGATGATATATTCAAAAGGATAATAATATGAATTTAAACATCACATTCCGAAGAAATATCAGCATTTTACGACAGCATATGTGTATAGTAATCATATTGGCTTTGACAGTTGTGGTATGTCTTGTTTTAGCTCCTTTGAATAATCCTCTTTGGCTTTCGATATTAGCCATCAAACTCAAACCCGCAGCACAAAGGCTCAGTTGAAATATTCTAATGAGGATATAATTTAACTATGCAATGATATTCAAGCAAATGAGCTACTGAACTTCTACTGCCTCTGACCCAGAAATTTAGTGCCACACTTTACCTGTACCTCCTTAGTGATACCAGTAATTGATAAATTACACAGTAGAGTCACGTTGCATGGTCAAACCTGTTTGAATTTTTAATATGTAAAATTAAACTTCATATGTCCTTAAGTAATAACTAGGGTGTGGATAAACTTAAATGCATAGTCGGTTTATATTTACATGCATATTTATGCTGTTCCTCCAAACAGGAAGAGCACTCTCTTTCTTCTGCTTTTCCTGTTAAGTATAGTCTTTAAGTGTGCTAGAATGTTAGAGGCCTCTGGAAATCTTGTGTTCATAAAGAACAGCACATTTGTCCTGCTGGAAGGCTGACTGAGGCTTGCCATAAAATAAAAGATCATTAGCTTGGACTGTGTGATCCTTGGGTCTAAAGAACAAGGGAAGCCTCTGTACCCTTTTCTAGGATACACCTAAAACCCTGATGCTGAAAAAAGTTTAACGACGGCTTCAGTCGGCTCAGCGCTGCAGAGATGATTTGTAACTGACACTGAAATGGGGTGGCGGTTGTAGGGCAGACAGCTTATTGGTGTGTCCTCTTATGATGGCCGACAATGACTGGACAATGACTGGCCTCATTCCTAGAAACTCTGTGTCTGTTTTTCTTTGTGCCAATTCCCAGCACCCTGGGAGAATGGATGCACTTCTGTCACGTCCATTATGTTCTCTGAAAAGGATCCCTAGTTGTCCAAAGCAGGAGGCTAAACTGACACATGAGGCTTGGTGACCATGACGATAACTGTACGCCACATGAAGTTCACCTGTCCTTTCAGATTTGACCGAAGCCTCCAGCCTGAGGATCAAAAAAAAGGCTTAAGACTGCTGAAGGTTCAGCTAGTTTATCCAAACCCCATCTGGCCATTGAGCGTACTTCTTTAGAAGACGACTACCAGCTGAGAATTGGGCATGGAGGGATAGGTGGAACTAATGCATCCATAAATCAAACAAACACAGGCACAAAAGAAAAAAAAAATGACTTGATGATTGCTTTTGTTTTGTTTGGTCTCTCATTTGCGTCCAATGATAGCGATCGGCACAGACAGGAACCCAGAAGCCACAGTAGGAAGCAGGACACATAATAAATGGACTCCAGGGACAGGGGGTGTGCAAGGACTGATGGGAATGATAAGAGATTCTCTCCCTCATTAGGTTAAAAAAAATGCTCCCTGCCAAAGTGTTGAAGGAATGATCCATAACCAAATTCAAGGAACTATTAGCGGGGGCCCCTCAATTACCTCCTCTCAATCTGTCATTGTTTGTGAGCTGTTGCTGAATTGAGTGTCGTGTCTATGGGGGCACTTGGAGAGCTCTGACACCATTCACACCAGCCTGAATGCACAGACATTGCATGAGCTCGGGGGACACGGATCTGGAAGGTTTAAAAACCCATTTACTAAAACTGTAATGCTCATTCAGGCAAGTAATCTACTGACTCCGCCTCGGGCTGTTGCCCAACCAGAACGTATTACCCGGCATAGCCCAGTATATCGGCCCAGAAGATCCCATTACCATCTGTACCCCGATAAAATGTCTACCCAGAGCCCATCACCTACTGTAAGTTTGTATTTCAGCTAACCTGAGTCTATTACCCACCATAGTCTAGTATATTAGTCAACCAGAGAACATTATTTACAATAAACCAGTACATCAGTTCATTACTCATAACAGCCCTGTATTCCAACCAAGCAGAGCCCATTACCAACAATAATCCAGTATGTTGCTCAGCCAGAGTCTCCATAGAAGTATGGATAGTAAGATCTAGATCCAGCCTTTCTATCTGGCAAGAAACCAGGAAATTTCCGAAGTGCAATGGGGCTACTGTGCAATTCAGCACAGCAGAGTGTGCTCATATCAAAACAGCACTGTCTCTTCGATAGGTCTCACCATCAGAAGAACCTAGCCAGTGATAGCTTAAGGATCCTGTGCATATTGTCTACCCCTTTCTAAACTCTCATTTTTGGGATATTGCACGTGTGACACAGGACAGTGGTTTATGATTTCAGCATCACCCTTTCAGAATGCTTCCTTCCAGAAAGTTCTGTCTTCTTTCCTGCTGTTTGACCTTCGCCCATGTGCCGGCAATCATCTGAAATGTCACAGCATGTTAAAATCCTGAGAAATGTATTAAAATGATATTACAGCCATTTCACACCTGTTTAGATGCAATTGCCCCCCACTGCCTGGCCAGAACATTTAATTTAGTTGCCAATGAGAAAATTTCAGGCCACATCATTGGCCATGTGCCATCAAAGACCATTTCCTCCTTGTCACAAATTTTATTGTGAGCTTATTCACGCTGTTGTGAAAATATTTGTTAAACATTCAATAAATGTATTTTTATCACAGGTAAAATGTAGAGAATAACAAAATGCATATGTAATAGACTGAAGCATTCAGTGTGGGATTCATGATTTTGTATATATTCCATGTATCTTATACTGGCTCTTTTATTCTGGGAAAGTGTGTCTTTATAGATGCCTTTATAGTATTAATTGGACTGCTTTTGTGTCAGGTGATTTGTGTTCCGGTGTCACAGTAAAATCTTTTCAATTATTAACAAACTATAACTTTAGATAAAAAACAAATGGCAAGCCCATAGTAAAAAGGCAATAAGGTTGCCAGTTTGGTCAGGGAGTTGCCACACTATTCTCTTTTTCAATATCAATGTTAAAGCCTCACATTAATTGAGTGCTAATTCATTTCAGTTTTCAACATACCAGAATTACTTTTTCAATCAGAAGTTAATTACCTAATTACTACCTGGTCCTTGTTTCCTTACTAATTAAAAAAACAAATCATATTTAATAGGTAGCAATTTATTTATCGGTGTTTTAACAGTGTAAGCAGGCCCTTAAAATAAAATATGGCTGTTTTTTTTCCAAAGGACAACATGTCTTTCGGACTCCATTAAGCATGAAATAATCAAAGTCGGTGAACCTGGCATTATTAATTCTAATGTAAAATGTATTCCATAATTTGCATTTCCCATTCATGTGCACTGGCCGCGGTAGCCGGGCTTGATCATTTTGACCTGTTGTGATAAATTAGTCATGGAATAAATTATAGTCTCTGTAATGTTTTCATCAAGACTGACGTCTCCAAATGCCATATTTTTTTTTCTTTAATTTTCAGTGTGATTTGCTAATTGTATTTGTTGCCTTTTTACAGGGAAAAGGTCCATCCAAATTTAGCGTCACCATTCCTTGCTCCTTGGCAAAGCCTGAGGGGGACCAGTGCTGTCAGGGTCTCTCTGTGCGAGAGGGGGGCAGTGGGGTGCTTGACTTCAGTGTCTTGTTGCCATGGTGAGGGTCAAACTGCCACAGGAGAGTATAGACAGGAATTGGACGTCAACAGCCCGAGCCCACTAAAAAAAATTTCGTCATGAAGCTGGGTCACAGACTCTCATGATCCGGCTGACCTTAACGTTTCAGCGTTCAGTGGCCAGTTCAGTTGACAACTCATTAACCTTTGTGGTCGTTTCCGCGCGTCCGCATTGTGGGAACGTGATCATTTTAACAGACCGAGCCATCTGCTCTGCATCGGCAATAGGATGAGGGCATTGTTTAGCCCCTGCAACTCTACCCTCTAAAAAAACTCACTGTGTTTGCTTCTGAAATTGCAGCATATGACTCTGAAGCTGAAATAGTTTAACACATGCAGTCCAATGTTTAATTACATTGATTGATGGTATTAAGCGTGTTTATTTTGTCTTTGTTTTCCCCAAAAGCTGTTTTTTGTTGAATGTAAAAAAATACAAAACCTCGGAGCATATAGAAAAATGATATTTCATTATCATATAATAAAAGCATGTTTTATTCAATGCTTAATGTATTTTTAATGTGTCGTACTTTTGCTTTGGCTATCAGAGGCAGCGCAAAGCCTTGCTTTTCCTGCATCACTTTGAGAAGCCATCATTAGCAGCACGCTCACTGCTACACAAAGACATTTCTGCTCTCTTGTTGCGGAGGAGTCCTTGAATTCCCCTCCCTCGCCTTCGTTCCCGCAGTCAATCAGTGTCATGTGTTGATACGCCGGGTCACAGAGGGCCGCCTGGGTTTATGAAGTAACATAACGAACGCAGATTAGCTTTGGGGTCAATTATGGATCCCGCAGGCCAGCCGGATTGAGCAGCGGCTGGGGCTCATCTTTAAAAAAGTGCTTAATACTCCAAGGAGCCACGAGGAGCGATGAGAGTAATTATGGAGCTGTGAAGCCGGCGACACACAACGGGGAACTAACACATTGTACTCTGCTGTTTTTTGTTTTTTTTTTGTTTAAAACACGCCCTTGGGGGATGCAGCAGGATAAGACTTCTGGGTGGTTTCTGCACAGGGTGGGGAGCACAGCAGACTGATTAGCTAAGCGCAACCTGCGTGCTGTCTCCATGGACTAAATTAACCATGTAATATCTCTCTTTCTGTCTCTGTCTCCTTCTCTCTCTCTCTCTCTCTCTCTCTCAACCCTTCTCTGTTTCCCTCTTTCTCAGTTCAGTGGAATTTGAATAACTGGCATGGCAAACACAGGTTGCCAAGGCATGCACTCGACACAAACAGAACGATAATAATGATAATTCAATACCTGTCTGTCTCTTCCGGTTCTCTTCTCTTCTTCTGGTATCCAGGTGGGGGCTCTTGTTTTCACACAGCTCACAGTTATTCTGTAAAGGATGACTTGAAATACTGCTTCTGTGGAGGCACAACTGGGGCGTTATATGAAATCCCATCATAAACATTAACAGTTTGATGGACATTTGGGGAACTGTGGATATATGCTTGGATATATTTGTGTGTGTGTGTGTGTGTGTGTGTAATAACACTTGTGTGTCTGCATTGAAAAAGAGATAAGAACGCCGTGTGACGTTACCATTACATAGGGTCCAGTGAGCAAATGATGCATGCTATTTATTCTGAGTTGGGTTTCTGCATCTCTTGAAAACGGTTGGTCTGTCCTCATGTGCACTGAATACAATTAAATGTGAAAGTCGAATTGTACCCCAAGTCATGGCGATGGACTTTAATTACACAATACTGGCAGTCTAAGAAAAGCTACACTTCTTTAAGGCATATTGGTTGATCAAATTAGAAACAAAAAATAAGGACAATTTGTTAAAATGTCAGAATCGGAGTGCTTCATAGGTATTTAAATATTTGTTACAATTATTGCCATGAACAAATAACAAGATGCCAAAAAAATATTTAAAGGTATACTGTGAAATTTGAGGTGCTGTATGATGTTGATAACACAGAGACTGTAGTTTCTCCATGTCAGCTCCACGGGGGTCATCCCTTGTGTTGCATATGCAATCATGTCCAGAGTGCTTCCAGCTGTCCTCGTGCTTTTGATGTGTAATATAGCACCCAATGCATTCATTGTAGATGCTTTGGTGTTGAGTGAAAATAGCTGATATGTGCTTTTATTTGTGATTTTGAGCACTGAAGCAGAAGGCCAAACATGGACATTTAACAGTCTTGTTCCGCCTTCTGTCTTCATTTCCCTTCAATAATACAGAGCATCACAGCTCACAGTGATGGTTTTCTTGAGGTCAGAGTGAAACATTGATGGGCTTTACGAAATTAGGAGCCATAATGGTGCTCAACTGGTGTTACGTAAAGATACTATGAGGGTTTTCCGTGGTGTCAGAGTGAAACATATATGGGTTTTATTTAATTAGGAGTCATAATGGTGCCTGAGCAGATCTGTATAACTAGTAAAAGGGATGGGATAGGTTCTCCTCAAATGTGTTCCTTCACAGCAGCCCATCCATGATTGTTCACACTGTTGGACTACTCAGTCTTAGAGGAACACAGTCTCATGCCAGTTGTCTAGAATGGGCATTCTCATGAAATTCTATTAAGCAAAAGGTTTTGGTAAACTGGCTGATATCACAGCGGTGTGGCCTTGTTTGTGAAGGCACCTACATTTGTCCCATAGCAAACCTGGCCAGCGTGTTTCGTTGGATGAACCAAGCACTGACCAATGATCATAGTAAGGACCAAATGACTAAAAACGCTGTTTTTCTGATGTTTTTAATCTCAATCTTTGATCTGATTACAAAGTTCAGCAAAAGTTCAGGGCTCAGTCTTCTTTGTAAAGGGGGAACTCAAAACATGTGTACAGTTGTAGGTATGAATGTGGTTTTGAGCTGCTCAGATAGTCTCAGAAGTCTCTCCTCACCTCGCCTCCCTCCTCAGGCCAAACGTCACTAACGAGCAGCATGTAACCGTGGGCAGGATGAGACAGCGGCTTGGCCCACTTTTAGTCAAAGCTTCATAAAATTCTCTTTAATTTGATAACACTGTCTCCCGATGCTCGACATCCTGTTTAATTAACACTCAATCACGATGCTTGCCTTTGCCTCTTTTTTTTCCAAACCAGTGTCCAAATAGAAACGGCTCACTTTAATTTTTTTGTTAGTATATTAATGACTTTTTTAGCCATTGAACTGGAATGAGAACACAAAGTTCCCCCGGAGTAGAACTTTTCTAAGAGCCACCCAGAGGCACCTGATACCCACTGAATTCAAATGGATAATTATCACAGTTACAGCTGGAGAATGTGCTCTGTATGAAATAAAATGAAAATAGGATAGAACCACAAAAAAAACTTGTTGGTAAATGAAGTGGCATGAGGTAAGTGAATGAGCTTTTCCCATTTTTCTAGGGCTGAGAGAGACATGTTGGGTCTTCTTGACTACTACTTTCGCCAGTGGCTTGCAGTTTTCTGACGATAGCCTGTGGACAAGACTATTTTGTCTGGCCTGAGACACCACGGGTCAATGCACTTGGCTTTCTGGAAGTGCACTTGGCAGTTAATATTACATTACATTACTGTCATTTAGCAGACACTTTTAACCAGAGAGACCTACATAGGTTTCAACTGTCACATTATCCATTTATACATTTCTGCCCATGTTATTCATTTATATGTCATATATACATGTATGTATTTTACATTCTGTTGCATACACATGTATTTTACCAGTAACTGTATAAAAACAGAAACACGCCTCTTCCCAAAGAATCATGCTGCTCGCCTCAGTCTCTCCTGTCTTGTTTGAGTAGCGTGTGAGCATCTGACTCCCATCCGCCATGAAGCGGCAGAGGCGGATGACACCTAATACTCTCCATCGATCCGGCTGACTCTTACAACCGACCGCCTTGGGGTAAAATGGAGACCCAGCATTCTGTCAGACGGTGAGAGATTGCAGTGAAACCAATTTTTAGGGCCACAAAGGAGGGGACTGGAGTGAGCTGCGCAGGTCCCCCGGCGAGTCTCTACGGAAATCTTTTGGGGCCCGCCGCGAAATTGATACAAATTGCACAGGAACCGATCTCAATGGCCTGTATTCACCCTCCATGAATGTGCGCCCCTTTTATGACCGTTGCCGGGCTCTCTCAGGGGTTACTTCCAGAGTCCAGTCAATGGCATTGATCAATCTCCTAGCAGTCCACAGCGACAATAGAGGGATCGGTCATGGAGCTCAAATCTTCTCCTTCCTGTCCATGTCGTCGGAATCTCAGTCTCCCCACCGCATTCGCCCCAGATCTGCGGAAAATCTATATTCTTCAGCAAACGTGATTGGCTGCTAAAAGCCCTGCCTGGGAGCGCAGTGCAGGAGAGGCAGGGTAAAATCACCGCTGCGCCATTGCCACGCCGGCTGCGTCTGAGATAAGCGGCGCTCTGAAACGCCTGCATTCATGCAAATCATAATCCGTTTTTGCGCCCCCTTGTAGTAACAGCTCTCACAAGACGGTGTGAAGGAACTGCACTCAGGTGATCTGTCTCAACTCTGAATGCTTTGCCTCCCTGCGTGTTTTTCTACGAAATCACCGTGACGTTGAACCGATGGTTAAAGCAGGGATGACTTCTAACAATGCTTTCAACAGGAGGAAATGACTTTGCCTGCTTCTCAGAATGCTATTGCCCCTTTCTTGCTCTCACATCCAATGGCACATGCCGTAGCTTGTGCCTATCGATGAGGTCGATACCATGCTAGCTCTTCTGTTCTATAAACATCTGAGAGCCTTCCCACAGCCTGGAGGGTGTTGATTACATGCTTAAGCGAGTGACTGTAGCTTCACTTGATGGTCAAATGCTATTAAAGCTCATGGCAGCTTTAACCACCTGGTAGCCCGTGTGATTTGGCTAAGAAGCAATTGTGGCTTCTGGGGCTGTGCTCCAGTCTTCTGTTCAATTATCTACGCACAGCCATTGGCTTTGGCCGCCAGGACATCTTGACTGCTTCAGCGGGTTTCCGCAATTGTGATGTTTAAAGAGTGGGCAGACCTGAGTCATTTTACAGACGTTTTCAATGTAAAACTATTCTGCTGTGCAAATAAATTGACCCGATAGCGTCACTTGCATTGGAGGGTTAAATTGCTTCCTGGGGATTCGTTCCAGCCTTCAGGCACGAGCAAAGAAACTGGAAAAAAAAAAACAAACGCAGCTGGACGATGCACCACCAGCCTGTGGGCAAGACAATGATGCAATGACAGTCAATCACTTCTGCTCGTTTCTAATTTCATGAATGCTTGGCCCAAGCTACTTTAAAAGTACTACAACAGAGATGATCTCATAATAATAATAATAATAATCCCATGTCACTCTGTCCTGTACAGCCCATTGGCTGAATGCAGCTACTTCCTGCCTGCTGTCTTTACTCAAAGTCCACCTCTCTTTACACAAGACAAGCAAGTTTACTTGGTCTAGGCCAAATGCTCCCTTACCATCTGGCTTATCAGTTAAACTGACTCTGCCCAGAATTATGCTAAAAGTTGGTGACTGAGAGTCATGTTAACAGGCTGAGCATGGCAAAAAAGATTGCAGAAAACCACCTGGAGCCGGAGCTACATGAGCCTGACACCAGCTCCACAGTGGAAAAGATGCATAAAGGGTCAGGGTTACCAGCAGGACCAATGTACAGGTGGAAAACACAGGCATACCGTGCAGAATTTCAAAACGCATAGCTGTTTCAGTAGGTGTGCAATGAGCATCAACGTGTCTTTTGTGCCCAGGCCGACCACTCGTGGCTACGCCTGCCGTGTCGTGCCGACACGCGTAGGCTGATTTTGCGCTCGAGTGCGCTATGGTTGGCGGAGGTCATCAGGTCAGGAGCTAGGGGTCACGAGGCAGTGGAGGGAGCCAGCTGGGACAGGTCAGGGGTCACTGCAGTCCTCCGCTCCTCCAGATGAAAGGAACTCTGGGAGTCCTACTGCTCATTCATGTCATTGTGGGTTATAGTAGGGGCGGGGAGGCTATTATTCATCACACCAACACAAGCACAGCCTCTAAAATAGATCAGAACTTTCCCACTGGAAGAGTTGCACACAAACTGCACCACAAGATGAAGATTCATTGCCTTGCCTCTGTGCTTCTGAATGACAAAGGGAAAAGTAATAAAAGACATTTCTGAGAAATCCACTGAGGTAGAGCGCTTTAACATGCCTCAATATACTGTAAAATCAAACTGCACATCTCATTGAGCAAGCCGGCGCAGCATGTAGTCATAACACAATGTAATTTTATCAGTGTTTTATCTGCACAAAATCCTCAGCTAACACACACACACACACACACACACACACACACACACACATACACGCACACACACACACATACACACACACACACACACACACACACACACACACACCATGCAAAAGCCTTTTATTTAAAAAACACATTTTTCTTATCACAAATGCCACAGGAGCACAGGGGCTTGTTAATCTGTTATTCTGCAATAAACAGACAAGTTCTGTCACATTTTTTAACCGGAGAAAAAAAAACTGTGTGTGTGGTGTTTGACTAACTGTCAAGCACCTTGCTTAAAATCATCATCACTTTAGTATTACTAAACATTCTGAAAATGTGAACACATTATTATTTCTGTCTATCATTCCCACCTGCACAGTCACTTAAGGTGAAGTTATTAAACACACACTTTTAATGTAAAACATTAGGCCAAAACAAGTAATGGAGTTATGTGTTAAACAACATTGTGCTGCTTGTATAGTCATTTGTCACTGTCATTCAGCCCAGGGCTCTAAGTTCTGCTAATGACTCATGCACACTTAAATGTGCCTAAATAATGTTTAATTGTCATTCAGTTTATTAGCCTGCGGTAGCAGTGTCGAGGGAGGTGGTTCATATAATTAATTCAACTATTTTAAAATATGTCACCCAAATAGTTTTGTTGCTTGTGCTTAAACTTAATTTGCCAGTTACTGCATCCAAAATTAAAGTACTCTGTTAAGAAAAAGATTGGTCAATCACTCAATGAATCAATAAGTCCATTGAACGTAATTGTTACGGTATGCTTTGCAAAGATTAGAGGTTACAGCACTGGGGTTGCAGAGGAAATCTAATACAAAGCGTATTACTGACGTGACTGAAATGAGATTATAGGTTTCTAATGTAATGGTGTAGATCAATAATGCAATAATGTGTCAGTGTGATTTAAATGATCGCAATCACACCATAAACTACAAGAGACCATTTTGCAAGAGACAGTTTGTGTTATTTTCATGAATGTTAAATTCTAATAATCTACAGTATATTTCTTATTCTCTCTTCTCTTCTCTTCTCTTCTCTTCTCTTCTCTTCTCTTCTCTTCTCTTCTCGACTGGAGTGTATTAGATTGGAGGTCATAGGCCTTGACAGAGCACATGAAACCTTTGTAAATGTAATTTAGAAATCCAGACCCTTACTATTGGCGCTGCTGACCTTCTACTGCAGCAAGTCAGAATTTCTCACTTGACAATTTCAGGTCTGTGGTCTTCACTTCAATATCAGCCTCTCTGAGCTCCTGTTATATGGATTCTGTCACCAATTTTTGGGGATTGAATTTGATTTAGTGTGTAACTATGAAGACGGGTGGGAGGGTGGGGAGAGAGGACTTCGGGGGTGGGGCAGAAGTTGCACAGCATTGCCGCACACCAGTTGGAGAAAAGCAACCGAGGCGTAGCGAGCTGACTGTAGCGAGCTTCTCAGGACGGTTTAGCAGTGCCAATGATGGCCATGACATCAGGGCACACCGGGATGTTGAAACACGGCAACTTTACCACTACGCCAGGGGAGCCTGCATTCCCCATTCCCCGTTCCGCCTGCTCAGCGGTGGCCTCCAGCACATCGAGAATTCCCTCAGAGAGGAGCTGCACAGCTTCTTCAACTCCACTGTTTTTACTGCAGCGTAGTCCCCGGGGGGTTGGGGGATTGTGGGGGTGCTGCTCGGGGAGATCCAGCCCCTCTCTCTCAAAGCCCCCCCCCACCTCATCTCTCCTCCTGCAGCCACTTCAAAAGCTTCACTCCGTATCACTTCAAAAGGCTGTTACGGTTGGGGAGAGGACCCGCGCGCGGCGCACTTGTGTTTAATATAAAGAGCATCTGAAACGAGTGCGAGCGGCGTGAGGCTGCTGTATCAATCTAAGCCCGCAGGGCTGTGGGTTTTCAGGTCCCTCCCTGCGCGGATAATCTGCCTACGTCTCCATCAAGCCGAGCGGGGCTCGCGGCCCGCTCAGCCGCAGAGCCCGGCGCCTAACCCCTGCAGCACCAAGAGCTGAGGGAGGGGGCGGGATCAAAGGCCTAGCTCGTCACCCGATTGGCTCCCTGACATGACTCGGGGAGCAGTTCATCAAGGACCAAGCACTGACCTCAGAACAGCGCTGAGTGGCTTCACAGAATAGTCCTCCCTCGGCAGTACTTGGCCAAAGCTTTCTGAGAAAGCCTGACCTCCCCTATTTCTCTTTCCAGGTGTTCCACCCCTTCACAGCACTCAGGAAGGCAGTCAGTTCAGAGCACCATGTATAATCGTTTCACATTAATCAAAGGGGGATTTTTTAACTCTTTATATTTGGCACAGTTGATTGTTTTCTAGCTTATCTGGGGTGACTTGTTAAAACACAAAAAACTGTAGTAACTGCAGTAAAAGCAGAGGTATGCAGTACATGGTGCTGACCCACACCCAAAACTACCTAAATCATCATTGGGAAGGAGTAACTCCCCCATCCTCCTTAATGTCTCTCACTTCCACCCACTGCATTGTCAGAGAGAAGACACATACACATTAATTGCAAGGGCAGTTCGTAGTTCGTATAAGTTTGTATTGTCTCTGCAACTACTGTGTTTGTTTTCCTAAGACGTAGTGTGAAGCACGTCTGGGGAATAATTACTTTTATTACAATACTTGTACATTTAGGTATGCAGCACAGAAATAAAATATTAAACACAGAGCACAAACACACAGCTATTAGAATCAATGTACCCTGGAGGTCAGAAAGACCTAAACTGGAAATTAGCAACATTAATCATTTAAAGAGACAGCAACACAGTGAACAAGCAGGCCTTATTCACACACTGCTATGAATTAGAGTAACTGCTGTCTGGTGTGTGCTAGAGCTAATGTGGTTTCCTTCTATAGTGGGGTGTTCCCATCCCTCATTACACTTGTAAAATCACACATAATGTCTCATAGGAGTGTGTTCACGTTGTATGATCGTGTAAGGTTTTTTTCTTTTTTTCCCAGATTTCATTATCACTTGCCTAACAAAGAAACAAGGCACAGAAACACCTTTCATGTAGAAAATTGCATTTGATTCCCACAAACATGCTTGTGCACAGACACAGACATGCACATGCATGCACACACACGTGCACCATGCAGGCAAACACACACGAGCAAGCCAGGACACACAAAGCAGTCGCAACCCAGGAGCAGGTATAGGCAATAGGAGTTGCTTCATTATCACCAAGTGTGGATCACACATATTTATATGGTAACTTCTTAACTGTATCTGTTGTAGCAAAGCGGCAAAGTACTTTTGTGCACTACACATCTAATAATAATAATAACAATAATAATAATAATAATAATCAGAATCAGAATAAAGACGCTGAATTATGCCCAAATAGATTGGTTGCGCACCATTTACAGTGCGCAAAGTTAATATTATCATGGATGCAATTAAGTAAAAAGGGAATCAGCTGGTGAAGGGTGGACCTTATTTAATTGAGTATGTCTGCTTATCATCCAAACCAGTCAAAAGCAGGTCCTTCCTCGCTGCATTCCGTTTTCACTGGAGTGCATTTTATACAGAGAGCCATGTGAGCTAGTTATCGGTATTGCTTAGAACTTGTGTGCTCAACATACTCAGTGAAGCTTGGAATGGGAAAAGCAGAGAACCCTACAGGGTGAATATCCTTAATAACCACACTTTGATAATCTAGAAGCCATACAACATGACCTGCAGCTAGTTAAAAACATATATAGGACTCTGTAGAAACCCTGCATAAACTAAGCAGTTACCCCTCGGGGGCCCTGCAGAAATCCTGGGAATCGTGCATAAATAATGGGTTAAACTGCCAGGAATCATTTACAAAATCCTCAACAACTCTTTGGAAATTCAGCAGAAATTCAGCGGTGAAACTTCCAGGAATGTAATATGAATACTGCCAAGTTCCTGCACAAATGTGGACTAAATCCTGCAAGAATCCCCAGGAACATTTTCTCTATAATGGAGGCATATCTTGTCAACATAACTGTACGTGTGGCATCACACTAACTTCTGTAATGCCAATCCACTGGCTTGAGATCTATAACACTTATGAAATTCTGTCATGCTGTAGTAACAGGCAGCAGAGCTAATATACTGAGGTGTCCTCTTTTTATTAAAAACTGAAACCACGAACATTACAAATGATAAAGCAAATTCACAGGATGTTTGTCCAAATGATGCTATCAGGTTATTGGCTTGTCTTCGCTGAAGCTGATTGGCTGTAACGGCACAGCCAGTCAATGGCTTCCTTTAAGGAGGTTCCATTTGGTTTAAGAGATAAGCTCAAAGTACTGATGCACAGGGCAATTTTTTTCTATCAGAGAGAGGGCAGAACTGATTATAGGAGTTGGCAGGGAAAGGATTAAGTTGACAAATATTGGTTTGCCTTAACTGAGGCTCAAGTTGTCAAGATGACATTTGCTATTAATTTTACTGGAACAAATAGAAAGCTTGGGCATTAATGTGATCGTGAAGTGGCACAACCTACTAGCTGAGGAAACCATCAAGCCAAAAAATACATTTATAGATAATTCAGACCTTTCCAAACACAGTCTATCGTCAATAGAAGAGTAGCTGTACTGTCATTTTGAAATGACTGAGGTTTTGATAAAGTGCTAACCACTTCTTCTCAAAAAACACAAATAGTATGATATTGAATCCGAACTGTAACAACATCAAAACCTAGGTAAAAAAAATAGAGGCAAGTATTTTTAGAACTCATGACAGAAATTTTATAACTCATATGAATTTATTGATATTTTCATATTTGTGTTTCACAATGGATGTAATACATACCTCCACAGTCCCAAATAATGAGCACAATGACATATTTACATTCAGACTCATTGTCCTTTGACTCATTGGTGTAACTGAGCAACAGGACAGAGGGATTCTGGGTAAACCAGGCTCAAACACAAAAGGGGACACTTTTGTTAGAACCTGCCTTTGAGCAGGTCTCACAAACAACGCACAACCGTGCCAATGTTAGGCTGGATTCCTGATATACACATGGGAGGTTCCATAACCTCATGTTGTTGTCATTGCTGCAGTCAATACAGTGACATTTTAAGTATGTGCACAGTATTATCAGCGCTAATCGCGTTGGTGGAATAGACAGCTGAGGCTAGTGTGTGCGATCTCCAGCATGAAATAAAAAATTTTGCCGGGAGGTTCAGCGAAAGTGCACACATTACGCCTGGCGAGGCTTTTATTAGAACATGAAAATCTGACATTCAGGTCAAGCCTATTCATGGCAGAATTGAAAATATTATTCCCTCGCTTTGAAGATAAATAGAGGACACTTTAATTATAACTTGTAATCAGCAGTGGTGAGAAGTGCTGTATTAGGGAGATTGGTAAACTCTTTCATTCCCTGAGGCTGGGCTGGACCATTTGGCTGATGGTGATACATCCAGATAAAATGTGTCATTTTCATGCTTTCCCCGCTGCTATAAGTATAATAGTGCTTTGTCTCTGCTCCTTTGTGTTGGATGACTCATAACTGTACCCTGTATCCTACCTCCGCTCAGTGAGCTGTAATATTCTGTCAGTGACTCTTGTCTATGTCATACCTCTCGGGCCCAGATTCAATCTGGTTGCAAACTGCAAAGTGCTTCTTTTCTCTCGTACTCACACGCAACAAAGTTTGGTGATAACTGAAATTAATGGGGAATCTGGACAAATCTAAAAATCACAACACTAGCTGAAATTACTCAAAACTTAATCAAAGTTATAGACAGTGCATACTGCAACTGAATGTGGCTTTGGGTTTCATAGTGATGCACAGTAGTGTATAATGAGCATGTAGTGTATATACACAGTAGCAGTCTGGGTTTTTACCGAAGGTATGACAGGTGCAATGAACGTAGGCAGAACATGTTTGTGAAGGTCCCCAAAATGGCTGCAGTGTTTGTCTATGTGGCATTAGTCATGTGTTGAATTGGTAATTGTGTAAGGATCCTTATTTGTTTCCCAATGTGCAATACATGCTATAGGCAGATCTCATACTATCAGTGTCGTTCTAAACAGGTTAATTGTTCAAACGTTAATTGTAATTGTCACTGTGTAATTTAATTGTAGACGACCAGCCTGCGGTTAATGAGCCACACCAGCCTAATTGAAGGCACATTAAATACAGGTGTGCAGCTGGAGAGCGAGAGAGAAGGCTCACTTTTTTCCAGCTGACTGTGTGCTCAGGTTGGTTTCTCTTTGTTGGTTTTTAAAATATATTATTGGTTTTGATCCAAAGGCCAGGCAGGGGTCACAAAACAGGCAGGCAACGGGCAGGCAGGCAGCGGGGCAACCAGAACAGAGCGGCAGGTTCCAAAGGCCAGGCAGGGGTCACAAACTGGGCAGGAGGTCCGGAGAGGGCGAGAAGGGAGTGAAGTCTGGGAAGGAGCAACAGGGAGTCAGCCAGCTTCTCCACAATGTTGCATGTATCACTGGCTGATGAGCAGGCGGAAACAGGGTCTTACAAAAGGCCGGCAACATGATAACAGAACAGCAGTAAAAAAAACAAAGACAGGACGAAACAGAAAACAGTGAATTTACTGGAATAAAAATGGGAAAAAAACTTGTTATTTCACCTTTTCACAGTTTTGCAGGAAACTGTATCACATATATCAATTGCCAGTATGATGATAAATGTAAACCTTGACCTCAAACACACAGCCCCACCCTGACACTCTCCCAGACGGCAGTAAGAAAAACAGATGATGCTCTGCAAAGAGTTATTTCCTTTTCACAAAAAGCATCATTGCAGTATGATGGAGCATTAACCCAGAGCAGATGATTTCATTAACATCATTGCAGGAGCATTAACCATGCATTCCTGCAGTGTTTTTTTCAGGTACAGTGTACAAAAAGTGATTGTTTAAATACCATAGTTAAAACGGACTTGAGCTGGAATTAAGCTATTAAAGCCTTCGCCTTGTCAAACATTCTCTGCCTCGCTGGAAAGAGAGAAAGGAACGATTAAAATCGCACAAGGGTACTTGTTCACAGTGATCAGGTGAAATAAAAAAAATCATTTTGCCGGCGCAGAAAGCTATCACACTCTGAATCAGAGGAGACATCATGGCATTTCAAGTGCAGACACTATTATGCTCGCGATGTCTTCTATAGTTTAGCTCCCCAGAAAAGCAGATTAAAACTAGCCTGGGAAGCTCGTATCAGAGTTTGAAGTGAAAACGCAATGTTCTGTCCTCTCCTCAGAGATCGAGATAAACGCAGATGGAGGCAGTCATTTGTGGAAGCTTTACCCACTCTGTGATCTACGCAGCCGCCTGCTGCGTTCCCCGGGCCTTGCTCATTTCTCAAGACTTCATCCTAACTTTTAACGCTTCGGATGGAAACCTGCAGGCCCAGACCGCTGGGGCGTGAGTGGAGATATTTCAGAAGATATTGCCTAAATTTTGAACCCATTTACTGTTGGCTGAATGTCCAAACAACAGGTGAACAAGAACTGTTCAACGGATGTGACAATTTAGTGCCCCCTTTCAGAAAGTAAATCTCACTCTGGGTGAGGGAATGAGTGAGAGACTTTTGGGCTGCCTCCTGTAGTCACAGCCAATATGAACCCATGTTGGGAAACTACTCTTGTTTATTAAGGAAGGATATTGCTTTCCTTCGTAATGTGCTGCTTCAAACACAGATAACATGGCACACAGGGTTTTCAGTTTTCAGTGGAGTGGATACCAACAGCTTGTGTCTCCAAAGGCTTAATCAACCAGAGTCAATTCATCTCCATTAAAAGCCCCGCAGCACAAAGCCCTTGAAGGAGGCAGGAGCGCTGATCTGATGCCCGCCTCCCTCTCCTCTCATGCTGAGCAGTGCCCTCCCAACAGACCACTCCATATCCTTTCTGCTTTGATTGTCAAAGAGCAAGTTATTGCAATGGAGAATCAGAAAGCACTGGAGCCTGCTCAATTTATGTGCAAGGAGAGATGGGGGGTAAAAGTAAGATGCAACTGGTTAAATGGGATCGATTGAAATCCCCACTCCTTTGAGATCTCTGTCACAGATGCTCTGAGGGAAAAAGGACACACACAGTGTAGCTGAGGCCTGGGACTTTGCTGCTCCCAGCCGAACCATGCTGCAAGAGGCAAGCTGGCCAGGAGCCCTGAGCCTTAAGCTGTAAGTGGCATGCTTGCCCAGCCTGTCTGCTTCACAGTATGTCTTTGAACTGCTTTACATAAAATTATCTGGCCTTTACGGTTGAGAGAGAGTGCATCTGTGAGGGAGAGGGAGAATTTGTGAGTGTGTGCGTGTGAGAGAGAGGGAGAGTGTGCGAGCATGTGTCTGTGAGAGAGGAAGAGTGTCTGAGTGTGTGTGTGTGTAGGTGTGCACACATATGTGTAAAGGAGCTTGTGTGTTTGTGTGTGTGTCTTTGAGAGACATGGAGGGAGACAGCATGTGCACTTCGCTCTGAGCATGCATTAGAAATGAGACTGGAGGTGCATGAAAGGTACCCCATTTCCCCAGCAGTAAAAGGGGGAGGTGCCACATTATTTCATCTCCGCCTCTCAGTGCGCTTCACATTCATCATTCAATTCCTCGTTAAGTTCCTCTGCCAGGCCCTGAGACACACACCAATCAATATGCTGGTCCTGGCCCACTTCCCTCCTGTTCCCTCTGCGTCATTCACCTGAGCTGCCCCGTGTTCCGCAGTGCATTCCGTACTCGAATTCCAGAACCAACGGACTGATCCATGTAGCCTTCCCGCATGTAACATGACCCCAGGGTGCAGCTTCCATGACATTCTTCAGCCAGTAGGTGCTTAGATGTGCTGGGAGAGTTTGTGTTAAATGGTCTTTAATTGTAACTGTAAATCAGGGAGCAAAGGGGTTTGAGTTTGAGCTCCACTAACTTTTTACGTGTGTGGTTTGGCAGTGTAGCATAGTGGTAGGGAGAAGGCCTTGTAACTGAAAGGTTGCTGGTTCGATTCCTCACTGGTGCTTTGATGTTGTACCCTTGGGCAAGGTACTTAATCCAGAATTGCCTCAGTAAATATCCTGTTGTATAAATGGGCATCGTGTAAAAAAAAAAAAATGTAACCTATCTGAGTCGCTTTGGATAACAGCGTCTGCTAAATACCAATAATGTAATGTAATGTGGGTGTGCTCTGTGTGTTCTTTTCTCTTCAACCCAACACCAGTTGAGAACAACGGCTTCTGCAGTGTAAGGTCAAGCATGCCTTACCAGCCCAGCATCATGCATTAGAGTCATAATGTTACATCTTTGTACTCTTTGCACTGCTGTAGTACACAAAATGCAGTTTTCACACTACAGATCTTAAAGTCTGCTTCACTCCAGTGCAGAGTTTGTCACATCGCATGAGTAGTCCTGTTTTGGCATTGCTATTTTACTCACATACTGGTGCGTGTCATGTTCAGTAACATTTTTATGCCACTTGAGACGTCAGAGCACTGTGAGGATAACATCCTGTATTGTTAATGCTGCCATCGCTGAAATCCTCCATCCCACAGACCCGCCCATGCACCGCAGATAACACTCTGCATTTCATTCCTTCATCACACCTCTTGAATGAAGTTGTGACATGAAATCATTGCTGCGATCAACACCCAGATTTCGGCTCAGCAAGGGTCTTGTCTCACCCTGTGGCAGAGACAGCTAGCTGCCCCCGCCCCAGCCTGGCAATGCAACATCCTTGATCGACACAATCAAGGCTTCTTGTTTCTCCAAAGAAGAGACTCCAAAACAACCTTCCCTCTTTTCAGAGGGTGCCTGTGACGGCTTCCAGCCAATCGCTTCTCGGCAAGCGCAATCGCCATGGAAACGGCCATCATTCGCCATTCGCGCACAATGGCTGGTAAATGAAAGGGATTCCAGCGCATGCCTCGCCACATTATCGTAAGCCCGAGTCTCGGGGGACCTTTGTCACTAATACAGTTGGGGGCATGCGTTCGTGTCTCTTTCCTGCTGCTGACAGCATTCCCGATCCCTCCAGGGAAAGCAGAGCCTTCATGTAACCCACACTGAACTGCTCAAGAACCTCAAAATAGGCGTCATCACAAAGAATGAAGTCTATGTATGTTAAAAATGGAAATCTACAGATGCATCTACAGATTTTAGTCTCCGGTGGTGTAAAGGAAGTCAGAATGGATGCTGTAAGTAAAAACACCAGACCCCTATGTCAATTCAACAAGTAGTTTGGCACTAATACATCTGCTTAATTCACTGAAACTTTACTTTAAACAACAACTATACTTTATTCAGTCATTCCTTAATTTATACTTCTGAATATATAGTTGTATGCATGAATATGTGTGTACAAAAGTAATAATAAAACATGAAGTAATGATGAAATAATCTGTAATATAATTAATGTAGTAAATATCATCACCACCACATGTTATAAACCCTCAGGTAAGGAAAATTAATATCTGGTTTGTCTCTGTGATATAGAGATTAGAAGGAGAACCCCATTGTGTCTCTGTGTCTATCTGTGGTCTCCTGGTTGGAAAGATTATAATGCATGCGTCTGCTCTCTGATGAGTTGCAAATAAGGGAGGCAGGGAGCTCACCTTTATATGATAATCACCCTGCGTTTGATTGTTTTGCATGATTAGCATGAATACCAATCCTGATAAAACTGCCTTACTGCCTTTTTTATTGCACCTAAAATGCTGAGTTTTCTTTAATGCAGTTTACAGAAAACCATTTGTCATCGTTTGTCCAAACAGCATCTGGTTTTAAATGAAAACCAGATTTGTTTGCTTCAATCCAAATGATTTAACACTACTCAAATGGTAACTCTGATGTGCATGTGTTTTTTTTAAGCTGAAGCACACAGAGGCATTGTAATATTACAACAATCAAGAAAAGGAATAGGTGGCTTACGGGAGATACTTACTAAAATTGTCCAGGTTGTTAATTTTGAAACATAATGATAACAGTTTCAGAGCAATTATCAGTTTAATGGTAAGTTCCCCTTCCCACTCAGATACATTGCACACAAACAAGCTCTTTCACATTCAGCTTTGAAACACCTATTTGACTGTGTGACCTAGGTCTTCAGTTGTAAACCATGTCCGCTAAGAGTTATATTCTCTCTGTTGAAACAGCATCCTCATTACATAAAATACTGGAGTGCCATGTAACCTTTGATTTGGTTCTAACAACTGCCCTGGAGAAAGTGATATCAACACCTGACACTGATAGAAACCGGAGGTCGATGTAATAACAAGTCTGGGGTGCTGTTTTTCTCTGTATCAGTATTGCTCAAACACCTTCCGCCTCGTAAAGAGGCTGAATCGGAGTGTTGCAATCATTTTGAAGATTGGGCTCCTGCTCCACACTTATCCAAGCTTATTCATTTTCGAGATGTCCTCAGCCCGGGGTGATCCAACTGTTCCAGCCTTCACTCCACCTTCTGCAGCCCTCCCTGTGAATCATCTGCAAATATTGGCAGCTGTTAGCTGCACTACCTTAGAGGTTGCCAGAGCATTTTAATAATTACTAAATTATGTGCCTGAATCATTGCATGGCATATTATTATTATTATTATTATTATTAGTAGTAGTAGTAGTAGTTGCATTACTGCATTATATTTGGGCTGGTTCATCCAAAAACAGTCTTCTCCTTTTCCAATGAGCTAGCATAGCAACATTGGTCAAGAGAAATGGACTTCTGTCGTACTTAAGCCTATAGGCTGAAAACAGAGATGCGTAAGTCAGAGACACATTCATAAATCAGCAGCGCTGAATGTTTTCTGGTAAAGATGGAGCTAAAGTTTCAAATGTTTCAGCACACTGCCTTCATCAGCGAATTGGTGTTATATTGGTGTTACAAGTTAATTGCAATCTTCTTTCCAGGATCCCTATTCCCCTCAACAAAATTTGTACCAGTAAGAGTGTTGTCCACTATTATAAATGCACATGCGCACACACACACACACACACACACACACACACACACACACACACACACACACAGTTTTAATTCATTGCTAAGTTTGGGTCTTTTCAGATTCCCGTCTAGAGGAATGCAGTGCACTCTAAATGACAGAGTTCAATAAAATCTTACCTTCTATTGACTATTTGCCATGTTTGTTCACATCACAAAATGCTGATATTTCTTAAGCTAGCAGAAAAGGGCTTCTCACTCCCTCTCCATCTCAGTCAATCCGTTCATTTGTACACGTTTAATGTAATTTAGGCAGGTTTAACTTTATTTGTGGATATAATTTTAAGCCTTACCTAGTTATTTTTTACAAAAGTGTTTTTTTTCTAAACAAACTAATTATCTATTTAATGGCAAATGTTAGTGCATTGAATGCACACCAGTGTAGCTCAGAATGTGTTATTCTGCACAGTCTGCTATACACTGTGATAAATCCTCACAGTTGGAGAATAAGTGCATCCTCTCACACAGCACTTTGCAGCCTCCACAGTGTCTAACTCTAACACAGCATGTCCGTGCACAGACTCTCCCACTAACCCCCTCTGTCTCAGTGATTCACCTGTTCTTATGTAGGTGGAGACCCACCCTGACCTTGAAAGGGAAGAGAACTGTTACAATAGCCAGGTGTGGGAGCATGCCAAATACTAAAACAGCCAAATTTGCCTCCTCCAAAAAAGCCTACCTCTTTATGGGCATTTTTGGGATTTTATTACTTGTTTCCCTAATGATGTAGGGTTGGGTATTTTTTGCAAATTCTGAGAAAAAACCTATTCTACAAATCAGCAGGGAATTATCTGAAAAGACTGTGTTTGACCATCAAAAGCTCCATTCCAGTTCCATTTATGCCTGTGACTAAAATGCACACAGCGCTAGATGCTGTGAAAGATGTAAAATAGAGCGTCTACAGGGCAACCCTACCCCCTTCTTCCATTGTCAACACAAACTGATTGTGTGAAATAACATGTCCTGAACACTGTGCATTCCAATATTCATGTGCTACTATGCCAGGAGACCAGGAGTAAAGTGTAATGCTTAAGGTGCGATTCCCTGGCTGAAAAATGTTGCCATAACTGAAATATAATTCATAATTCACAAGTGATGAAACAGGGGCATACATGATGGCACCAATTATTACAGTTTTGCATGATAGGTTGACACATGGTCATACGTGTTATGCTTGTTTTCTGTGTTTACCATTGTTCTTGTGACTTTATCCTATACATTTTTGTGCCTTTGCTTTGTTACAGTTGCAGTGGATAAGACTGCCAGCTAAGTGACTATTTGTGAATGTATTTAAAGGACAAAAACGATGCTCCCAAAGCATCCCACTGCGGTAGTGCACACCTGCTGATGCCACTCCAATGAAAAGCTTTAATATCTACAAATACCCTATCCTCGTGCAGGCTTCTACAAAAAGATACAGAAGGTGGTCCTACTACATACACAAACACCACACACACCCGCACGCAGGCACACACGCACGCACACTACAAATATGGTACATTCCATTTTGTTGAGCTGCCAGGAAAGACCACAGGAACGTGCCCAGAGAGATCTCACCAAAAGAGTAATACCAATATATCAAATGACAATAAATACTAAATATTTATTTAGCTTATTTTTCCTGTTAAAAACACAGAAAATGTACAGAGGAGCATTTTTTAAAATCTTTTTCACAGACAAATACAACATTGCCAACACCATCATGCATTCGATTGGGTAAGATAACGGTTTATTCACCTAAATGTAAAATGAGGAGCTCACACTACAAGATCAGCAGCTGTGCAGAGGCAGGCAGCAGGCTCATTTGTTTGTGCATTGCATTCGTAAAGAATGGACCACATTTTATTTTTAAACACAGAAATAAGCATGCAATAAAATCCTTCCTTTTTACTCCTGTTCAGTTGTTCATTCTTAGCGGATCAGCATTTCACTACCAAACCGCCCCCATTTCTGAATTCAAAAGCTGAGCATTGTAAACATGTGAACCCGGAATCATTTTTTGACAATGCTGTACTGTACAGTGCCGAACTGCACGTTTGCCTGTGGAGCCAGTGGAGAACGCAAGCTGAAAGGATTAAGCATGTGCACAGCTTGTGATGTTCATGTCAGAACCGTTCATTTGCATCCTTATGCATTTCAAAAGAGGCGTCCGACTGCTTCGCCGAAATCACCGCCACTCCAGGAGCTCGTCCAACCCCCCACAGCCTCGTTCTCTCAGGTGTCTCTCTGATTTGGGTACAGTGTATAGACTGTCACATCCAGTGTGTCCTAAAGGCCCCCCCTCACCCCGGCACACCCTGTAGCTTCCCCTCTGTACAAGATGTTCCTTTCCTAAGGTCTGGGCCTCATGGTGGTGAGACAGCAGGCCCAAGGTGATGCCAGTGAGAAAGGTGCTGAGATTTCCCTTTTAGGAATTAGCAGGGAATTCACCTTGTCTCAGGTTTGGGTTGCCTCAGATGAGTGTGCACGTGTGGGTGTGTGAGTGTGTGCATCTGAGAGACCGTGTGTGTGCGTATGTGACAACTTCCACAACAACTTGCCAGGAGCAAGGGCTGGCACAGCACTTTGCTGTATTAATTAGGTTACGATACCTGGGACTGCAACATGCACCTTGCATCTGACCTTGGATTTGCATCCTCTTGTATTTTATTTTCTGTTGTATTTTTTATTCTTGAGGAATGCTCAAAAAGTGCCAACTTTTCTGCAGTGAAATCTTTCCTCATGCAATCAAGTGCGTGTGTGATGATATTACAGAAAATGAACATTAGTTTTCATAAAAACCAAAGGCTACCATGGGGACAAATGAACATGAATTCTGCAGACTTGAAAAAAATGTCATTGATTCCAATATCCTGAGCATACATTGTGCTCCAACCTCAATCTGAAACTCATGATGTCTCCATAAGCTGAAACAGAGAACTTCCGCGCACGAACCAAGGTCCGTCTCAAACCCTGAACGGTCATGTGCTCTTGGGTAACTCAGGTCTATTCTGTAAACCTGTTCAGATCGATGAGCAGCAGCTGGAGGTCCGCAGCATCTGATGTTGATCACGATGTGCGTCTGCTGCTCTTCAAAGGGCTCTGAACGCAGCGGGAAGACTGTCAATTGCTGGAGGAATTTAGGCTTGTTTGTGTTGGCAGAAAATAACCAGACCCCTGTTGCGCTGGATGCCAGGGCATCTGACTTGCTATAGATTTTACTTCCCCCTTTTTTTGAATAATTGACACCAGTTTAAGCCATATCCTTCTTCATGAGAAGAATTAAAATGATTTTGTCAATATTTTGTCAATATCAATGATAGGCATAATTATCTATGACAAGTATTCTTGAGAATCAGATGATGTAGTCAGCTTCCAACTTTGCTGGATACACAGAAAGTAGGTTCCATACTACTCAAAGGAGAGAAAACAGTGATAGTGCAATAAGATTGCAATGGGCAGGGGTTTCCACCAATCAGACAGTGAAAAAGAGGAAAGGGCACAGATAACCAGCAATCAGAAAGTGAGAAAGGAGAAGGGGCAAACATAACCACCAATTACAGAGTGAGAGAGAAGAGAAACCAATCAGTGACAAAAAGAGAGAGGGGCATGGGAACAGGTAACCAATCAGAGAGAAAGTGGAATAAAAACAGAAAACCATCAATCAAACCAAGTGGGAATTGGCCACAGGTATCCACCAATCAGAGAGGGTGAAACAGACACAAACAATTATGTATCTAAGAGACCAGAATGGACACAGATAACCACTAATCACAGAGAAAGAGGGAGGGCTAACAGTACAAGCAATGACCAATCAAAGAGAGTGAAACAGGCATACATAGCCACCAGCTGGACAGAGTGGGACAGGTACAGATAACCACTGATCAGGGAAAAGGTGGATGGGTGCATGTAACAACCAATAAGAGAGAGTGGAATGGGCACAGATAACCACCAATCACCAAGCAGCTGCCCCAAGAGCTCTCACTCCTGCCTAATCAGGGTTCAGAATCAGATTCAGGTATAATCACTCCAGCTCGACAGGACTAACGCCAAGCATGATAAACCAGCTGAGCAACTGAAGACAGCCTCATCACACTGATACTAAGAATAGGAGTGATAGGAATAACCGCATGCATAGTGTGATAACAAGGCTTTCCTGGAGTCTGGTGCAATGTCTCTGAGAGAACAAGAGCCAGCGTTTTACTGCTCAGGGCTTCATCAACCAAACCAATTCAACAGAGCAAAAACAGCTGTGAAACATCACTGATGTTAACAAAGGCTGTGCTGTGTGACCCTTGTGATGCTCTGGCCTGGCTAAAAGATGCTTCTTTTTCAAGTCTTTTGATGAGAGGCTGTTCATATTGTGATACCTAATCTTCACCGGTGCACATGTTCAGATATTGTCTGCGAAAGTCCACACCTCGTGTTCCAGCTGTGTGGTGCTGTACAGATTCGTAGAAATTAATCACTTTTTTGGAAGGGGGCAGGCACTGAAATATGCATGAAAACGATCTCATGATATACTGGAAAAACAACAGGACAAGGATGTCTTTCAACTGAACAAATAAGTAATAGAAACCCAGGAGCAAAATAATCTTTCAGCAAACCATGATCTAATTTGACCTGATTAATATTAATGCTTATTAAATCTAATTCAATGAAATATCAAGAAAATATACTTCTTGACAGGATACTCATGCACTGAAGAGTAATTCAATACCCTATGACATAACTTTCTTTTTTTTGGACAGGGGAACTGCTACCTCAAAAAATCTATGCACTAGAATAGAACTCTCAAGCAAATAAGTTGGTCTTTATGCATAATCATGCCACACATTTGTCAAAACATTTAAAAATGATATTGTCCCCATATCTGGACTCAAACGCTACCTTCCTCAGACCTACTGAGAATTATCTCAGAAGTGTTAAAACTAGCTTCCCACCACATTATACTAAAAGATGCATCACAGGCAACAACTTCAGATATCACATTCTGTCAGACATCATTAACATATCATCAACAAGCCTTTAAAACCCTTCCTTTCAAGCCAATGTAATACTTTTCTTGTGCTATTCTCATAGGCTCTCAGTTGCAGTTCATTAAAGATTGTCTGAACTGGCCTTGCTGAGCGACACAGTATTGACGTCTATGTATTCAATTTGCACAGTAAAAGACTTCAGTGGTCTCTAACGAGGAAGAGATGTTAATGAAACTTTAGGCTGTTAGTGATAATACATAATAGATGATGTAATTTTCATTACTTTGCGATCCATTTTTCTGTCAGTGAGAAAACACAGTATCCTAATGAGTACGGCCTTGCTAGGCTTTCCTTGCATAGGAAAATTGGTTTTTGATCATGAGAGATTTCAGCGTGTCAAATGGAAAACTAAATGGAAAAATACAGAGAAAGGCTGAATTTTTTTTCAATGAACATGTGGATGCAATGCCCAATGACCAAAGTCACACACTATTTTTTAACTATTTGAATACTGAAGCATTATTTTAAATATTTTGTCACCTTGGACAACCTTTATCATGTCTTTGTGCTCCCTCATGCTGTTCCTCCAGAAGATACAACAACTGGTAGTCATGACTACAGTAGAACAGGCGATTCCTACTGAAGGCCACTGTAATCACATCTCTGGAATAAAGTGGGAATCAAAGGAATTCAAATCTCAATGTGTTTATGGACATATGGTTGTCCACAAAAACTTAGTCCTTCCATACATACTGTACATTCCATTAGCATTTTCAAAGCGGTCCTTATTAACTGAAGATCGATAAGGAGGTCCTTTTTCTCTGATCTCTCAGCAACACCAGCCAGTTTGTGTCCTGCATTGTTAACTCCGTGATATGGCAGGTTTATCACATGTGACCAGTGAAATGCCACGGAAAAACAAAGAGAGAGAGAGAAGGTCACGGGAGAGGAAGTGTGAGGAAAATGAGGTCACAGCAGGAACAAAGTCCACAGTCCAAGAGTGTGGGTAATCAGCCGAAGGCCGACGAGCTGCAGGAAGGTTGCCAGGAATCAGAATCCAGTTGCTCTGCTGGAAAAGAATACAGGAAGTCCCACATGCAGCCCCAGGGCAACACCGACGAGGAAGAGCACTCAGGCATCCATGCTGAGCAGACCGACCAAGAGCCGTATGAAGGAAACCATCCCTCTCCAAGTCAAATAGTCCCAGTTTCATGTCCTGCCTCATATGTAAACAGTTTTTTTTTTCTTTTCTTGCTTTTTGTGTTCTTCCAGAACACCCATCCCATTTCTCAACAATCCCCCCACCACCCCCACCCCCCAAAAAAAACAGCCAAGGCTTCCCAGGCCGCTCCTTGATACCTCTGCTACTCAGGAGTGTTGGCGGTGGTGGAGTTGGGCGAATCCATGACGGGGCATTTGGGGGCGATGGCCTTGTGGCTGTAGTACTCCACCACCTGCTTGGGCACCTCCGCAAGGACGCACTTGGCCAGGGCTGCGGGAGAGGCCTGCAAACACAAGGGGCAGAGCTGAAGAAGGAGCAACACCAACACCAACTTGGCACGGTGTGCGTCTCATCACACCCACAGGACTAATGCCAGGATTATCAGTGGCTAATGCAGCCGTTAAAATCATTTAAGCATTTTATGGCAACAACTCCAGCAAATTTTTTCCGGTAAATTGCATTATAGCTAAGGACGTTACAGAGCACAGAAAAAAACATGGAAAGATTTCTGTTTGAAGGGCACTTTCTACATCGCCATTTGAGACTCAGCCAAATGGGAGGAGGGCATGAGGTGCATTAAGAGAAATGGCAAAATTGTTTGGAAGCTTTTTTGAAGTTTTTTTTTTCACCTTCAATTTAAAAAAAAAAACCAATGACTGACTTTGGCTGGTCTCAGCGTGAACATGAATCCGTCTGTGAAAAGGGATGGTTGTGTAACGCGCTCTCTGGCCATCTCCACCACGGGAAAAGGGAGCTCTCGCCTGTTTGCTTCCACGGCCGGCCTGCTCAGGCTGCCTCACCATGCCTCCACTTGAGGGTAATGCTGTTTTCTGAGAGGCATCAGGGGTCACATTTCGAAAGTTAATGGTGGCCGATGCTGCAATTACGAGCCGCGCGGAACCTTTTGAACCCTCGTCGCTTTGATGTGCCCAATTTTAAATTACATCCACCCATTCCGGCAAAGGATAATGTGGCAGCCTGATCCCATAGAGCAGGGACTCAGAAAGCACAGCAACAGAGCTGCAGACGGCTGATGTTGTGGGAGAGGACTGCAGGCATCAGCACAGGTTCTGTTATATACATGAGCTGTGGAATAAGCACTCAATAGCCCTGTAAGATGCTTCAGTCAATCAATCAATCAGATTCTACCAAATAAATTCTACTGAAACACTTCTAAAGGCATTGGCACACCTCACATGTTAGATGTGGACTAGCCATCCTGAAGTCACTGAAAGGTAGATGTTATCAGTAGACTAGTCACGTCCAACAGCACATGGTGGATGTAGAATGAGAAATGTGGTACTGAATGTGTACTGAATGATACACATTATGGGTTGGCTAACTATTCTTATGTTTTAGATTCTTGAAAATAGCCAAAGAATTGGAAAGAATTGTGAATTGATTGTCTCTTGTTCATTCTCCTCACACATTCTGAACATCATACATGTGGCAAACTGGCCAGTCCATGATGACTCTGAAAAGTGGAGAGCCTGGAGAGTGTATGGTGCTGGAAAAGATTTAGAAGTCGGCGGGCCGCACCTTACAATAGGCGCGGAGAGTCGGAGAGGCACTGACCGTTTTGAAGTCTCTGAAGGGCACGAACTGCACGATGTCCCTCAGCACGGGCTCCCCCTTGGGCGAGCGCAGCACCCCGTCGTCCCCATCCAGGATCTGCATGTCGGTGAAGTCCGCGTTGCCGACGCCCACAATGATGATGGACAGGGGCTGGTAGGAGGCGCGCACGATGGCCTCGCGCGTGTCCGCCATGTCCGTCACCACCCCGTCCGTGAGAATCAGCAGGATGTGATATCGCTAGGAGAAAAGACTCCATCCCTAGTAACGGCTATATTCTGCATTCTATTTAGGTCACATTTGATTTTCATGTGTACCTTCATACAGTAAGACGTCCAAAAACATGCACACCACTTCAATGAGGATGCACTCTTTTAGGTTTGGAGAGAAAAGGCCAGTCTCAGTAGTTGTCACAGTTCACACGTACATGGTACTAGAATGCAGTAACATATAATGCGTTAAACAATGTACATTACTATTCTATTCATTATTTATAAACAAATTCAGTGCTTTATGTAGCACATGTGCAGTCAGACTGTGCATGGTATGTAAAAAATTAAGACTTACATGAGGAAGCATGGTGTATCCCTGTAAGTAAGATAGATTTGCTTGGGAATGTTTTATAATGCACTAATGCAATGCTTGTGTTTTATGACAGTCTGATGAAGGTTTAAAAATGTAAAGAATGGGCTTATTTTAAGAAATGCTTTACTCATCAGTATTTATTCTATCTGCTTTTCTACATTTTCCACATGAATGGCCGAATTTCAAGGTCTTACCTATATTTGACACTCCACTCACACCTTGGGGTTAAATATTGTGAAATCAATAAATCTGAGGCCTTGTATATATTACTGGCTCAAACATCCCATTAGGCCACTGATATAACCAGCAAATTTGCCCAGTTTGCAGTTTAAGCCTGAGTCCTGAACTCTCTCCCATTGATCCTTTTGGCTCTTTTGCTGAAATTTGATCAGTTGTGGGGAAGGGGTAATGATGAAGATTAAATAATAAATGAAGGTCACTCCAGAGACACAATGGGGGTGGGGGGAGGGGGAGGCTCTGATTCATTGTTTTCCTCTCAAACATGACTTCAGCTGTAGAAAACAGTTGAGGGGGAGAGAGCTATAATTTTACCTTGGAGACTCATCCTGGACTTCTAAACTTGCATTTTATCACAAGTAATTAGGTCCATTAAGGTCTAGTGGTTATACAAATCCTCAATCAATTACAATACTACAAACATTAATAGCAAATAATACATTTTATGGCTTGTTTATTTATTCATTCTTCCAGTAATTCCACTACATTCCTTCAGATAATGTTTATGTTTTGTACGTTTGCTAGCTTAAATCCAATGAACTGGGATTTGTTACTGACCACCCTGCCGAATCGTCAGAAAGTCCAGTCTATACCAGGGGGTTGTACAGCATTTCTAAAGCCAAATTCAAGTGCTTTTCAAGTACCTTCAAAGCCAATTCAGAAAGTTAAATGACCTAAGCTAAGCTATCATTCTCAAGAAGGTTATACATATTCTTTTATAACCCAGTTTAGTTAGCTACATTCATTACAAATTTAACAAGCCTGGTGTTCATTTGATGTATGATGGCAGTGTTTCATAAAGTGCATAAACCAACAGAAATTCAAGCACCTGCAAGCATTCTGTGTACAATTCAAGCCCTTTCACAATCTTCAATTTGCTTCATTCATAATCAGGCCCTTTGAAGGTTTTCAAGAACCGGTGTGAGTACTGTATGTCTTTGTTACCTGTCTGTGATAGGAAAACTCTGTGATTTGTCATTGACCACCTCAGAGTCTCTGTACTGTGTCCTTCTCACATGTCTATGGTAGGAAAAGTCACTGACCACCTCGGAGTCTCCAGGTTATGTCTTTGTCACACACCTACGGTGGGAGCACTTACTGAGGCATCTTTGATGGTCTCCTCCCCAGCCGCCACTTTGGCCAACCGGCTGATGATGGGGGCCACGTTGGTGGGACCGTACAGCTGGATCTTGGGGAGGCAGTTCTGGTACGCTTCCACGACGCCCTGGATTTCTTCTCAACGAAAGGAAAAAAAAAAAGGCCGCGGTTAAGCGCCTTCGAAGGGATCAGCAAACGACAGCACTGGAAGGGGGTGGGCGTTTTTCTTTTTTTTTTCGTTGCGTGAGGGAAGAGATTTGGGGGGACAAAAGGCGCTAAGCTGACAGCGAGGCAGACTGATTCAACGGGGGCTCCTCTCTCTACTTCCAAGGCAGATTTTTCAGAAACGGAGAAAGCCACAAACCAGCGGCGTGCTCACTCAGCCATTTTTTCTCATGTCAAAACGGTTTCGCGCTCCCGGAAAAAGGGCAAAAGACAGGCGCTAAGGGAGGGGCAGAACATCCCCCCCACCCCGCCACCCCAAACCCCCTCCAGGCAGAGACCGATCTGAGAAAAGGATGCTTCTACCTACCTTCACATTCGTCGTCATCTGGGTTGAAATTGATGGCGAAGTCATGAGAGACCTGGGTGTGAGGAGGCAACACACGGTTAGAGGGGGAGTCCGCTGATCTCTCTGCACTTGCTGGGAGATTGATTCTGACAGACTCAGTAACAGAGCTCTTCTCACAGGACATGCTGAGACTGTCACAGCCCTTACTGGAAAGCTGTTAGACCTCCTCTGGGGAAACTCATTCATGTTACCTAGAGCTGCATTTCAGCTTGCATCTTAGTATTTCCAGAGAATGCAATGTCTTCTGCTAGTGTACATCCATATCTCTGCCTGTTTGGACTGTACACATGGCCCCAACCCCTATCATATCCCTAATTTATCATTCAATCCATTATGCTTGCATCTAAGTATTCAAGGGAATGCAATGTCTTCTGCTAGTATATATTCATATCTCTGCCTCTGTTTGGGCTGTACACATGGTCCCACCCCTATCATATCCTGAATTTATAACTTATTAATGAATGCATTTTATTTGACTGACAGAGGTCCTCCTTGTCCAGAGCAACTTGCATAGCTTACAGAGTATTACATGTTATACAATAACATTACATGTTATTACATTTATACAGCTGTATATACGGGCGCAGCAGTGTAGCATAGTGGTTACGGGGCAGGACTCGTGACCAAAAAATTGCCGGTTCGATGCCCCGCGAGGGCACTGCTGCTGTACCCTTAGGCAAAGTACATAACCCCAAATTGCCTCAGTAAATATTCAGCTGTATAAATGGATAACATTGTAACTGATGTAAGTCACTCTGGGTAAGAGCGTCTGCTAAATGCCACTAATGTAATGTAATGTAATATATCTACGGGAGCACTTCAGGTTAAGGAATCCAAAGTCAACGGTCAAATCAAGGTCAACTCTGCACAATGAACCCAAAGTCCTGCATGGAAATCAATCCTACAACCCTCCATTTACCAGCCTCTGTTTCCTGACCATTACTCCATACTGGAGTTTCTTATCACTTGTCATTATTTGTGTGATGGAGTGTGTCAGTTCATTTCTACTTCTATTTTATAGCTTCAATAAAATGTGTGCTTGTGAACAGATTGAAAGGAAAACTGGTCTTAAAACAGCGTTATATCCACCACATTAATAAAAAACTGCCAGACCTGTAGCCCACTCTGACAGTCTTTGGCCTGACTGCACTATTTCACACATTTACAATTCCGGAACTTGATTGAGAGAGGTGCAATCAATACAAATATCAGATGTGCACACCATTATCAACCCACTCTACATTCCTGCTGATCAGTGTCTGATTCAGGGAGGCTCAGGTGAGATTTTCCTCACTTCACACTGAGAAGAAAGCCATATACATCTAAAACCTCCCCAGTAATATGGGTGATAGCAGTAGTGTGTTCCCCTTAAAGTCTTTCAAGTTCCCCTCTCCCAGTCCCAATCTATTTAAACATGCACGTCCCACGCAAACAAAATCTTATGACAACCTGCAAATCCACACCCAGGGATAGCTACAGCGCTGGCCAATTATTCTAATTTCATGCGATCACTTTATTCTCTTTAGGACAAGCTGGGTTGTCTCTAGAGAGAGCTGTGAAAAAAACCCAATTAAATGTGCTATTTTGACAGAGTGCCAAATGATGTCGGGGAGATGAGACATGGTGATCAGCAGGGCTATATGCAGACTCTCTAAAGCACAGGCAAACACAGCCAGTGAGATAAGACCACTGCCTGTAAAAATGGAAGAATGGCATGACAGGCAGACCTCAAGGTCACAGAGGTGGAAGAGACTGAAGAAGGACAAGGACCAAGCAATGACACACGCAGGGAAATCCAATCATTCACCCAGCATTTTTTTTCTTTATCTACCAAAAGAGACCAAAATGGCTTTTACAAGTTTTTGAGGGGTATGTTAAATTGATAATGGTCCTAGACATTCCGTAATCGTGTCTAATTTGACAGTATTACCTTTCACAATTTAATTACAACAGAAAAGTCTGGTTTTAGTCATTATTTTCAATTATAACTAATAAATCAGACACTTTTGCTTTTAGACAGCTGTGAATCAGCTACTAATGGGTTATTTTCATTTAATTTGGACTGCTTGTTCATTGTGCAGCACAATAAAAAGTAACTAAAGAATAATTTAACTTCAGAATAATTATCAAATACAGGCAAATCATCTTCCTATCTGAAACTAACCACAGGTTATAAAGGGGTGGAAAATTACTGAGAAAAAATGGTAGGAGCAATTGTACTTGTACTGATAGTACTCTGTTTAGTTGCAATTAATTAATCTTGTTTGCATAGTTATTAATTAGCAGTGTTTGAAATCAGAATTAGAGAAATTACCACCAAATACCTGAGGAAGTTGAAACAAGCTTAGAAATTTTAGCTCATTTAGTCACTAAACACATAACACTGTGGTTATGTGGTTACTAGCAGCCTGAAATGAGTATATGCAGGGACATAAATAATAAACATAAATAATATAATGTTTTTTATGAATCCCCTGGGTCCACTGATCAAAATATACAATGCTGTTCAACATAAACATATTTGGAAAGGTGTATTTTCTCAAAAGTTCCCCAGTATTCCAAAGGATTCAAAACTGTAAATATTTTACAACCCTAAGCTCACCAAATGCATACACCCTCTGTTATGAAGAAGGATACTCTTTCAGAAACATGTCACAGTTTAAGCTTTGTCATTCTCAAAAGTTTGTTAGAAATCATTGTAATGAGCGTCAATCTATTGAGAAACCTCAAGCTGAAACAGACAATAAAAGACATTCAAAAGCCTACGAAAAAGCATATTCCTTTTCTGTGCATAACCATGACATTTCCATATTTTCTGAATTGATAAATTCAAAGAGTAAGCTATTTCCATATCTAGAAGATATGATTTATGAGAACATCAAAAAATGTCACATTCCTTCACAATCTTAATTGTGGTAATGGTGGCCACACAAGTGTCACGGACATCTGCTGAAAGGATATTCAGCTCGGTGTGCATTACACTGAAAATTCTCTCCGTCATTGTTGCTAAGCAAACCTGCTCTTATTTGATGTCATGTTATGAATATAAATGAGGGGGTGTGGTCAGAGGCAGAACATCCACACTCAGAACATCAGCACAGACAGCACCTGAACCCCCTGTGACTGACTGGAATCTCCTGAAAGGAGGACAGAAGGAACACAGAGCTGACAAGATGACAGATATATTTTCTTACCTCATAATTTGGAGGAATTCTTGCCCCAAAGCCAAGAGCTGAGAATCTTTTGTCACTGAAAAAAGACAGCAGAAAAAAATCAAATCAAAACGGATATAAAGCTGCTGTATCCATATGCACTAAAACAGCATGATTTCAATATTAATATAACATGAATGTTGCTTCTCTTTATAAAATTTATTAAAGGTATCTGATAAGCAGGAGACTGCTTTACTGTTGATGTAGGATTGCTGCTCTTGACAGTCTATAACATGTAACACATGGAAATTGCATTCATTCTGAATTATTTACATACTTTGTTCTATTATTAATCATTTACATACTGCCTCACCCCAATCCCTTTCTGAACTGTGTGTTTAGAGCAGGTTCTGTCACTCTGATTGAAACACTGACTGATGAATTAAAGATCCTTGAATTGTATTGAATGTTTTCTCTTTGCCCTGAGTGAATCAAAGAATGGGGAGGGGCGTGCCAATGATGCACACTAATCAGAGCCGTAATCATTTGATAATGATCTGTTGCCCTTTAGAAACAGCAGCCTTGCAAACACACTCGTCACAGTTTTATCTGCACTTCAGCATCTTGTACACACAAGGAGATGTCTAACAAATAACCCATTTATTCTGAGAATTTATATTCAGTTATTCTGACCTGACAGGCTGAAATGATTCAATCTAAAATGCTTTTTCATTGCATGATGCCTGCTTTTCCTGTAGCATATCAAATTCCATGGGCTAAAAGAATCGTTCATGTATCTGGTAAATGTCTGTATATTACCATTAGCAAGCTGTTACCCGCCAACAGCAGAGGCTATTAGGGTGAAAGCAGACAGACAGAGGGACAGTGAGGTGGGTGGAGTAGGACTAAAAGAAAATAGAAAGAGACAGAGAGAGGAATATAGTCCAAGAATAATAGAGTAAGAATATACACAGGAAAAAGGGGAGGATAACGAAATGAGAGATAAAGACAGAGAGAGAAAGAGAAAAGCAGAGAGAGAAAGAGAAAAGCAGAGAGAAAAAGACATCTTGTCACACATTGTGTTGTACTGTGGGATAACTGGGTGTTAGGGAGTGATTCAATCTCTCTGCTGGCAAGAACCCCAGAGACTGTGGGTGAGAGAGGAGGAGAATAAAATAAACGACATTCCCAGGGTGGTCCTCTTCACAGTGAGGGAAGTCAGTTATAGAAGTGCTCCGAAAAGAACAAGGAGCTGCAGGGGGCCGGGATAGCAACCAGAAATCTGTGCGAGAGCCAAAAGGAAGTCTTGCATTAGAGTGCGAATACTGTGAAAGTCCTTCTGACTGCTCAGTGCTCTGGTGGGAAATAGGGTATGACGATAAATGAAAGACATGAAAGTAATACATGACACTTGTTGAACTACCACTGCCACTGTGCTTCTCACCACAAGATGAAGCACCAAGTGGAATTACAAAAAGAAATTACAAATGAGTAATGTATCGGCTCAGAAATTATCACTTTTTATCTTTGTGGGAAGCGAACTGTAGTGTCTCCACTCCCGTCTCGCTGTACTGCCAGACCATGTGTGAGGGTTCTCTCTTTACATCCATCACATCGATGGATCATTTCCCTCTGACGGGATGCTGTTTCTGACATTCGGCGATTCCCGTCAAGCTGAGCCGTGGCAAGTTAATGTTTCCTGCACTGTTCCCAGGCGGTGTCTCCCCGAGGTCATCTTTCTGGGATGCCGACACATGCTATTAAGGTACATTATGCTGATGGGAGTAATTGGTCAGACATATTGGGCAGTCAGACATATATGAAAATAATGTATAGCCATGGACTCTCCATAAACGGTGAAAGCTAACTAATGCCGCCTTCTCTTTGAACCTTTCATTTACATCACAAGCTGATAGTTAAGGATCCGATTCCATGAAAGAAGTGACCGCCGATGATCGGAAAGTGAATAACAGGATCCATTCCATCCTGCCTAGTCTTCCCACACTGAAGTAGTACTCAAAGCGTACAACTCTTACACTTCAAGGTTGTTGCTGTTTCATTCCGTCAGAACAAAAAAAAAAGCTGACAGATTGTTACTGCACCAGCTCCAGGGGGAAAAAAAATGATCGCAGCGGTGATTTCAAAACAGCATATAGGCGTAGAGTTGCATTCTGAAAGGGTAGAAAAGTTGGCAACACAGCTTTTTTTATGATTGAGAATGCTTTGAATAATAAAAGAAACCCTGGCTGCGGAGCACCGGCAACAATCCATAATTTGACACTCAGGAGTGCACTTAACCTCCTTCTTTTTTCAACACTTCATGTTGCAAACATGAGGGCATTTACACACAGCTCCGCCGTACCGGCCATTATCATAATAATTGCGAAACAGTCCAGAAAATCCTCAGGGAGAAAAATTCAGCTATTAATAAAACTGAGGAACACTGTAGAAAACCCACTTTTGGAAAGGGGAAAAAAGAGAACAGAAATGATTTTTCCCCTTGACACTCTGAGATACAAAGTGCCGCCATTGTCTTTTCTCCCTACGGCCTTTTTGTTCGTCTCTGGGGGAAGAAAACACCACCCAGGTCCATAAAGGAAAAAAAAAAGTCAAGTCCTCCTCTTCCACTGCCTCGCAGGAAGAAATTTTCCAGGCGGCTGTAAGTGGCTAATCCGGCTTCTCGTGGCTCCCACAGGACGCTGTCACCCACGAGGGGCCAGAAACAGCCTGCAGGGAGCCAGAGGAGAATATGAGCGGAATTGGCCGCGGCACAACATGGCCACGAACACGGGTTCCCTTGAAGGCAATCGATCACAAATGAGCAATTGAACTGCACCGGAGGCCGGGAGGCTGGGAAAGGGAAGAATGCAGCATTTTCTTAATTAATTATTTTTGTAATGGAGGTGAGTCATACCATGGGGCAGAGTTGATTGAACTCTAACACATTTTCTGTCTGCTCTCTCTCACCTCTCTCTCTCCCTCTGAAGTCAATTGAATGAAACCTGCTTGATTGGCCAAAGTTTACATTGCCACTGCCAAAGCAAATCTTAGATCCCCTAGGAGGATTGGAGATGTGTAATATCTGGGAGATTTGTGAATCGTGGGTAGATCTTTTTGTTTTCTTTTTTGCTTATTTGTAGGAACATGTTGTTTTTCTTTTTTCAGAATGTTTTCCATATTTTGGTTAGGAAATACAGCTGTGTCTCAACCACTTGGGGTTGACATCATGGGCACGGCTGGTCTTCTTTGGCCAGCCATATCTGCCTATGTCAGGCAGCCTCTGTCTCCATCTCTCTCCCACCAAAAAAATCTGTAATTGCTACCATTGGTATTTAGGAAGGATGTCCTCTGATGACGCAAACATTTTACTATTACATAAAAGATACAGATATGGACAGTACCACGCTGTGTGTAGCTGAGCAGTGATCTGACTACAGACAACCCAGCATAACTAGATGCATTTTTGTCGTGCAACATTAAGTAATACTTCCCAAGTTCCAACTTTTTGTAAGCATCCCTGCTAGTCGCCATGCCAAAATAAACTTCTATTACAACTTTGATGAGCAGAATTCCCATTTTCTAAATGTTTCCACACAGAAATCCCCGTCATAGGACAACAATTATAGGGCAACCACAATTTATTTTCATTCTGTGATAAAACCTCAACTCCTTGATACCTAATATTCAGATATTTGTTGGTATCTTTTGCAGGCTATATAAAATTTACAGCACTTAGAATGAGTGCTTGTGCAGCCTGTACAGAATTTTTGTGTATTCATGTCTAATAGTTCTGGATTGTATGTGTTTATCCAAATTAAAATTAAAAAATACGAAGAGCAGTAATCATACAGTGTAACAGTCAGCCAAGAGTATCATCATCCCACACACTCTCCCCAGTTTCAATCATTAATTTGGTTTCTCCTCTGATGCAGGGTGCATTAACCCAGCCAAGCACAATTAATTTTTTTTTCTTTTTTTTTCCCCAACATCAAGAGGGACTGCTAGGTGAATTACTTCCCAAAACATTGCATTGTCATACTGTTGCATACTGAGGCAGGTCTGTTCCAGGAGAAAATGTGACCGGGAGACAATATATATAAGTATTGTATAAGTATATATGTAAGTATACATATATATACATATATATTTATGTGTGTGTGTGTGTGTGTGTGTGTGTGTGTGTGTGTGTGTGTGTGTGTGTGGGTGTGTGTACAATACAAGTGAATGGGGAATAAACAGCGATGTAAGAGATGTAAGAGAGTTGATATGGACCTATTCTCTGCAGAAATAGAACAGAGATCATTGAGTTCATATCTGCTGTAAGGTTTTCTTATTTTAATCCAAACATGGTCTTATAGTGTATCTCATAGAAAGCCTTCACATTGACCCCGGCCCCTCACCATCACCACCACCACCAGGGCACTGAAGCAACCTTTAACCCCAAAGCAGAGAGGAAGTTTTAACTCCCCGATTTTTGCCCTGAGGAGTTATTAAAGCCGGAGTAGAGCACATCAGCCGTATCTCTAACAGACCAGTGGATGATCTTAACTGCACCACCTTGCACTTGAACGCAATGGGTGGATTTTTGAAGATATTTAACATTAGCAGGGGAGAGAAAAGTCAGAATGTTTCTCAGAGCCTTTTCTACCTCTCTGTTTTAAGAAGTCTCCTGACGTTAAATGAAAGACTAGCTGGATTACATCTCAAAAGGGTGAGAGGAAAGATACCCGATCAACACACACAAAGCATCTGCCCAACATTATTTTGCACAATGTGACTCCTGCTTTCTGTGTAGAAATGCGCAATTTCTGAGGAGAGAATGGGGGAGAGAGGGTGTGCTGCACTTGGCAATAAGCTCATTTCCATAAATTATGTGCCTCTCAGGAACAGAGAGGCAGCAAAAGGCAGCCGTGCCAGTGTTCCCAGACTCTCTAATGAGGGCACTACTGGCTTAGAGACACACACTTATACACACTCACACACACGAATGCACACACACACACACACATACACGCAAACATACACACATATACAAACACACACATGTGGGCACACACATGTACGGACATATAATCATACAGAGACTCACACTCATATAAATACTCACACACTCACACACACACACACACAAGCACACACACATGCACATGCCAACAGTTACACGCACATGCACACACACACAGACACAGGTATGGGTACGCGCGCATACACACCCAACACACACACACACACACACACACACACACACACACACACACACACACACACACACACTCACACACACATATAGTAGCAGTTTAGTGCCACTCCCTACACCTACGCACTTACTCCAGCCCTGACAGAGCTCTAAACCTAACACTGGCTGGGGTCACAGCCCCTTCCATGTAATTGCTGTAATTGCTATGTATCACTATTGCTCTCTGTGGATTTGGAATAAAATTACCACAAATTAGAGGATACTTATCCAAACAGGCACCCCAGAATAATGATAATGATGTCTTGTGCTTCTGTGATTACCATAAGACTAAAGTGTTTTCCCACATATTTAAATGGGAGATCCATATTCGACACAGGCTAATGTGGTAATTCCTCGTTTGGCTTTGTGCCAGACAAAGATTGTTATTATCATTGATCTAATTATAAAATAATTAGTAATTCACCCCTTCTTGCACAGCTGCCCTGTAACCCATTTGTAGATTAAACACCTATTTAATTAATACCAGGAAGTCAGCTTGGCAATACATGAAGTCCAAATGCAATGGAAAAATACAAAAAGGGACCAACTGTGACATCAGCTGTGACATCAGATGATCCAACTGCTCACAAGTCATCCAAAATATAGATTTCCAAGTAAATAAAAAATCCTGTTTCATAAATTTGGAACACTTCAGCTGAATCTGTGAAATCAATCAATCTCTGCCCCGTTGTTGCCCTGGAGACGTGAACATGCATTTGGCAAAGTGTAACAGCACTGACAGGGGTAACGACTCAATGATCCTACAAGCAGAGGGGAGAGGCATGTGGCAAGCTCATAGACCCTGTATCGAATCAAAGACATAACTACAATTACTTCCCGGGTTAGACACATTGCTTGCTGCCAATGCAGCTAACAGCCACACCCATGTTTGCACTGTACCAGATTGGACTTATTAGAGTCCTTTACTGTATAAGGTATGTGAAAATTCTGTTTCTTTAACCAGTAAATGCTCAGAAGTTCAAACAGGCAAATAGCGGTCCCCTTTTTGAGTGTCCTGTGTTCCACCACTACCTACACTTCAATATGGCAGAGATTAAGCCAGCCGGTACAGTTAAACCATGTTTGTTTGACCTCAGATAAGTTTTATTTATGGATTCTTCTCTCCCTGCTTCTCATTTTCCCCTCCCCTCTCCTGTACAGATGTCTGCCAGGCTGGATGTCCTCACCCCCTGCCCCTGCTGGCACTGTGCAACGAGGCCCTGTCAGCTACTGGAGGACTGGGAAGGACCGGGGCACCCTGCCAGGCCTCCAGAGGCAAGCGGAGATCACACGATACGAGGTAGAAGAGCTGAAACGTAGCGAGTGCCAGTGCCAGGCGATGGCAGGACTCCCCCCCAAACCCCCTCCCCGGACGCATCATCAGGCGTCCGACCCCCCCACGATGGCGGCAGCAACGGCGGCAAAACGCCCGCCGAACAGCGGAAGGGGTAGGAGGGGGTGTCTCACGAGACCAATCCGTCCCTCGCCCAGCTGAACTGCATATTTCCCATGAGCCCCCTCATCGGGCTCCTCGTCAATGTTCCTCGGCACGCCTCATTTACTCCGATGTGCACGCCGCAGTAACAAACAGCCTGAAAGCAGCGCGCGGCACCGAGTGAAGGGTAGGCAAAAGTCGCAGGGGGTCCCGTCTCGGAGAAAAGTCCCTTTATGAAATCCGAGCCCTTTCGCATGAATATTTTCACATTTTCTGCGCTCCGTCTGAGGCGGAAAGCTCCCTCTGGGATTATATGATTGGCCATGTGCTGCCAAGCCTGGGTTTGAGAGGGGAGGAGGAGTCCTTTGGCTCCAGGCTCTGATACTCTGTGCCAGGGCACAGCACCACCAAACCCCAGCCAATCCCAAACCCCCGCTGATGGAAATCAATTGGCCGTGGGGTGCGTGACATCACAGTGGATGGGGGCAGCGTGGGAGGCTCTTCCACTCCCCAGGTGACCTCCCCCTGTGGCGGAGGAGAGGTAGTCTGGCAGGCAGTGGGAAGAAGCAGGGCTCTTAACCCAAAGGCTACTGGCTTGATTCCCCACTAGTCCTCTGCTGCTGTGCCCTTGGGCAAGGCACTTAACCCGAACTGCCTCAGTAAAAATCTCACTATATAAATGGATGACATGTTAAAATCGTAGGCTGTGGATAATAATTTTAGAATCTGCAAAAATGTAATACAATGTAATGAAGGTGGGACAGTGGCGCCCCTGAAGATGTGTGGGTCTCCACAGAGAGCACCCTGTTGACACCGATCAAAGAGGAGCCAGCAGCCTTCCACGCCCACAAACAGTTCCATTACTCATGCACAGCACGCAGGCACAGAGGACCGGCGTGCTTAGGCCGAGCCCGGAGGCTGGAACGACGGGGGACAATCAATACGGCACCCTTCAACTCATCCTGAACACTCCCTCTCAGGTCTTCTCCATTCCATACGCGTCACTCGCATAACAAGCTACAGCGCGGACCAGCCGAAACTTCTCCGCATCACATCAAGGGATATCCTCCAGTCTGTCAAATTTCTGTTGCAGAAATTCCATTTCCTTCCTCACGGGAGATCAGATAAATCTGAAATAACAGACACTCAGAGGTGGCATGACTGGCAGGTGCAAAAGTGATACACGCTGCCATTTTCCACTTGGGTGGGAAAAAAAACACCAGCTCTGTGGATAAAGATCAGGCGTTTTTTTCTTTTTTTTAACATGTTTATTCACAGCATGAGGGTGATGAGTGACACCTACCTGTCATAATCCTGGCAGATCTCCCCTACTGCTATCAAGGCCTTCAGATACTCGTTTGGCTGGTAGGGGTTGATGTAGTGCAGGGAGCAGCTGTTCCGAGGGTCCCCGTTAGACGCGGTGAAGTCGATGGCCACCTAGAACGAAGATGGATTGCCTGAGAGCAGCGGCTGTTGCGCACTTGTCGACGCCTCTGGGCTTGTGTAGTTGACAGAGCAGCTCGTGACAGCCGCTTGTGACAAAACCCAAGTCATACTGCCAGAAATAGGGCTACTGAGTGCATCACAAACCTCAAATTGACTGTCACTGGAGGACAGTAACATGAAGCTTCACAGGAGGAGGCATTTTACTTTTTTACTGTAGCCAGCTGGTCCTGTTGGCTGAGACTACTTTGCTGACTTTTTCACCCTCTACTGCCTCCAGTGGTAAAGTGTCATCGCTGCCAGAACCACTTGCAAAATTAATCAGTTAGTCAGACACACTATAGTTTCTAGGCATGCTTCCTTCAGTCACAGGTAATGATGCACATGTATTATCAATGATCTAAAATTCTGAGAAGTTTTCATAGATGTGTAGCTCTCTGCATATCCTGTGTAGCTCTACACCCCAAAGGCCTTTGCAAATTTGCACATCTGTTACAATGGGAAGGCAAGTGAGATTCTAACACAGTGGCCCCATAATTAATGTTCGTTATTGTCAGAGTAATCCAGCCAGGGAGTATGAGGAGCTCCGGGGGGTGGGATGGGGGAGGCCAGAGGAGGGGCAGAGTTTAAAAGCAATTTGAATTGATTTGTTAAACCTGCCTCTGGGAAACACATGATCTGTGGACAAATTATTCACATCCTTGGCGTAAGACTCTTACCGACAGCCAGAAAGAGAGAGAGAGAGAGAAAAAATGTTTTGCAGAAGAAAGCCGCTCTGGATGATGGGCATGTCACATTCAGGGGACGAGGCAGCCAATCAAAAGGCCGCTGAGGGCGACAAAAGGCGTTACTCGGGGAGAGAGCGCCGCCGGCACGACCCGCGACGTGAGCGTCGGCGTACAGGCGGTGCATCTGCGGGGCGTGCCTGCTTATCTCCCACCGCACACTAACCAACGCGGGCAGCTGCTAATCTGTGCACAATTCGTACGCGGCGAGTTCTCCTAAATCCCAGGGGAGGCTCGAGCGTAAGAGACCGTGCCGGTGTCTGAGGATGTCACGCCGAGGAGAAGAAGCGGCGCCTTTCCACTTACTGTAAAGTGAATCTGGCATCCTCCCATGATGTAGTCCAGGAAGGAGTACACTCTGTGAAGCTGCGGGAAGGAAGGAGGTGGGGAAATGTGAGTGATGACGTGGGCAAAAAAAAACCAACAGCACTAATTAATCAGAGATTTAGGGCAGAGGCACTTAAGGAGGAAGCTGTCGTGTCCAGCGCAGCCTTGCTATGTGGACAAAGACCACAGGGTCTGCTATGACTGCAAGCAGGGATGTCTCCTAGATGGAGAACCACACCAGACAATCCCGCCACCATTAAGATAATTAACCCCAATGCAATAATGCATTACAATACTGAAAAGGCAAAATCAGCAGTTTAATGAGATGGTTTAATGATCTCAAATTGAACACAGGACTGATTTGAAATTGGGGCCAGTCTCTTGCCAACCACCCGGACAGCTACCCATAATGATGCAGGGACACGGAGGCAAGCAGTCTCCCATGCAGCTATAATCACATTTCTCTCTCCTTTTCTCCATGCAAAGTCCAACACAACAGCACGGCCTTGTGCATAACAGCATTTGGAGCCTCTCCCTACTCAGCCTCCCTAAGCAGCTCCGTTTCCACTGTGACCATGGTCCACTGAAGTGAGTGCCCTACTGTTCTTAACTACAAGCATATGGGGTTCATTTAAAAGCCTTTCGACACCGAGAAGCCATGACAGTCTCCGCAGCCGGTCTGAGAGGGTTCTTACCTTGAGATCGCTGAGAATGACCACGCCGGAGTTTTTGTAGTTCCTCTTCTTCAGCTTGTACTTGGGATTCACGCAATCCCACGAGACCTTGGTACGTGAGAAAGCAAAGGAACAACAAGAAAGGTCAAATTTCATAGGTCAGACCCCCACTTCCTCAGCAAGACATTTCCATTTTTTGTGAGAACATTGCTCCTCCCTGTGTGCCCCAAAGTGCATCATTGATGCCTGTTAAAGGTGTGTGTGACGCCAGACCTCGCTCAACACAGACCTTGTTTCCCGCTCCAATTTTTTGCATTTCCCTGAAGGTGGCGTAAAACTCGCCGATGAAGTCGTGTTTACCCCTGGAGTCATAATCCCAGACCAGGCACTGCAACAAACATGAACATATTCATGCATCCATCGATAAACACAATCACAATGTCATAACAACATGTAGATTTCTAGTCCTGTTTCTGGTATGGAGCCAGCAGCAGAGCAAACCACATTCATGGCTTTGCATCATGGATTGATTTTTCTTTGTTTGCCCTGACACCTTTGACTTACATTGATAATAAAGAGAAATTAGCCGCAAACGTGTGCAAACTGCGCACTGGTTCAGTTAAGGAAAAGCCCATAATGTAGTCAAGATTTGTGTAGGGTTTTCACGTTTCTTTTAGCAACAGCCAGCAGTGTGAATGCTGTAAATGAGTTTTTAGTGCCATATTTAGAGACGGGGAAATCTTGTGTGAGGATGTGATGACTGAAGGGGGAGGGGGGGTGACTGAGAGGAAGTCAGAGAGAGAGAGTGAGAGACAGTGAGGCTGAGAGACAGAGAGGAACTGAGAGAGACGGGCCGCCAGAGATAGAGACAGAGGGAGAGAAATATGGATGCAGAGAGAGAGAGAGAGGACAGTGAGAGACTGACACAGAGAAAAGAACAGGGAGAAAGAGGGGGAGAAGGACAGAGAGATGGACAGAGAGAGACAGAGAGATGGGTAGAGAGATAGAGGGAGAGGAGGGGACAGAGAGAAAGAGGGATATTGAAACCCATAGAGATATTGACAAGGAGAGAGATATGGACACAGAAACAGAAAGACAAAGGAGTAGTATGACACTGCTAGAGATCGTATGTGAGATATGGATAGAGATGAGGCAGAGAGCGATAGAGACAGAGGGAGAGAGAGGGACAGTGAGAGACAGAGATATGAAGGAGAGAGAGAGGGAGAGAGAGCGAGAGCGAGAGAGAGCAAGGGACCCTGTCGCTGGCTGTGAGTTCACGCTGTGCTCCAGCCCCGGGGCGTGTCGGGGAGGTGTGCTCACCTTCAGCTTCCTGTCCTCGTCACAGCTGCACAGCGAGCTCAGCGACACCTTAAAGGGCTCCCACACAGGGTTCAGGTTGTTCTTCACCACCTGCGGAGGGGGACACACAAGCGCAGACGCCTCAGACACACGGCGGCCTCAGCCGTTCCCCGGGACGAGCGATCACACTGCATGAGAGAGCATACGCCCCGGGTTCAAAGAGAGGAGCCATCTGCTCCCTCCAGTGGTCTGGGCCAGCCCTGAAACAGCTAGGAGCTCGCAGAAGCACACAGGCGGAAGAAAGGAGGCCCGGAGAGCAGGCGGTGAACGGGCTGCAGCCGTCGCAAGGGACTCTGAGCGTTCCAGGGCCCCCGTCTCACCTCGGTTCTGTGGACCAGCTGCTCAGACCCATCGTCGTTGATCCGATAGATCTCCAAAAAGGGGTCCGACTTGCTGAAGAGGTCCTGCAAACACACACACAAACAAACAAGTCAGAGCAGAAGAGGTTTTAGTTTTGAGACTCAGCACGACCAGGAACTGTGACTGACATATGCACCACAAGATGTGACCACTGATCATCATGTTAGGAGTTTCACTTATAGTGGTAGGTGGTAAAGTTATATAGGATATATATGTGGCATATAAGTGGTAAAAAAGCAGTTATATAGGTGCTAAAAACTGCCACTCCATCAAACTCCATCATTACTCCTGTGTCACAGAAACCCATGGCAGTCATGGTGCTGTTGTCACCAACTGGTGCAAAACAGTCACCTGACCCAGGCTCTCAGAGAGGACTCCCAGAATTGCAATCCTGAGACTTTCGCCAGGAGTCAATTGATTTTGCATGATGAGGCAGAGCTTATTAGAGCCCACTATATGAGACGGAAAATGTAAAAGATGATTTTTAATGTCCCCGTTTCTCCGAGCATCAATTTGCCCTGTCTCCACGGGGACAACATCAAGAGCCGGTAGAGCCCCGTCTCGTTGTCACGGTAACGACTCGCCAGTGACATCACGGCAGTCTCATTTAGATGTGCGATTGTCAACACCTAAACCCCCAACCACCACCCCCCCCCCCACCCCCCCTCCACTGAAATCAAAGATGTGGAGTTTTGCCATTCAACACGTTTGGTGAATTTGCACCTTTGAAAACGAGCACCGTCTTTGCAAAAGGTCATTATTTCCCAGTTAATTTACCTTGTCACTTCCCCTGATGACTTAATGCAGTCTGGTTTTCAAAAGGATGAACTATAAAATCTCCGCTGATCAGGCGCCATTGACGTCACAGGAATGTTTTACGCATTACAAAAAGGGGATTTGGCGAGAAAGCGACTCTATTCAGACCCCGTTCGTTATCTTCTGATGTAGTTATATTCTTCAGCTCAATATGTAGAACTCTTAAGAGAAAGTTATATTTTAAACAGCCAAATGAAGGCCATTTCACATATATTTGATCACAAGGGGAAGCCGAAACAAATGAAAAGTGATATAAAGACTTGCTAGAATATTCTTAGCACCACTTTAAATAAGTGGTGGTACTGAAATGTGTTTCAATAAGTGTAATTGTATGCCAACATGATACACTTCTCCCATTAATGTTGTTCTTCTGTGATGCTGCCAGCTTGAGGTGTCATTAAAGCTACATGCAATATTACAGATCTCAGTCAGGCTTAAAATCAATTCACAAATGAGTGGAGAGGATTGCATCTATATGGATCTATGTGCGGTTTTTAAGAGCCTCCTCTCCCAGCTTAAAAGTGTCCTCAAAGTCATTTTAACTGACAGATCCCATTTACAGATTGCAGCACGGTGATTAGTCTGCTCAAGTATTTGCAAAGTAATCTTCTCGTCTTTTTCAATATTTTGTTTAAAGTGGTTGCACTGTCTGATATACTGTTATTCAAATGTTAGCATTCACTTAATCTGCTGGGCATTACCATGTTTCAGATGTAAGGTTTTTTTTCACTGCTGCGTTTAAAGATTTGAAGGATTGCAAGATTTAAGAGCCTTTATGCTTAACTGTGTGTTTTAGGTTTTATATATTTATGTCCATTTTCCACCTTACTAAACTAACACAGGTTAAATACAGCATATATATATATATATATATATATATGGGTGTTTTTTTGACACTGTAGAGTTTACTCCAAATGCTTATATAGAGAATGGAACTGTTTTCTTTGGAAATGGAGCACAAAAAGTGAAGCCAAAGGCGCTAATAGCCGGCAAAGTAATGGAATGAGAAATTTAAATGGCTTTGTAACTGGCATTAGCATCTCAGTGGCAATTAAAACAACCCCGAATGTGGCATGCTAATAACGCAACAGCACAGAAGTGCTGTCAGAGAGCTGCCAAGCCCACAGCCTCTGCTGCCTGGGAGTAGGACTGCGCCGAACAAGTGCTTTATGACAAAGTTTAAAAACACGAATAGCGGGGTATCTGTGTTCGTTTTACAGGAAAAGGCATCATTAGTAGTTCCGCTGGCATTTAATGCCTTTTTGTATTTTTTCTTAGGGGGCTGTGCATTGCAGCTCCAATCCCAAATAAAAGAACTGCACTGCAAGCAGATTGCCTCATAGTTATAATCATAAATGCCCAATACTGGCATGCTGTTATTCCCTACCACTCATTTGAACATGATCACTGTTGTTGCAGTTGTGTCACAGTGTCTGTTTTAAGCATGGAAACCCTCGCTGAAAGCCTTGTCCGGTTAGCGTCTATTTTTTAAATCTTCCTACTCTCTGTTGGGGATGGAGTGAAGGATCGATGTTGAGAGGTTTTCATCATTCAGGCTAATGCTGTCTCATTGCCTGAGATCAGATGCCTTGGGCCTGCTGTGGGCACAGTGGGAATACGGGCAAAATCTCCAAGCGCCATTCACTGTGATTCCTCCAATTGGTTAAAAGAGATTTTATCACAGCGTTTCCCATTATTTTTTCTCCTGCTGTCTTACGGCTGTCATCTCCATTGTCGGTTAGAAAATAAACCCCTCGTTGGTTTAGAGCCGAGGCAGACAGGTTGCCGCAGTCTCGTGTAAACTGACACGTCTTTCTGAGACGAGCTGCTCGAAATTCATGAATTCTGAAGGGCTCGTGAAAAACAGACAACGGGGGAGCAAAAAAACCACTAAAAGCAGTGTTTTCCACGGTTTCCCGCTGACGAGAGGGTTTGTCGTGGTCAGGAGGTTTGGCCCCGGGCACACAGAAATGGAGATAAAGAGGGAGAGAGAGATCGTGAAAGAGGAGAGGAGAGCGTGGGCGGAGGAGTGCGGAGGTGTTTGTGCACATCGCCGCTGCCGCCGAGAGAAGAGGAGACACCCACGCCGCGATGGGCCAGCTGCGTGCTGCACTGTGCGCGTGGGCCCGTTTGTATACAGCGTCTGCTCCCTCACCCCAAACAACACGCACAAACACACATGCACTGATGCACAGATGCGCACATACACGCACACACACACACACGCACACACACACACACACACACACACACACACACACACACACACACACACTGTGCTGACCCTGTACCTCACATAACCCTTGCCCCTGAACTTGACCCCTCTGGAGAAAAGCCTGGGCAGGAACTTAGACATCACCTTTTTGTTTCCCTGAGTGGGAAGTTATGTGACGGACAATGTGACGACAATGACACCAAATTCAGTTTGCCTCTGTGTTACTACACAACGTCATCTTAGCATCTTAAAACTAAAAGTGAAGAGTGAACTGAATCAAGAGTGAAGCTGAACTGAAGCTTGCAGACAGTGGCCTTCATTTAGTCGTAAAATTATATCAGCAAAACCTCCATCATCACGATAACCCTTTTGCCCACAGGGAACAGAGACAGACATCAGCAGTAAATGTTTGTCCAACACTAAGGGTTGCACTGGGATTTGAGAGTCTGGCTTTTTGAATGAATCTGCAGGTCTAATGTACTTCACACTGCCACTACCTTTATTATGCTCTCAAATATTCATGAGCTTTAAAAACTAACAAAAGGGGCAATCAATTCCAGGAGTCTGCTTCAGGGAAGAGCAGCAGTACACAGAGCAATCTGCAGCTCCTTAAAGTCATCCACACAGAGCAGGAGTGAAAGCATAACATCTCACCTTATCATCCAGCTTCTTGGCGCAGAAGGAGAGCTCCACGTATCCGTTGTTGCCCGATATTTCCTCGGCGTGAACCTAAAAAAGATAACGCAAGCAGAACCTCTCATGCACATTACTTTTTAAGCGCATTTCTTTTTAATTTGCATTTCAAAGTCAATGCATCATTTACTGAATGTACATATAATTCAGTCGACACCGTGATGGGGGAGGGTGACACTTGGCAAACTTCACCTTTAGAAAACAGCATGTGCTCAGGTCTCTTGAGCCACTCAAGCATGAAAACTGGCCTCTTTCTTTGCCAGGGCATCTGCACTGTCCTTTCAGGCTAACATGCAAAGGCTGACATTTTGCGAGAAGCTGATTCTTTGGTTCAAAGTGAGTAAAATTCTGCACTTTTCCTCAAGAGCCTAAGACTTTTATCTACCTCAGTTGTTTGTTGTCTGTTTGTTTTTTTTTTAAGTCCTTTGGGTGCTAATCTATTTTACCATTCCAGTGCTTGTGTAAAAAGTGTCAATGTCAATCAATATCAGGAAGGGCATCATTTGTGCTTCTGTAGGATGTGACCATCACTGATAATTCTTCATGATTGATCAGAATCAATGATGCATAAATCTGTCATCTTCCTCTCTTGCACTCGACCAATCACCACTGAGCCTGATTATGACATCAGCGCAGTGCCACACTAATGACCCGACAGAGACATCATGGACAGCATTTAGCCAGATGCCTTCAGGGGCTCCCTCCTCACGTCACTGCTGAAAGGACGTGAGGCGTGCACTGAGAGGAGAGTGCCTTCGGGAGCCCTGTGCTGACGCAACATAATTACCCCAGGCAATCAACCAATCGATTGCAATCAAAATTCACTGTTGCTGCAAACAAACATGGGAAATTTCCCTTTCACAGGACAGGCTTTAAAAGCTTTCCGATCAGGGCTGCTTGAAAAGGGCAGCGAACTTTACTTCTTTCAAAAACTGATCGGTCAGCCAGCTGTAGCACCTGAGGTGTCTAGCTATATTACACATAGCAGCCATGGTAATGAGAGAGAGAGAGCATTAATGGTTTTTGGTGTTACAGTAGAGAAACAGAGAGAGAGAGAAAGAGTGTGTGTGTGCGTGTGTGTGTGTGTGTGTGCATGTGTGTGTGTGTGTGTGTGTGTGTGTGTGTGTGTGTGTGAGAGAGAGAAAAGAGAGACAGAAAAAGCCTATGTGAGCATGCGTGCGTGTGTGTGTGTGTGTGCGCGTGCACACGTGTGTGAGGGGGAGAGAGAGACAGTAAGCAAAAGAGAGAAACGTGATGAGAGGGGTCTTAAATGGCCAGTCAAGGCTGGAACAGTTCAGGTTTCATTTTCTCCTACCCTTCCCTCCCTCCTCAGCTTATGTAGGACAAACCATGTAAATATGCAGAGTAGGAAAAAAAAAAAAACACACTGATTCAAATGCATCTGTGAGATGAAGCCTCATTCAAAATGCTGCCTCTCTGCCCATCTGGTCTCCAAACTCTCTCTGGATGACAGCTCAACAGGGTGGCCACTTTTACATTATCAGCAGGTGTAACTGTACCTCCCCCAAAGTTAGGCAGACTCAACAGCGTTCCGTTTAGGGATAAACAGGGACAGTCTGAATAAACAATGTGTAGGTACCGCCTGTGTACTGGCAAACCAAGTCAGAACAAGGACGTTTAATGATGCAAATAAAACCCCGCAGACAGTCGCGCCCACAATCTCACGAGACACGCAGGGATGCTCTCAGGCAAGGCTCGTCAAAAATAACAACCTTGTCGTCTTAAAACTGCAATATGGTAGGGCAAAAATCAAGTAATGTACACACGGAATTATTGTTGTAGCACATGACAACAGTGACCTAGACAATGCTTATAATCCTATAATAAAAGAGAGCCATCACAGTGCCTCACTGGGGACTTGCACTACGGCATGCCAAGTGTGAAATTTGGACTGCGTTAAAGCATCAAAGCCATGAAGGGGCTCTTGTGGCCGTGCTTCCAGAACAATTAATGGCTCTATTTCAGAAGGTGCCTCAGGGAAGGTTACATGCTACGTAATGGTATGCACCTGTTATTTTAGATACCGCTGTTTAAGGTTTGACAAGCATTTAAACTGCTCAGGCTGAGGGTCCAGTCTAAAGGAGCACTGCCCCTATAGCTAACTGCCCATCCTCACGTGTAACAATAGCAGAGACCTTTGTGACATCATCCGCCAGATTAACCCAGGTATACAGGGAATGAAATGGCAGGCTTTTGTGATGAGCCTGGCAGACTTAACGATATTATAACTCCTTATCTCCTCAGGAGAGCTTTCACCCAAACTACCAGCAGTTATTACTAATCTATTAGAATATATTAACCTCGGTCAGCTCGAGACGGCTCCTGCAAAAGGAGCTCAAAGTGCCCACGAAAGCTCTCGCGAGCTGTCAGTACCACAAGCTGTCTGAGGTAATGGATTGTTCCTTTAAATCATCGAGTCTGTGACTCAAAGCCCTGTCAACTCTCATTGGCCCTGGAGAGAGTTCCAAACCCCACTACAGCTGAGGCAATTTTTCCATTCCAGTACAGACACAAGAGAAGTCAGCATTCTCTAAAACATGACAAAGCATTACATTTTTTTCACAGATCCATTTCAACAGGACCATTTCTGCTTAATATTTCTTTGTGATATTTCAAGAAAAATATTTTTTTTAGTCCAAAAAGGATAGAGCATCAAAAAGATAACAAATTTCAACCAAAGAGTGCCTCACTTAGAGCCAGAGAACCACCAAGGCCACAGTTATGCTCTGTATGGTGCATCCAGTTGTGGCAGGGACAGACACAATGTCTCTCAGCATGGCTTAGATATGCAAGCCAGGCGGGAAGGCACAAAATGAGGAGTCCTGCTGCCATCGTGTTTCTGTGAGTCTGCACCGTGACCTTCCCCGTGCCTCCACACCCCCCGCTCTCCCTCCGGCCCCCCCGGCCCCGAGAGCCCCTTCTGTCTGTCTCGTCTCATGGTCTCTCACCCACAGCCTCCCACGGACTACCTCCGCTGCTCTGTTGTACTCTCCCCAAGAGCTCTGTGTGTGTGTGTGTGTGTGTGTGTGTGTGTGTGTGTGTGTGTGTGTGTGTGTGTGTGTGTGTGTGTGTGTGTGTGTCTGTGTGTGTCTATTTTAGTGTGTGTGTGTGAGTCTGTGTGTCTGTGTGTGTGTGTGCGCGCGCGCGCGTGTGTTTGTGCGTGTGCATCTGTGTGTGTGTGGTGGCAGAGACCTCACCGTGCAGAACAGAGAGCAGTGGCCAGCCTGCCATTCACTCAGAGGGCTCAGGGACACACGAGTCCTTGCTTTCCCTGAAGGTCTGATTCAGACCCTCATTAAGCAGCCAGCTCTTCCCTTTTGAACAGAGCTAAGATGTAGCCTGGCAGACGGCACCCACAGGACATGCAGAGGAAATGTGTCTCTCCTGTGGCATCACCTGCTTTCCCCTCTTTTCAGAGGTGGAATTCTTTCCATTGATACACCAGACTCCTGAGCTCAGTGAATGCCTCTTTCATTCTACATCTTTATCGATCTGGATTCCAGTTCTCCTGTCATTTCTACACTACAAAGACAGAAAAGGTACAGATGTTTGTACCTACCGTGATGGTGGACTTCCCTGCATACTTCCCATATTTCAAGAAAAGAGGCTTCACCATCTTCTTCTGGGCCACAATCTGGGGGACAGAGGACAATCATGAAGGCCCTGGAGTTCCAGGGAAGAGATCATATTAAAGATAAAGAAATATCATAGGCTGTCAAGCATATGTAAGCTGAAGAACTAACTGTCATTAGGGCAAACTTATTGAAATGTGTGTGTGAAATCAAAGGGATAACATGTATTCCATTTTATCGTCTTTTTTAGCTGCAGTATAGGAAATGTACAGCAATCAGCCAATCCATGTCAGCACCATATTCATGTACAGAGTATGTCTCATCTCCAATCCACAGTGTTGGTAAAAAAGCAACGGAGAGACTGAAATCACAGATGTTCGTTTACACTCTCTCTTGTGTTGTGCATATGAGTATTTGGGAGAGTGGAGTATTTTTGGCTGTTTAAGCTGTAATGTTTTGCAATATCTACAAAACTGTGTCCATTCACGAGCGCTGTTTGGCACCATAAGTATCAGAGACAATTTGAAATCAAGTGGTAGAAAAGCCGTTCAGAGAGGGCACTTGGTGATGACCTGCCGGGATTTTTAATTATATGTCATATGAAATTCATTCCAGTGCTCTGGATATGAGCTGAAGTGTGCGTACAGTTAATTGAAAAACCTGTTTATTCCATGGAGCCAACACCCTAATTTGCATGGGGGTGACAGACCTACTGTAGCTACGTGAGCTAAAACACATTAGCAGAACCGCAACTTTTTTAAAGAGCTGTTTGAAGCAAAAGGCAAAAACCACTGTGCACCCAAATGCATGAATACACACAAACAACACACACACACACACACACATACACACATGCACGCGCATTAGTATGGAGCATATATGTACCTATTCACTATGTACTCCTCTTTCCCCAAAAAAAGTAATAAAAATACATAATTGGTATAGATTTCAGTTTTTTCTAGGATGATTATACGCATTATACTCTTCATAATTTTATTCATTTATTATACTAATACCAGTAAATTAAATTCAAATGAAAACATCCTAATTTCCTGTCATCAGTGAAGAATTCAGCTCCACTACACGGCCCATCTTTAGGATCCTACTTCCTCTTAGCATTGTGTTAAATCTGTGAGCGCCATTAATTTTTTGTCTCAGTTATAATGAAGTCATTAAGATGTTCAGCCCTCATGGCCTTTCTACTCTTTAATGATGCAAACCATTGGAAACATTCTCTCATTCTGCCAGCTAAATTAAATGAATACATGTACATAAACAAATGACTGAAAAAAGATTATGAATACATTTTCAAATGCTTCCACAGCTAACTTACAATGACCAATTTTTCACACTAAAATGTAAAAGGGGAAGGAGAGTTCATAGACAGGAAAATATATGTAAAACTATCCCAACACATGAACTGTATATATAAACCCTTACAGGCTTATTCAGTTTCTCATTTAGTGGCCTACCACTTAGGATACACTGGAAAGTTGGGTATTAACAATGATCTTAGCCTGGCTTGTACTGCCTGAGGAAATAACTCCACTGACACCCACGGACCGGACAAAACTTTGAGACTTTGGGGCGCAATGCCTGGCTCGACGGGCAGATGGCGCTGTCCCACCTGGCCGAGCGTGCACTCCACGCCGCCGAGGAAGTCGTCATCGCGGGTGCCGATGCTGTGGGTGCCGTGGATGTCGTAGACCTCGAAGCGCAGCTTCTGCACCTCCTCGAAGTAATAGTCCAGGGTGAAGACCTTGGCGAAAACCGGGTGCAGGTTGCTCTTGATCACCTCCGTCCGGTCCAGCTGCGACGGGAGGAGGAGGAGGAGGGGGAAAACACAGGGAGAGTGTCGAAGAATTAATTCAGGCGGACCGGGTTTAGAGGAGCAAAGCTTTATTCCCAAACACTGGCCAGAGGATAGTGAACACATACACACAAAACAGGAGATGCAGTCAACTCTGCAATAAGACAAGAAACAGTTACATATATAGGGGCTCCTTTCTACTCGTACGTGACTAGCAGCACCACCAGTTCCTCCACTACCTTCTTGTTTTGGTTATCTCAGCCGTGAACGACCAGGCAAACAATCCTCCTTGTGAGCAAAACTCGCAAGCTGGGGCCTGTCCATACAACGCAGCTCTCAATTTAACCCCGATCCCCACGGCCTGACGGACGTGATGTGCACACTTCTCAGCAAATTTACAGTTCAGCTCAGCCTTCCCCATCTAATGGGGAACCTGTGGTATGGAAGGAGGAATGACGAACCACGTGGGAGAAGGAGGGCGGAAATCAAGCCGAGCTGCAGGATTCGCATTAAAACTCCTAGGGAGAGATGAAAAGTTACTCCAACAGACCAGAGAACTTGTGAGGGCATCGCAGGTCAGACCAGGCTGAAACAGGCACCCGGAACGCACAGGCCGTCCGTCTGCTTGTTTGCTCGGCTCTTTGCAGCCCTGATGGCACGGGATCATGCGACACAGAGACTGTTCCAGGACTGGCAGCGGAAAGGATTGTGGAGTTTGTTCAGCTCGATACACACTGCTGTGGTGTCTTTGCTCAACTCAAAAACCTGTTTATCCCCAGACTTATCCATCCATCTGTCATGATCATATCCTGCTATGTGTCCCTATGTGTGATGTGTTGATTGTTAATTGCTAAAAGTAACCTTATTAAACCTATACATAATGTAAAATATGAAATCCTCGCCAATGACCAAAATGGCCCCATAGTAATCCACGCAAGGATTCCTAGGAGATAAATATTTTATGATTGAAAATACATTACTACATTAATATTAAAAGCTAATAACATTAATTCATAAGAAATTTATTATCAAACCATAGATTTTGGGGTGTTGTCACCTGAAATACAAATGGCCTGAGGACAACAAGCACCGAAAAGTCAGTGACTGGCACGCAATACCACTTCAACAGCTCTTTATTGCCTTGTGTTATAATGGTTTTTAAATTTTAACAGTGGTGTCGGAAAAAGCATTATCTAAATCGCCTCTTCCACAGCCAGCTGTCAATCAAAATATATAGGGAATACCCAAGGGCTGGCAGAGTTCCTACATATTTCTTTCGGTTTTTTTTTCTGTCATTTCATGCAGGCGAATAAACTTGAGCAGGGTTTTTCTGAGGATACAGTGAGAGAGGCATTGCACCGTTGAACATTTTTGAAAAGGTCACTTGCTATCTTGTCTGTGGTAGGATCTAAAAAAAAATCTTAAGAGACAGACAATCAATCACAGCTGAGATATGACAACTTTACAGCCAGATGCCCAATGTCTATGCACATCAAGTGTACTCCTTTAGCCTGATGAAACCTGGGCAAGCACTGAAGTCAGAGCCTGACACTGCCCACACGGCTATTGCTCTGGTAGACCTCGGCGCTCTCACATTAATATTCAGTTATTCAGTTCTTAATGCTGTTGGCCTCCCTGATTATGCAGTGCTGGCCTTTTCAAAGTTAAAAACACACATTACATTTCTGCAGCTTTGCACGCCTACATAGATACCTCTGAGTTACCACCACTGTAAACCATTAGGCGACTGCAGGTCATCCAGTACAAACTGAGGTATTAAGTAAACACAGCAAAGGGGTAAGTGTGCACACCTTTGCAAAGTGCTTTAATGACCAATCCTGGCAATAGTCATGAATGATCATGACCAGTGTAATGACTGACTCTGACCATAGTCATGACTTATCCAGAGTGCTGTAAACACATTACATTACATTCATTTAGCAGATACTCTTATCTAGAGTGACTTCCAGCACAATAGAACATAAGTGTATCCATTCAAGTTGAATAAGCAATGGTGTCACACCAGGCTAACAACACTCCCAGACCCGTGAGTGTGAGCATAACACAATACAAGCCCTACCACAAGTTAATTTGCGCAACCTGAATCGACAAGGGAGGCCAAGTATACTACCATACATCAGTCACCAGATCACAGAATCAAAAACACATTGTGATACTATACGTAAAATAAACAGCAAGTACGAGAAGTAGCAGGTGTTAGGGGGTGGGGATTGAGGTGGAACCAAGTGCACAGAGGCAGTCACGCAAAAACATACCACTTTTCACCACAGTGCAGAAACTGGCTGGAGAGTGGTTCCCAGAAAAACAAGACTGCACATTGATAGCTCCACTGCATCCTCTTTGAGGGGAATTCAATCAATGGTGCTTTTTCTTTAACATTCTCAAATGCAAAAAAAATTAAGCAAGAGTTAGGATTGTTCGACACTGGCAATTTATCAATAGTTCTTTGACTTAGACCTTAGACACTGAGCTCGCTGCTTGATTACATTCTTAAGGTTTTTGCTATGTATGAGCCAAAAAAGCAATTTGTAAGATGACACAACTGAACTTACAATGATAAATTATACATCCGCAACATGCAAATAGTTTGAAGGGCAATGTGTTTCTTTACAGAATGAGATAAACAAAACATACTGATGGCCAGTCTAGGAGTATAAAAGAAATTATCCTCCCAGTCAGTTCTTCAAAATAAAAACAACAGTTTGAAGATTTCTGATGTGGACCTTCATAAAGTACTGCTGACAGTAATGTCACACACACTGTTTAACTGTCCTTTCTGTCTTCCATCTGCCAGTAGGGTCAGTAATCACTGATGTGTTTATTTGTCTGGCTAAGACAAGAAATGGCCAACAGACAGCCGAGGAAGCATCTCAAAAGAGACACCATAATATAAAAAAGGACTGCTGGCGTCCCTAGAAAACTTATTTCATCCTGCTGTTTATACAAGTCCCTTGGTCTTTTAGGAAAATGCCACAACAGAAAGATATTGCAGTCCAGACCAGTCTAATGAATGCATTTTCATGCTTGCAGTGAGAGGGATTCTCTGAAGTCCACTACAAAGGGCTGCAAATGCAAGAATTGTGCTGGCGGTAAATGACATACATCTTGCGATCACTGAATCGGATGTTATGCCACTGCAGAAAGAACTTATTTCTTCTTCTAAAAAACTGAGATTTAATTCACACTGAAGTGGGATATACTGACATCTAGTATATATGAGATATTAAACCTAATTAAACATGCAGTCATATTTTTCTGAATGGTCAGCTGACCTCTTCCCTTTGTAGCTTTCTCAAGCTCCTTTGATCCCCATGTCCACAGCTGCACTCAGCTGATACACAGCCAGGTCTGTGCGAAACAAGTCCCCCACAATGTATCAAATGAGGAGCCACTATGACGTGGTAACAGAAAAGGAAAACTCCCTTTTTATGAGATGGCAAGTGATGAGAAAGAGTCAAACGTGGATTAGCCTCAGCAGTGAGAGAACCTTGTACTCCTCACACCAGAACCCCATTTCTGCATGTTACGGTCACTGCCTCCCGTGCCAGAGCAGAGGCAAAGCAGCTTTGGATTGGGAGCGCCAGCGCGGTGCTGCCCGTCACTCTCCGATAGGGAGACAGAGAGGAGAGCGGGTCTGGCTCCTCGCTCCTCAGCACGCTTTCTCCGTGACGATGTCACTTCCCATTGAGAGGGATATGAGAGCTGGGTGGGGGGGACCGGGGAGCAGGCTACCGGTGGTTTGGAGATGTCCGTCTGTACTGCAAAGCAGGGCCACGCCAGCACCTTATCACACCCAGGCGTCCTTCTGCAGCCCAGAGCCGCCACTCCAGAGTCCCCCTTTGGGGCCCCTCACTGTGTTAACCATTTCCTAACCAGCAATAATAATGGAAATACAATGCAAACAATGCTGGAAGCAGCACTGTTACATAGCTTACAGTTTGTTTACTGTCCATTTAAATCACTGGATTAAAGTCATTCAGGTTCAACTGGTAGGAATAAGTAGCACAGGCTCACAGGAATGATAGCAGTGCCCAACCCAGGAATTCAGACATGCCCATTTATATGCCCTTTTCCTAAACCGCTCTTCCTACACTGACACATAGATAGTTATGTACACTGTAACCTTCCGAGGTAAAGTATTAGATCTGGGTATGATTTCATTCATTCAAATACTGCCAAATCATTCCCAAACTGGGCATCATTTTAGTGCACGGTAAAGCACTCTATCACAGTCTGAGGGTAGAAGGCGTTACACCAAATAAAAATTAATTCATTGATTTATTGAGGACAGCAGCAATCATCCAGTGGTAAATTAATGGGCTTTAACTGTTGCCCACTGGTAATATTCAAACAGACCAACAGAACAGACAAAAGACAGAGCTGGGTTTTCAAAGTCATTTTAAGAGCCTGGCCTCATTGTATGAGCTGTTTGGATCAATCCGAGGCTGTACCCCGTACATATTAACAGCCATTACATGCGAGCAAGCAAAGGGCAAGCTCCCGTGTGCCTACTCAATGCCTCGCGCACATGCCGCGCAGAGCTAATGAAGACCCTTTCATGCCCAGTGGTTTGTGCCTCAGAGCCATCGCTGGCAATATGGACGCATCCAGTTGCAAAGTCCGCGGAATTAAAAAAGGCCATTGCGTAACTAACCTTTACGGCTGCCTCCAGGTCTGTGCATACTCTGCAGCGTGGGCCATAATGTCTAATCAAAGGTCATTTGCGCATCTCTCCCAGGCTTGGACTCCTTAACGCGATCGTTACATTATTTGCTTGCTTGGGAGATGGCCTTATCCAGAGTGACATACATGGCTTACGTCGAATCCATTTACACAGCTGTTCAAGGGTACGACAGCAGTGCCCCACTTGGGAATCAAAGCGTGGACTCTGGATTACAAGATCGGCTCCTTACCTTTGATTCCCGCTGCTGCTCCTTGTGATACCGCCGTATGGCCAAACCACAAGTCGCTGCTTACCTAACAGTTCTAGACATGTGACCCAGCAAATCTGAGGGAGTGAGACGAGGATAAGATGAGATGCTGTTCATGTGAATTTACCTTCAGAAAAGAAGAGAACAGATCTCACTGTGACCTTCAGTCTTTCTGAAGCACTGAGCACGGCTTTATCGTCTATCATTTAAGTGGTATGAAGAAAATCTTTTTTTCACTGGACTGATTTGAACTCTCTAATTTTTGTTTGATCAGTCTGTTTTTTTTATATAATTGAAAAGCACTTTAATGACCATCTGCATTCAATCAAGACCTTGATGCTGCTGCATTCGTTCCCTACTAATCATCCTCTCACTAAACTTTGTCATTATTTCTTTATTTGCCTGCTAAGCTGACACTCCCATTCAGGGCAACTTGTATAGCTTCTCTTTGTTGCATGTCATCCATTTACATCCATAAAGCTGGATATTTTAGCTGGAGCCACAATCAATCGGGTTAAGCACCTAGAGTACTTTCCACAGTGCTACCTACCCTTTAAGCCGTTCACATTTCAATACAGAGGCTTTCATTGAAACAAACGTCAGTCACAATAACAAAACAAGCCCTGGCAGAGCTCAGATTCAGTGTGATCATGCTGCATGACATGCCAGCACTGGAGCTTATACAGAGGTGTGACTCTATCCGCCATAAAGCATGCAACGCCAGGACCACGGCTGCTCGAACCTATATCTATGCAGATCTATGTCTGCTCCACAATTCCACCAGTGCCCTGTGCTTGGCTCATCACATGACGATCCTTGCCAGACCGGCCTAATACAGAGGCAGCTGCATATTAAAGTTCCAGATGAAGATTCCAGAGGAGAATTTTTAGACAATCCCCAGGCGATCAACAAACCTGTCCCATCCTCAAGTTTAAAAATCCCACTCACCACTTCCTTCTCATGTTAGCTGCTCACAAGCATCCCTCTTCCACCCAATCTTCTCCTTATTTTTATTCCCACGTATAACGTCCAAAATGGGGGGGGGCAACAACCCTGGCCCATGGAAGAGGTGCAACCCCTTCCTCGGACTCCAAGCCAAAGATCTACACCCCATACCCCTCATCATCGGCAAACACCCCTCAACATACTAAAATTCATACTTACTGAATTCATATTTATTTTGAAAATTTGAAAAAGATTTTTTTTAGGCAATAAAACTGTTTTGACTGTTTTATTATCACTTCCATTCCCCTCGTCTCCTTCGCTTACGCCATCCCAGCAGAACAGCGCGTTAAGCCTGACTGACAGGCGCTGACGGGCGGCCATGTCTGCGGAGAAACACACAGGTGTGTGTCGGCGCAGCAGCCAGCACGCCAGAGATAGTGCCAATCTGAATACGGCTAACGTAATACCGTGTCAGAGAGGCAACCGGAGAACCCGTCTGGGGAGGAAAGATTGCACTTTTGACCCTCTCTGAGGAGAGATTATCGACCATTATCCGTCCGCTCTGAGTGGCAGTCTGCTGTTTGTGTGGAGGCGTCGCACAGCCGGATGAGACAGAGCAAGGCTTTTCATACAGACAGGTGCAGAGGACGAACTGAGAGCATCCAGATGTTCTCTATAAACTCTTTCTAATAAAATTAGGGAGGGATACAGCTCTGAAGCATATTCACTGCAGGTTGAGCTCAAATTTTATCCACCTGCACTTGAGACATGGCAAACCTTTCGCTGCCGTGACTGCCGAAAAGCTTGCTGTCTAATGACATGCCTTCATTTCATCATGTGTCTTCCTTAAGTGAACAAATTGATAGCACCATGTTCTTTTTAGACATTCTGACATCAATCTCAAATTTTATTAATATTCTACCACAATATTTGATTCATATAAGCACTCAAGATTGAACACAAAGGCTGTGGTTATTTTTATTGCCTGTCTCCCATACTACAAAGGAGACTACCATTAACAGCTAATATTGCAAACTGGGGTGTGGCAATTCTTTTACCCCCACCATTCCGGTTGCTGTTCACCTACAGGTTGGTTTTGAAGCAGCACTGATCCACTGATAGAAAAATGCAGTGCCATGTTGCTTATAATCACAAAGACTCCCAAGAGAGGGAGGCGAGGTCATGCCATTTCCTGCTCAGACCACCGCCTTGCCTCAGTACCACAAGTGTGCAAACAGACCACGTGGCGATGGGCCACTCAGATACAGAGTAGTGCCCGTGCTCTGTCTGAGATCTGGAATTAAATCTTCCAAATGCCAGACCCGTCTACAGTATCTGAAAGACACCAGGCTTTTCTGTGCCATCTGTCGTGCTGCTAGATATACATTTTGCTGTGCTTGGAGGACAGCAGTCTGGATTTCACTATCTGTCGCCCCGCGCATTTCCCTCGGATGTGATCTCGTACCTCACGGCTGTGCGCTCAGCAGTGTAAACAAAGCGCTGCCAGCGCGGCTCACTCCGAGCCTCTTAAAGCGTCCCTGAGGGAGACGCGGGACCTTGTGTGAAACGGCCGTATACACGAAGGGCCTTTCAGAGGAAGGATTTAAGAGTTCACCACCAACCCCCCCCACCCCTTTTCTTTATCCCTACCCTCCACCTCTGTGAGCGTTTTCACACGGGCCAGTGGAAGCAGCTGATGACCTAGAGCGTCTGTCACAATCACTTCCCTCTCTCTCTCTCTCTCTCTCACTCTCTCACTCTCCCCCTCCCCCTCCTTTCTGTCTCCCTCTTTCTATGCCTCTCTCCCACTCTATCTCTCCACCCCTCTCTCTCTCTCTCTCTTTCACTTTGTACATTGCTGTCTTTTAGGTATCCTAACAGTGGTTCCTCAGGGAAGAAGAAGCCAACGCTGTCAAAGACTACCGCCATGACGATTTTAAAGACTCTCGTGTGTCCTTCCCTAATTGCAAATCAAACTCCGAAAGCAGACAAGACTAAAGCAATATTTTTTTGTCAATTATGTCTTCAGGCAGGTGGTTTTAATCCACAGGAAGTGGAGCGGTTCTTGCAACAAACAAAACAGAGGCTGCCAGATTATTTCAACAACAAATGACTCAGACAGTAATGTCAGAGCAGTAATGGCAAAGCCCAGCATTTATTCCAAATTGAACGATTCCAGGCTCGAATGCTGATAAAAGCTTTGTCTTTACACACATTATATTAGCTGATGTATATCTGTTGTAGTGTTTGCCATGAGTAGGATGTGAGTTTTTTTTTCCTGTTTGTAATCATTAATGACATGTTCAGATTCATTTAGACTCTGAGACGTGATGGCAATGTGAAACAATGTTGAGAGATCGAATAAATAGCCTTGATGATGATGTAAATGAATATCTGTCAAGCAAAGTTCAAAAGGGCTGGATTTCCATTCAAGGGTCTGTTTGAGAGTCCACATCAATCAAGGTCTGTCTCACAGTAAACAATTACATGGGGTGATGGGTGTGTTCACAGAGCATAGTTTATGGAAGCAAGTCTCTAATGTGCAATTTTTCAACACACAAAAGGGTGTAGAAGACACATTTGATAGCTAATAGAATCCTGGTTCTCACAGACCTACCCTTGAGGCTGTTATCGCCATTGTAATAGCCATTCAACAAAGCAAGCTCACTTTCACACTGAATTATCAAACCACATATTTCACCTTGCATTGGCTTAATCAGTTTTAGTTACATTGTTGCCATTGTTGCTTTGTATTCAAATGAAATGAAATAGCAAATTAATGCTGAAGTATTTTGAAGTATTGAAGTATCTAGTGTTTTAATATTTACATTACATTATTTAGCAGACGGTCTTACCCAGAGCGACTTACATAGGTTACGGTTCATTACAATGTTATCCATTTATACAACATTCATGTTTTCATCTTGAATAACTTAATCCTTCAATCTCAAATAAATAATGTATCTTTGGCATGTCAATGTTTCTTGCACAATATCAAAAAGCAATTTTCTACCAGTGATTTCTCCAATGTAGGTAAGTGTTTTCAATGTCTGCTTAATTATTTAATTACTGTATTGAAGAGACTTATCAAAACGAGCATATAAATGTGATAATTATTTTACTCTTTATGCTAAACTAAGGCATATTTCTTAACTGTGTCCTTCTTGATTGTAAGATGACACGCGTGTCATAGAGACATTAGGTATGCAACCTTAATCGTTTTTATAACTCCATTACCAGTTTTAAATGCATAACACATTCATAATTTATATGATTACAAGGTATAATGTGATAATGTGCCTGGGTGAATGAATCTAATTCTAGTTGTCATTTATGTATTATTATAGCCTTCAATTATCTTGTGGTGCTTAGAAAATATATATATTCTATGCATAATTGCACAACAGTGTCATACACTGACACAAAGTCGTGCTGCATATCAATTTATTCTACGTGCAACCTGCGTTCCTACCCAAACATAATACAAAGTCAACACCATTGTAGTGTTGTAGATCTACCCCAGAAGTGAAAATTAGTCATTTCAATTCATGGGAATCTACTTGGAAATATTGCACCAAGAGAATATTGTATTACCAGACAAAAAAATCCTATCAGGAAAATAGGATAGTCTATACTCCAACACACAGTAATTCCATTTTTCAGGTCTACATCTGTAGCCAAATTTCTTGAAGGGGATCGAGGCATTCATCATGCACTTTTTACATTGTTGTCTCTCGAATCATAGAACATATTAAGTGTCTTGTTACATGGTTTTTTACATTTGTTATATCATAATCCTTCCATACTCCATACTCCAAACTACACGGATAATAAAAATTTGAGGTGAACAGAGAACATTGAGATGAAGGTAAAATCTACGCACACCCACCATCCTTCAGGCATGACATGCATAATTGAGACACAGTGTCACATAAATCACAATGCAAACAGATGTACGGAATCAAAGTGCCAGTGTCTGCCGGTGACAAACCATCTGCTGGGCAATTCTGATTCTGCTTAGGGCGGAATTGATGCAACGCTGAATTGAAAAGCCAATATGTTATAATGACGGGCACTTTCACAGAGTGCCTACCGCAGGAAACAGGATTCATCTGAAGGAATGGGAAGGCAAGATGACAACAGATCCGCCAAACCCTAAACCGTGGCTGCGACTGTCACTCGTTTTTCTCTCTCTCTCTCTCTCCTCTCCCTGTTCCTCGGCACAGGCGCAAGTCAGCAGGATAACAGAGGTTTCATCCTTCACTCTGAAGCCTCACCGTAAACGGCTCAATCCACCGAACCTTATTCCCTGCCTGCAAACCGCCACGGTGGCCCGCAAGACAATTCTCTGGGAGCGCTCAAATGCGATTTCCGCTTTAAGTGCTGAAAATCGAGGGAGGCGCTCTCGATTTTGTCAAACGGCCCGTCGACCGAAAACGCAGCATTCGCGTTCACCTCAGGTACGCCGCTCTGTCGTTCTGATTACGCGCTGGCAAAGACGTGATAAGGCCACCCAAATGTGATTTTCTCACCATAGCAGAATGTATGCATTGACAGCCACGGTAATATCCCCACTACAGCCAGACGCTTGCTGTTCCGGTATTAACAGCTGCCGAACCTACAGAGCCATCCATATACCCTGATGTGTTCCTGGAACAAAATTAATTATCTGTGAACTATATGACTCTGCCCTCTGCAATGCTATTAAGAGTACAGTACAAGATTTTTAAAAACTGGAGCAGTAATAATGTCCGTTTTTTATTCAGGAGTACGTGAAATATGGATGCCTCTGTATGTCTGATAAATGTCTCTTATTCAGGAATATTAATAAATATGGATGCCTCTGTATTGTTGTTGTTATTGCTTCGGTGTTATTGTTAGGTCCACAGTGGGAGTGACTTGAGACAAGGGGGCGGGTCACTCACCTCCGTCCACTGTCCCTGAGACTGCACCATGAGGATGACGCAGGGGTCGGACTTGTTCAGGGTGTCCCGGTCCAGCAGGGCCTTGCAGGAGACCCGCAGCTCCACTTTGGACACGCAGGCGGCGGGCACCCCGCTGAGGGCAGCGGCCGGGGACGCCGGGTCCTGGATGTCATTCATCCTGGCTGGCAGCGTCAGGGGAGGGCCGGTGAGGGGACAGGAGACCTTCCACCAATGCCTAGAGCTACAGGGCCCTACCAACAGCTAGTGTCGCTCAGCCCTAGAAAGCAGTGAGACTGCAGACAAACACATATGACAGGTCCTCTGACATAAGAGGTAACCTTGACTGACGGAAAATGCTTTGTTGCAGGGGGAGGTGTTTGCAGTCTTTTTAAGTCCTTAATCAAGGATATTGTAATGGTATCATGTGTCTCTCTTCCTTATCCTGAGCTATACCCTCTTTTCATAAAAGGTGGGAAGGTGACATTTCAGGGTAAATTCAGGCATTTGATTGGGCAGGCCAGACAGATGTGGAGTGTACATGCACTGACTTAGACCATCAGAGGGCAGTAGAGTGCAAATGGTTCAGAGTTAGAATTCCTAATGATGGGAATGATGGTGTGGATTTTTTTTTCACATATGCTGAGGTTCAAGTCTTCATAATGTTTCCCTCCATTAATCTAAGAGAAATGTTTAAGAGATATTTCCGAACATATCCAGGATCTGGAGACAGGTTCTTGTTTCTTCACCCAAGACACAGGAGCCTAAGAAAAGAATGAAGAAAATCTTTCATTACACCTCTCTGTGTCACCATAATCATTACTTCTCTCAGCATTTATTGTCTGACTTGTTGGTTTAAATGTATTTGAATCATGGGTTTCAACAGTTCCAGTAAGCTCATCAACTAATGGAATGGCAATGAGGGTGACAACTTTTATACTAAAACATACTGTAGGAGTCAGCCTGCAAATTTAGTCTCAGTTGACCAAATTCTAATCCCTGAGCTGTATAAATGTTTAATATATTAAGCATGTTTGCATTTAATACACAAATTTATCTCAGTAATAAACATAACAGAGAATCACACAACTAAAAATGTTAGTCTAAGACAGTTTCTTAAAACTTCTCTAATCTTATTCTTAAGAAACAGTCTAAGGATTCTGTTCTAGTTCTAAGGATCCAAGGATTACATTTTGTTAATTTGGCACTCAGTGAGATGTATGTAACATACTGGCTCACCAGTACACACCTTTGCATTTGTTCATATAGAACACAATACCCACTGGTAGCTACACAGCAACACAGATAATATTCCACCTACACTACCACATATCTCCTAAGATTACTCTTTAGCACTTTCAATCATTCAATGTTCTCTTATTGGTGGGAGGATTTCTCCTCATAATCTTAAGGCATTGCTCTTTCGACTGACTAAAATATGTCCATAGCTCCACTGCTATGAATGGATACTTCACAAGCCTCCAGTTTTCGCTGAGGGCTAATCTATGTTGCGTGATGGGAGAAGAGCCAAAATGATGCCCCGCGAATCATTTGACAGCGTTTTGTGCTCTGAGAAGGTTGTGATGAGCGAGGTTTTCCAAGCAAGGGTTTCCCAGTCCTTTATTACATCAGTTGTTCGTACTGACTGTTTCCAACAATATATCTCTCGAATTTAGGTCTAATTATCATATATCAAGTCCCTCTGGCTGTGAATGATCGTGTGTAGATTAGAGAGACACCCGAAAAGTGAAGGAAAAAAATCTGTAACAGTGCTCCCTTTAATTCGCCGATAGACCGGCGCCCTTTCACCGTTCTGTTACGGTTTTAAAAGATTATATCTACAAATAATAGCGTCTTTTCAGTTGGTCTTCTTTTTGAACTACCAACAGAGCGAAATGTGGGCAGGAAGCATGATATTCTTATATTCCTCTACAGGTATCGGTTCTCCCCTGCGCGTGGCTCGCGGATGGTTGACGTTATGGAGAGCAATCCTAAACCTGTTTTTCGTCATTAATAAACATGAGGAATTTGCGAGGATTTACCCACTGGCAGACGGCTCATTTTGACTAAAATTCTACCAATTTGGTGGTGAACCTCCCTTTGAACGGACTTTTACTACTGCAACAAAGTGATCAAATTGCAAAACATTTTTTTCCCAGAATTAAAATTATTCCATATTAAGTGGCAAAAAAGGCAGAGGTACCACATCGGATGCAACCTAGTAGGTTAAAAAGGAGCCAGAGAGCGATGGAGATCCGTGCTGACAGGCATACCTCTTAATCGTGTAATGCAAACCAAAACGAGATTCAAGATACATACAAAAGAAAGGTAAGTAACATGTTAAAGTAAGTAAGTTCTGTCGGAAGTGAATAATTATTCCGCTATAACTACTAAGTCTTTTCTATATGATATATCATCTCCATAATTCCCTGGGGGGAGTAGCGCAATCGTCTCCTAAGAGTTCTATTTCAGCACCATCGCCGACGGACAGTTACCGTCATCTCCGACGTAAAATTGCTGGATGGCGCACATCAATTGGAATACCATAGAACTGAAAAAAATAATGTTTGACTAAAACATTATAGTCCGAATTAATTCGCGCGGATCATAAGGGAAAGCGGACACTCTAATGAAAAAAAACAGGCTTGTGTTCCCATGTCACACAATACAACATTCATTTTAAAATGTCGGCTTAATAAAATGATGAGGCTCTGAAATGTGAATTACAGAGTTGCCTTCACCGATTTGTATAATTTGATGGAATTTGCGGGCGCTGGACAGTTCACCTTTAATTTGCCCCGCTTAATTGTCCTGAAGGGACAGTACAGTATTGAGATTTATATAATGTGAATTAGACAGAAAAAATGACAATTGATGGGCGATACGCCTCAATAAACACCCGCAGTTTCAAATCTGTGACGCTTGCACAGATTTTAATTAGGATTTGACCAACTGTAAATTCCCCATCCACTTAAGGCTACGATAAAGTTCCACTGAAATAACGTCTGAACTTTCTTTATGCCAAAACATCCACGTTAATTGTCCGCCCGCGCCCCCCGCAACAGCATGTTTATTATATTACATTCCAATTCGCTCTTGTACACGAAAATATTATCACGGATTATCTCGTAATGCATACGAAATTCTATTGTACCTATACGATTCCAGTACATGCGCTAACTGCATAGTAATCTAGGGCGGGCGTGGGAAGAAGTCTCAACATAAAATAATATGCCACCAACAAGCGTTTATAAAGTATCATGAAAACAAAAGCAAAAAGACATTTCATGCATTTCATGGGAAAACACAGCTGGAACCAGATTCTTCAGCAGTTCTTGTTCTGTGCTGAAAAGTGTTCACAGATTCGTAATTTTAAGCCTGTTAGTTTCGAACATTGTTGTCGCTTCTTTTTCTGCGTTTTACACGTTCGTGTTAAGAAATCAATATATGGTCATGTATGATCAGCCTTTACTTACTCGAAATCACGTTTAGCCTGGTTCCGCGTACCGTCTTCAAGAACACAGCTAAAGTGCATGTGTTGGTACAGAAAAACGCTTCCTAGATAATCACTTAACATGAAGTCGGAAGGCTAAGTCAACATTAATTTGCTTTTTCAGTATCACAGATATTTGAGAAATGGAGCACCGAGAAACGGAGAACGTGACTCATTATTACGAACCAAGCGGTTTCATGAGCGTTTAACTCTAAGTAACTTGAGTCCCTCTTAATTAAGACCTGAATACCGGCACATGTGTATTGTATTAGTTTGGATAACAGCGTAATTTCCACACATGTGCAAAGGATGGGATATATGCTTTCACCCAAAGCAAAAAGCTGCAAATCAGACGAGCTTTAATAATTCCTAGTAAAACAATTCATATTTACAGACGCTTGTCTCTCCTTCCAACACAATTACAATAGAACTATTAGTGAAACTAATAGGCTAATTCTAAAATATGTTCAAATTAAGACTAAGTAATTAACGCTTATTGCATTATTCGTCTACCATTGCAAAACCTGAAGTTATTTAGGAATAGGTCTTACCTGCTGTACTCCCCACAACATGCACTTGTTGTTTAAACGTTTCCTCTGTCATCTGCTAGTTTTCCGAAACTCGGGGTACGAGGAAGGGAGGGGAAAAGGGGTGTGTGTTAGCGCGTGAAAGAGCATCGCTTACAGCCTTTACAGCTGTTGTGCCACTATTGTCCGCAAGAGGGAGACATTGGTTTGTAACGGTGGCATAAGTGGGCGCAGCTCTCTGTTGGCTGCAGAAATTAGTAGCCTGAACACGAAAAACAAGGGTAGTGTTGCGAAGATAAATATGGCCTTTTTCATCTTTATACTTTATCTAGGAATATTCAAAGACACACGGACATAAAATATTAACGAAGTAATAATGTTTAAAACTTAATAATAGCAACAGAAGGAATAAACCTTACTCCACAAAGTGTAAATATTGCTCTTCCCTGAAGCCGTTGAAGTTTGAGACGCAGAAAATGAAAAAAAAATTATTTACATTGCTAAATAAGCATAGTGTAACGTTTAGTTTACCTCACATTTCTTAACAGCTTTATGTTTTTTCAGGTGTGTGTCACCGTCGCCATGATTATTGCTGCAGCATGTGTCATCAGGAAAGGCATTCAGTGATATGTGACGTTTGAGGTCTCACGAGAACAACGACCCATGGTCTGAGAGAGACCAAAGTAGGCCAACTAATAAAATCATGTGAGCGCAGTTCATGCGTGAGAATTGCTGAAAACATATTGCAGTGTCTGTTACGTGTAAATGATATTTTCCATTAAAGCTCTTCTTGTTATGATGCACAAGCTGCACTGGGACCATTTGCCAGAAGAGGACCCATTTTGCATATGTGCAGTGTCTAAATACGTCGGCATTTAGCCATCGCTGGAGGTGCACTGATGTTACTCTTTTGAGGTGTTTCAATACATGTTATGATATCTGATTTCCTGTATTAAAATTTTGTCCAAACACAATGAGAATAAGAAGTTCTGTGCCTAACTACTGAAAAGACCTGTGCGGCAACGTCATTGTTGATCCTACAAGACCTGATTTACAGAATGCACATGACCCATTTGCATTAGATACACTGCGCTGCAGTACTGCATGAAGAATGGATTTGTTGCCCTTTTTGAAAATACTACACCAATTCTGCAAAGGCTGCAGGCCTGTTTAAGATCAGTGTCACTCCCTACAAGACCAAATTATTAATAGCATTCTCAATTATGCAGCATCTTTCATTAGAATCAGAAGTATATTGCCGATGGAAATAATTTTGCACATTTTCTTACAACAATAATTTTTTTCCTGTTAATGAATTTATGATTTTCTCAAAGTAATTTCAAGTAATTTCAAAATAGTTTCATGGTTTGGTGTTCTGTTATTTGGCAATATCATATATGTGTGCACACATCCATTCAATTCATTCATACCCTTTCAGGCATGCAGTATATTCAGTTGATCTCTTTCTCTCCCAGCTAAACATTGAAACATTTACCAATATCATTATGCACAGCAGAACAAAAACACTAACAACAGCCCCTCGCCGTGATGTAGCAACACCTCGTCCACACGAATGCCATCCTTTCTATTTATAAGTCTACTTGACTGCAAGTGACAAAAAGGCAAAGTGACGGTCCGCTGTCATGAGGGCCAGTTCGGATTGAAGGAGACAGATTTTCTCTGGGCGGTGCAGCAGCAGCTTCCCTGTGTGCGGACTCCCGCGCAGCAGGCCAAGACAGCAGCAGGCGTGCGCTTCCAACTGGATTCCCCAGGAAGTGGAGGAAACAAACTGTAGGCTGTGTGATAATTGTCGCTGGCAGGTGTTGTGGCAGAGGGATGGAGGCAAGTGTGGGGGGGGGGAGGAAGAGAGACGTTTGAGGAAGAAGACGAAGAAAAAACTGTTCCTAATGGTTTTAGAGTTTGTGAGATGTTTTCTCCCATAGGCTGGTATAATACATCAGTTAAAAAAAATCTGACTGACGCCATACATGGACACACACACACACACACACACACACACACACACACACAGGATTTAAAGACTGGTAAATCCAGACACAATCTGCACAGATTCCATAAAGCGTGTGTGTGTGTTAGTGTTGCTGTGTCATTTACACTTATATACCTGTGATCCACAGGCTGACCAGGATGGGCACAGTGCAAATGAATGTCTGAGGGACTCCATCCAGCACCTGCACATTAGATATAATGCATGGTGACGAATGTCTCCATCAATAATTCAGGATCAGTCTGCATAACCTTATCTCAGGTTCAACCATCCTTGTGTCAGAAGCAGATTCTGATCCATGTGGGCAGTGTCTGTATGTGCCTTGGTTATGCTGTACATCAAATGTAGCAGTGAATATTGCAGCATTTGGAATGCCATATAAGACTCACCACCTCACTGCAGAATTGACATCAACAAAAACGCCTGTGTGATTATGTACTACATTGGTAAATTAGCCTATTTTTACTTAAAATTGTCCCCTGTTCATGTCGTGACTTATTTTAAAAACCCCTCCTATTGGGTGTAGTAAACGCCTGGCAGCTTGCATTTCTGATTGGCTCAGGGTATTGTGTATACCAAACTGATGATAAATGTCCCTTGCCTAATTTAGGGCAGCCTTTAGAAGACATAGGGTGAAACGCATCAGAATTTTCCACCAATAGTGTTTTTTCTTTACGTTTGAATCACTTCAGCAGCCAATGTATTGATTTATTGGAACAGTTTTTAATATGGTGCATTAATACATGCTTAATAAAGCATTATTAACTACGTTATAATGTTCTAAAAAAATTCATGATAAGGCCAATCAATTTTCTATACTGAGAAGATTTCATGAAAGGTTACAATGTTCACTGTTTAGATGGACATTTACAGCAGAACAACATTACACATTGTAAATAAAACATTTAATAATGTTAGACCATGTGTAATGCAGTTTGTAATGTTTTCATTAACATTTATAATTGCACAGTATTCTAAAATGCTCCTGAATTTTCTTCATGCATCTTAGTACATTTGTAAGCTGACATCAATTTTACCTCTCTGGTAAACAGCAAAAGGACAGAGAAGCATCCACTTGTGATCATTCTACTTGCTATACAGATCTGCTTCAAACAAATCAAACCCAGCAACGACAAATGGAGTTTAGTTTATTATCACAGTCATAAAGATGGAGGACATAAAGTCCATGGAGTTACGCTTCATAAAATGCTCAGGGTGAGAATGCAAAACATGTCCTAAATACCAAATTAAGAATAAATCCCTCTCATCCTAACTGCTACAACCATTATAATGAGGGACATGGTGTTATTAGTTGAAATATAAAGAAAGGAGTAAAAAAAAAAGGTTTTCTGAATCCCTGCTACCACGCGTGATGTTTGTGCAAGTCATTTCTTCCCGCTGATTTGCACTCTATTTTCACTTATGGCCTCTTATTAGTGATCAGTGTTTTCACTTTTCACCTCTGTTTGGCACGATCACACATGACCTCATTTACCAAGTGTGATCATGTGACTACATTTACACATTGAACTGTGAAAACCCTCTGTCGGGACCAGTACACATATGGTCCATCTCACTGTTAAAGCTATCACTGATGATTAAATTTGATTACGTGTCCTGACTAATTGTAAAAACCCCCCAAAACTACCTGGCACAATTAATCACATAACACCATGCTTGTTTCAGTGCAGTCTTTTGAAGCCCTCCTACAAGTTCACCTTTTTTGAGAGCACACTAGAGCTGCCTGAGATTACACTCAGGTGTCCCACTCACACTGTTACCGAACATTATTTGTGTGCATGCTCTTTGTGTACAACGTGCTAAAATATGCGTGTGACCTGATGTGTCAGCAGAGCCAGAACTGAAGCACGTCAATCTGCTCAGTTTCCCTCTCCACAAACACAATGGACGTAGAACAAAGGCACAAAATAATGTAGGGGTCACCCTCTGAAGAGAAAAACGAATTTGTCTGGGGCCAGGCTTGGAGAACAGGCAATGAGCTGAACACGGGGCAGAGATTTTTGCACATCCCTCTCCTACCTCTTTCCTCAAGGGGATACTTCAGGTGGAGACAGCCCTGTTTGTTGTGGCAGTTTGCAGCAGTTCATCCCCGGCCAGCCTTACCGATTTCGGCATAATGGATGGGGCTTTAAGGACGCACTGCATTAACTGAAGGGGGTCCTCTGTTTGGAGGGGTCAAGAGGCACTCGGGTGAAATGCCAGGATGCAGCTATAATGAAAACAAGTGACAGCAGAGCATTGGACCAATCAGGATTGAGCCAAGTGATGCAGAGTTTATGGGAGCCCCTTCTGCCTCAAAAGCACTCCGGGCTGAAGCAGGGGCTCCCAAGTAAATAAATATTTTGATTATCCGCCGTGTGTTTATCCTCTCGTCGCGCCCCAAAAAACGCTCCCTTCCTCTAACTCTTCCGTGTCCCTCGCTAAAGTGATCCTTGGAGACGTTTTATTTTGAATTCTAAATGCCTCCCATTTAGGCAGCTCTCAAGATGCACTTAGATGAACTTCAGAGTTCACAGCAGAGCTGAAAAACATCAGCTGCACAAACGCCCCAAAGGTCTGATGAAAAATCAGTCAAAGGAGTCAAAGTAAGAGCCAAGGGAAACGGGGGCTGAGAGATGTGGGGTGAACAGGGGACACCACAAGACACCCCATTCTTCATCCAACCAGGTCGTCCTAAAAACTCTCCAGTTGCCCATGCTTCATAACATGTGGAGCAGGGTGTCACCCCTAGTGAAGAGGAAGTGACATCAAATGAGTGGGTTCAGCTGTAGAAGCCTATGTCTGACACCATTGATCCCAATACTGGTATATTTAGCAGGATCAAGCGGGTTTGGGAGAGGACGTTTTATCACCTGAAAACTAGCACGTATTTTCTCTCTGACAGACACTAAAGGTCCCTTTAGGCACAGAAAAGACACATTCAATCCTCCTGCTTTGAGAGGTATTTAACAGGTATTTAACCTGTGTCAGACTTGTCACCAGAAGGGAAAAGAAATCCAAAAGTTCCAAGGCTCTCCTAATTGCTGGGAGGTTATTAAGGAACGGTAACCTATGTAAGTCGCTTTGGATAAAAGCGTCTGCCAAATGAATAAATGTAAATGTAATAAATGTATTACATCAAAACTAAAGACTAGTTAAAAAATTTGTCAAACATTGCAGTTCAGACAGTTAGCTTTAGGGTTATGCAGGGTTTGTGCTGTTTGTCATAAAATTTGGTTGAGAGCTGAGAGTATACTGTACTGGTAAGATGAGTCAGTTTGTGTTGCAAAGTAGGACCATGTATAATATCGAGAGCATTTTTACTCTTCCTTTTATTCTTTTTTTGATTCATTTTTGCCATTCTCCACTCCACTACACTTTCCTGCGTTGACCCAAAGCATTTAGATGCTAATCAAATCATTAGTTTTAGCTAATCTTTCCAGAATCTTTGTATAATTGGTAAAACTTTTCATCATATGGCAAGTAACAGAGTTTTAATTTCATTTTATGAAATGTATTTGCTATCATGAGTCTTACAGGAATTTTCAAATAAAATGTGTCACTTTGCAAAACAGAATGTGTTTTGTATACAGAGTACCTCCAGCGTACCTCCTTACTCTTTAATTGTAATGGCGAGCTTAGTTGGGCCAAGTGGCCTGTTCTCGTCATAACATGTTCTTAAAAGAAGAAACAGCGATCCAAGGTTATGCGTGGGGACTGAGCTGGTGGATAAGGATCGCCATGCTAATCCCTTGCAGTCAATGGAGAGACCCTGCATCCAGAATGGATGCACCAAACAAAGCCCCTCCTGCAAGCATGCACCGACAGGACACACATTGACTCTTTTCCCAGCCTTCCCAGTCCCCCACTCACTCCAGGTGACTCTATCGCCAGCATGGGTCAAACAAAACAGCCACTACCTGGGATGTGAACTTATAACCATGAGGACCAGAAGCCACCACTCTCTCCACTATACCTCTTTCAAGAGCTGCTCAGCATTATAACTTTGTACAAATATGTACTCTGATTTGAAAAAGCAACAAAGGTCATTGGTTACTATACGACCCTAAACCACAATGCAACCTGTGTAAGGTCATGGAGGTGAAAGGTGGCTGCTTTCATGGATTGCTCCAGTGTGCTGCATCCAATGGGGAGTGTCGTATGACCGATAGCAGCGGATGAGAATAATGCCCTGGAGTTAAACCCTCTGCCTGTGGCGGCTGAGTGATTGATTAGGGTGGCCTTCCTCCTCCTGCTAAAGTCCAGTGCCGCGTAGTCTCAAAGGCCGTCTCTTTATAGCATTGATTGACACTTAATCAGAGGGCCTGAAAAAACAAAGGCCCTCAGCCTTCACCCCCCCCCCCTTCTCTGTGACCTTTCTCCCCTCACACTGAGTGCTATTGGTTCACAGTAGCACTGTATCAGGACCCAAGAGGTGCCTCAGATAAGTCCTGCTGACTCGGCGCTAATCCCTTCGCCACTAACACTCAATTAAGAGCGTCACACTGGGTTTGGAGTTCAAAGGTCAGCCTCTTTTTGTCGGTCTCTTGACTCGGGGTGAGTGACCTGTGCCTCAGTGAACAGACTCGCTGTAAAAAGGGGGAGAAGAGAGGTGAGGGGAGGGTAAGTCAGCTTACCCAATCAAATCAGGCTACACAAATGTATAGTAATGTGGTCTACAAACACAACTGCTTTAACATCCCCCACCCCCTTGGGAGGTACAGTGTGGGACAGGGAGGCACAGGTATGAAGAGAGTGTGGAAAAGGAGGACAATGTTGGCGTGTGTTTGGCAGTGTTTGTGTGGAACAGGAGGACAGTGTTTGTGTGGAGCAGGAGAGCAGTATAAGATGTGGGACAGGAGGACAGTGTTTGGTGTGGAACAGGAGGACAGTGTTTGTGTGGAGCAGGAGGGCAATATGAGATGTGGGACAGGAGAACAGTGTTTGTGTAGAATAGGAGAACAGTGTTTGTTTGGACTAAGACACTAGTGGTCACAAGGTGTGAGACAGGAACACAGCCTTCAGTGGGACAGGTGGATGGGGACAGTGTGAGGTGTGGCAGCACGGACACCGAGGACAGGGCCAGCATCCACCCCAGAGCTGTTGCCCATCCTGGAGTCACCAGCCCCTTGGCCAGGGTAAGAGGAGGCCAGCACACCTGGGAGAACCAAAGGTCCCCTTAGGTAGCATGAGGATGAGAGAGTTCATGAGATTTATGAGATCAGAAGGTACATCTGTACTTGTGTATTTATTTATTTATTTATTTATTTATTTATTTATTTATTTATTCATCTATTTATTATATTTACAGTAGGTCTAATGTGAACAGGATCCTCCAAGTCTGTTAGGTTTGGGAGAAACTCACCAAACATTTGGCTGGAGTCAGGTAGCACCAGCACACCTTGATAAAGGACTACAGATGGTAACCTATCATGTCCTTGATGTTGTCACTTAGCGGTCCAGACCTGAGAACCAGAAGAGAACAATGAGCCCGTAGAGCTGAAGACTAGATAAACGCCCCAGAAGCTTCAACTTGTAAAACAGCCTCATGTTCACTGTAACTTATATCACAGTATCATAAATACTAACTTACAAAACCTCATGCAAAACAGCAATGTCAGGTTTTACTTTGAACCCAAAACCCCCAAGCTAAGAGCCTATTATGTAAAAACCTACTCACCCAATCTTGTCCATGACTCTCCAACATGGATCTCAGTGGAGCAAAAGAACCAGTCCCTTATTGTAGTGGTTATTCATGTCTCAAATGTACATTGCAGGGAGATTCATTGATAATGAGCTTTATCCTTGAAATACACATTGTATATTGGTTAAAAAGCTTGATTTGTTACCAGAGGGTTATAGGTTTGAATACTGGATGTGACCATGGCACTTAACCTTATTTACTTCAGTAATTATCCAGCTGTATAAATAGATAAATGTAAATGTAATCTGTAAGCCATGTAAGTTGCCCTGGTAAAGTAGATCCTGGCCAGTGAACAATGTAAGGAAATGTAGATGTTCCTTTTGGATGGAAAGTGCATTGTGGCATTGGGGAAGGACTTAAAGATCTACACAAGCCCCCTGAAGGATATCAGATGCAGGAAATGTAATGAAATGTATCTAAACACATGAGTAATGGCACAGAAATAGGTCTGAAGCCTGGAGCTGTGAATGATTGAATTTTAGCCTATCTAGAGTGGAGAGAGAATGGGGAACTGCTCTAGTGTTTCCAACAGTGCTAGCAATATAGCGGAAATGGTTATCTATTAAGCAGGGGGCTGGGGTTACAAGCAATTTGTCTCTATTGAGAGTGATTTGAACAATGTGGCAGTAGCCTATTGGTAGTGTGAAAAGGATTACAAAGATGGAGTATGATGATGTCACAATATGGCAAGGTGTTGTGAATCCTGCTCTCACAGATTACGGCCCATCATTCATTGTTTATGTTTGGCTGTCACACCTCACACAGCAGGCATATTTTGCTGTTTTTTTTTTCTTTTATTAATTTCTACCAGGCTTAAAATCCAATGGGTTAAGTCACCTCATCAGTCATACCCCATCACCTGCCCAGCTACTGAGGTGAGGCTGATACCTGCTGTCACCATGACAGATACTGGCACTAACACACTATAAACCTAATCGTAGGAATCACAGAAACATGTGCCTCTGGCTGAGCTGGCATTGCAGACTAAAGGCAAACATTGCGAAAGGGTAAGTTTGGCTATGGGTAAAAGCAAATCCCAAAAGATGGTTCAAGAGGAAGGTGCTGCCTTCAGTGTTTTCTATCAAACTCACTGCATCAGTAAGGGATGACGCAAAAGATGGTGTGGTTTAAATCAAGACAGGAAAAGTTTGCTTAAAAATGGCAAGTGATGGGCACAAGCAGGGATTTTTGAAGTTACAGTCCAAAAGTTGCTTAATAGAAAAAGCCCAACTTTGTATAATGCAGGTATTGGTAGTTTATCAAAATAAAAGTATCACTCTAGCCCTGTGTATGTCAGAATGGTAAAGTTTATGGATTTTGGATGATGAATAAAGTTTTTTTTTTATGTCAGTTTGATTAGCAGTCATTTGTGACTGAATGTGATATACTCCAGTGACTGTGTTTGTTGCAGTGGCACTGCCTAATGAATTGTCTCATGCTGATACTGGAGCATTCACACCTAGAAATTATGGTCACTTCCCTCCAAGACAGACCTCAATTGAGTGGCAAATTTATTAGCCAAATATTGAGCTGAAAAAACTACACTTCTGATTGTTTGAGAATTATCACCATTGTACAGTCCTAATAAGAATACATATCAATCCATAACTCCGGTTAAAGGATAATTCAACTGGAATTTTATAGAAATTTGCACATCACCTTTACTAAAGCAGGAATCCAGAGAGAAGAGATATTGTATATTTAAACAACAAGCTGATTGAACATTCTACTTTGGTTCGAAGAACAACCCAAAGCAATCAGTCTCATACAAATTGCAGGATATATTTTGCTATTTACGTCTCTGAATTGAACAACCTGACTGCACATTCTGGATAGTGGAGGCAGAGAGAAAAATGTTTGATGGATCACTGTGTGTTTCAGCTGAACTCTTACAGAATAAAAAGATAAAAATATTAATGCCCAGCATACACACCTAAACAAGCTTTAAGGATTAGATATTAGATCATATTAGATCATGAACATACTGACTAAAACCAAATATCTGTTCAGTTCTAATTCACTAGAGCGGCAATGCAACACACAGCATCAGACAGAATAAAAAAGGAGAAATGAAAGGGGTTATCATCCTATGAGCATCTGACTTTTGTCCTCTACGTGTTAATATTCACTGAAGGTAGAGGTAAGAAAGTTAAAAATATATCTATTTTGTGTTTTTTTTTTTTGTTTGCTTTAGTGTACCCATTACTAGTTTGTTCATGCAAATAAATTGTACATGCTGTACCAGATAGTGTTTAAACTAACACAGATAAATTTAAATTCAATCACATCAAAAACTGTTGAAGTTGATTAATCATAAATAATTTATGAATTCTTCGAGATTAATTATTGTAAATCACCAGTTGCATTAGCTCAAAATTAATCTGTCAGAATAATTATTGGGGACACAATCTGGTTGCACTAACACATACTGTAGGTAAGTGTACAGTAAGAAACGTGTAGTATGAAATATACATCCAGAAAGGGTGCTATCAAGGCCACATTCTGTATAAGATGTCCTGCTTGTTTTATAATGTTGTCTTCACAACCACATCCCTGCCCCTCGGCTAATTCTTGTGTGTCCTGATGAGGAACACAAAAGACTATTGGTGGAAATAAAACGAAGAAATCACCAAATCTATTGTAATATAATCCCTCCAACTCTTTCCCTGCACATTCATAGTTATCTCATGGCTCTTACGACTTTGCTAAAAGTTTCTTTCAATGCCTTCAAGGAAAGGACAGTAATTTCTATTGTGAATTCTATTTTTTCTCATGCTTAAGTCCATTCTTAACAGTAGACTTAGCATTTGTAAATATGGCCCTTGGTCTCACTGTACAGCCAGTCAACTGCCAGACTCTCAAAGAAGGTCAGTAGCAGAGGAGCAGGCCCAGAGCAAGAGAAGAGATCATAGATCTAGAACACATACAGCCCACCCTGGGTGAGACAAAGGACTGCATTCAAGCTTACTTTATGCTTTGAGTGTTTGAGAGCAAATCAGCAGTCTGCAACATTCTGACTGACAGGTGTGAGTTCTACATCTTTTTTTTTTTTGTCCACATGGTTTGGAATGATTTGCTTGCAACTCAGCACAGTTGATGGTATGACATGAATGTTAATTTCATACTTTTTTTTTAAAGGTTTGCTAGCTGTTTCCAACACGAAGGAGGTTTTGTCCAAGAAGGTTCGCAAACATCCTAGTTTATTGATTTACCTTCTCAAAGACCATAAAGTTGGCAAAAAAGTGGAAACATTGTGGGTGTCAACTCCGGAAAGAATGTTGAAAGTTTGGCGTTCGTGCAGGGAAACATGAACAAAAGGTAAGACAGGTTTGTCAAAACAAAAAAAGTCATATGAGGGGTAAAACTGCAAATATTTATAGCTGGCAAAACCCTCTAGAGAACACTCCTCTAGAGGTCTGAGAATAAAACTGTAACTTGAAACACTGTACCTGTAAACTGTAACTGAAAAACTGTAACATGTTTATAGCAGCTTGTGCATTAAACAGATGGGCTGTACTGAGTTTAGTTTACAACATGTGGATCTGTTGACATATTGGATTCACAGCTATCCAGGCTCAGATATTGGGAAGACCTATGCAGACGATTTTATGATACAGATAAGGTATCTCTTCATAGTGTTAAATATTTAAATCTTTTAATGACCATTTCCAAGTACTACACAGCAGTTCTGTTGTAAAGATTCTGCTTAATGATGCATATCCAAGTGCAGGTTTTGGTGAGTATGGACTGATTACCTCAGTAAAATGTCACAACAAGTGTGTATTTAAATCAAGCTTAAGTGAATGACGACATAATTATGGGACAGCAGTGTAGCATAGTGGTAAGGAGCAGGGCTTGCAATCAAAAGGTTGACAATTCGATTCCCTGCTGGGACACTGTTGCTGTACCCTTGGGCAAGGTATCCACAATTGCCTCAGTAAATATCCAACTGTATAAATGGATAACATGTAAAAGTTGTAACATATGTAAGTTGCTCTGGATAAAAGCTAAATGCCAGACATGTAATATAATGTAAAACTCTTGTGAAACTCAGGACACAGTCAGAGAGAAAGCTTTATGCTGACAGAGACAGAGAGCATTTACTGCAGGAGGCTGTCAGAGGGGGGCGCTCTACCTTACTGGGGTGATCATGGTCAGCCCCAGTGAAAAAGACACTACACACACCAGCAGCAGCTCACACCAGTGTGCTCTGAGGACAAACACTGGGTACAGCTCTGTGATGGAGGTCATCAGATCCTCCACACTGACAAAACTGAGGAGAGAGAGGGAGAGAGAAGGAGGGAGAGAGAGAGAGATGGAGGGAAGGAGTTGAAGATAACTTGTCAAAGAGTGTATATGATTACTAACATTATCTCCGTGTGTGGGTGAGGCTGAACAAAGTACTTAGGTATGTGTGTGCATGAAGGCATTTGTATGGGTAGTGTGTGTGTGTGTGTGTGTGCGCGTGTGCATGAAAGACTCACTTAAAGCAGTCATTGTTGAATTTGTTGTAGCTGCCCAGAGCAGTGAGGATCCCCATGCAAATTCCATAGGAGAGGAGGACCTGGGTGCCAGCAACCATCCACACCTGCAGAGGGAAAGGGGGAGAGAAGAACACATGATGGACACAGACAGTGAGACAGATACAACGAGAGAAGGCACGTTGGAAGAATTAGCCAGGATTCCAATTTGATGGTGATTTATCGTCAACAGCTGCAAACGCGCCCTGATCTCCACCAGGTGTGCTGTGGTAGGTTTATTAGGGTCAGCCAGGTGTGTCTAGGCTTAGGGTACGAGCGCTGGGGGCAGGCAGTAACTGTTGATTGGTCAGTCGAGCGTGATTGGGCTTGAGGTAATGGATGATTCCGTGGTCGGCACAAGACAAAGTGATTCCATGAATCAACATAGCCAGCAGTATGAAAAGGAGAAATGTGGATCTTTTCTGGTGTTGTGATGCCACCTGCCCCAAAATACAGGGGTAACAGACACAGTCACCCTGCCTGTGGACTTCACCCCTTTACACACAGAGAAGTAATAGACCACCCAGTCTTCCAGCAGACACAGGGCTCATTGGACCCACCTCATCTAGGCTGCTGGACAGCTACAGAACCTCCCTCCTGTAGGAAAACACACCCCAACCTACCATGGCAACACCTCATTGGAAGTTAGACGTGGCTCATGGGGCCAGTAGTTTTAGCATGAGTTGAAGTGTTGAGAACTAGAGCTAGAAAGCCAAAGCAATTCTCAGACCTTTAGGGAGTAACAGCATGGCTGACCTGAGAAGTACTCCACAGGATGTCATTTTGCATCAACAGCTGCCATAATTTATTTCTTAGAAGCATTTAAAACTCATATCAAGGCAGCAGTGGCCATGTTTATCACATTATTGAACAATGTGCAGAATTCAGGCTCATGGCATTTAAGCTCTATTACTCATAACATTTAGAAAATCGGCAGAGGCAGGGAAAGAAGCAAAGAAGAAATAAAGAAGTTCAGTATGCACACACACGCATATTGAGGCATCTGCAATAGTTAAATGTTATTCTCTTGATTATAGAGTATTGGTATTAATTCTTCCAATCTGAAGAATTCTCAAAATGTTGGTAACATTAAAATTAGATAGCAGCAGAAATTTCGGCCCTGTATTTTTCACAAATAAACAATGTGTGTAATGAACATATATAACGCATAACCAAAATATTTTAAAATTAGTAGCCATGATATTAACATTACTAAAATACATATTATATTAATGGCTATATATGTAGTTGATCAGGTGACTGAAAGTAATTTTTTTCAAGTGGGAGGGTTCTGTCTTCTGAAATCCTCTCTTCACCCCCCAACCATCCAAAAAACATTTTAATTCCTTGCCCACGCAGAGCAATCATTGTGTGCGAAGAACTTGTTTAGCACTGTGGCCAGAAGACCAGCGGCCAGCTCAAATTCTCCAACTTACATTGCATCGTCTCTATCACTCTGAGAAAAAGGTGACCTTGCTTTTTCTGGACAGCCTCCAGGAAGCGGGAAGACCTCATCTGAATGCATCAAGGCTGCCCAAACCATCACATGTTTGGTGACCTTTTAAACTAGCTTTGAATTCTTTATACACCTGCTTAATCTATTATTGCTGGGTGGTGAGGATCAAGGTTCCTTCAACAGCAGCTCTACTGCAAGTGCTGAAAGAGCACTCACCTCCGCTGTGCTTGTAGCGCAGATATGGGAACCTCCACACATTGCCCAGGCCCATTGTGTCCCAACACAGCCAACAGGTATTCAGCTTTGCTGACCCACTGTCCCCGGGCCTGCAGAACCCCGCCCTCTTCAGCCAGCCCCGGGAGCTTTTCTGGGGGTGAGACTTTGGTCAATAAGCTGACTCCCTGCTCCTGGTGCATCTGGGTGGACATTCCTGCTGCTAGGAGAGAAGGCACAGACAGGACATAACCGTGTGGAGGAAGATGACAATTGCCTTTATCGTAGTACACTTTCCTAGCATTGCCATTACTGTCAAAGTGACTGATTTAGTCTGGAAAGATGATGAGTCTATTTTGTGTCCCCACCTCTAGATGTAATACAAAGGGTGACTTAGCTTTTTATGTGCAGCCTCCATGATAATGGAACACCTGGCAGGAGTAAATCAGTGCTGCTAAGACTGTCACATTTTAAGTCTTTTTTAGAGACTGGCTTTTTTAAACTTGCTGTCAACGTTTTTCTAAGTCTGTGTTATCTGTTATTATTGCTTGGTTATTTTATCGCTGTATGTCACATTATATTAATTATTGGTATCTTGTCATATTTCCCCTGACTTATAGCGGCAGGTTTTCATTCTTTGCTCTCTTTTCTGCTTTTTGTTTCTTTGTTCTTATTGGAAAGCACTGTGAACAGTGTATGAAAAGTGCTTCACAAATGGAAATATTATTATTATCAAAGAATTTACAAGGTAGGGTACTTCCAATTAAGGCCCTGTTTTCAAAATGGGGAGAGTTCTAGAGTTCTAGAGTTACCATTTTCAGGCTCTTGGCAGACTCTCAATATGGCCAGCTGTTGTGGGTGGGACTCAAAGGGTGGAGAAACCATGTTGGAGAAGAGTGGCTCAGAGAAAGTAGCCTGGCTCAAATTCTGTGGCATGAATTGGCTGATGTACGGGAAGGCCCCAACGGAGAGGCCATTACCCAGTGTTCACCTCTATGTCCAAAAATGGGGTTTGTGGTGGTGTATCCTCAAGGGGAAAAACTTCACCTGAAGACATTTGTCACTTTTCAACCATGTTTAATTACTTACCCTTATATTTAACAGCTAATTATCTGTGGTCATGGATACCTTTCTCAGCTCAATCTGCTCTGGATTTAACACAACCGTTCTTTATGGCTTGTAATGATTAATGACATGTAGTCTTTAATGACACTGTCATAATAGCCATGGACTGTTAAATTAAATCTTCTCTTCATTTGTCTCTGACTAATCTGGCGTTGAGGAGAAGAAAGTATGTGTGGAGCAGGGCTTGCCACCTAAAGGTTGCTGGCTCAGTTCCCCACTAGGGTGCTGCTGTTGTACTCTTGGACAAGGAGTCTCACCCAGATTTGCCTCATTAAACGTGCAGCTAATGCAAATCTATGCAATTGTTATCTCTTGATTTTGTTGTATTAATACTTGAAGGTCACTTTCGGCAACTACTATTCCGTAGTCCTCAGAACTTTACCAAAAGCAGAGCAAATCAGTTTTCCCACATGTGGAAAGAGTGCCAAACCAACAGAACTACTGTTACCAGTCCTCTTTCAGTTTTAACAGACATTTTGGTCTGACAGTGTGCTCCCTTCATTTGGGACTTGGATCATTTATGGTTGACTGCATTACAAGATTTGCCACTCCTCTTTTACAAGGTGGAGCTGTCATGCTCACTTTCAACTGAACGGTAACTTTTGCAGTTTGATTGTTTATTTTTAAAGCTTATTTTTAGCGTTGTCATCCTTCACTACTTTATGGCATGTTGCAGTTGCACCTCTGATAACCACACGTATCGTGTGGTTGTGTCACAGGCACATGTCCTGAACGGAGCTGCAAGACACAGCTACATTTGCAGGGGTTTTAAGTATTCATGCAGCTGCCAAATTAGCTTCCACCTGCCAGCAAGGTTTTGCATAAACAATGCAAATACAACAAAGTGCCATTTTAGCACTCTGGGGGATTTATTAGTGCCAAGAGCCAGCAATATGCACTTATTTGATAAAAACACACAAATGTGAATTTGCATTGAACTAGCATTACCCAAGCACTTCAAAAAACTTGAGGAATGAGCACTATGATGAAACAACAACATGCAAGAAGTAAATGAGTGACTGCTCTATTAAGCATTTTACTGAAATTACAGATGGTAGGGTATGCAACAGAAGGCATTATTTACTGTGGCACACATACTATTTTATTTTTTTAGCCACCCAGGCTTCAACATTCATAATATCTATACAAATATCAAATGGGAAAAATAATAAATTCAACCTTCATAGAAAGCAGGATTACATTGCTCATACAATGAGTTGTATCTGAAAATGTACTGTGGCATTTATTTGTGTTTGGGGAACAAAAGCTCTTTCTGTTTCCATGTTTCCATTGCATTTCCATTGAGGCAGTGTAGCATAGTGGTAAGAAGTAGGGCTTGTAACCAAAAGATTGCTGGTTCAATTCCCTGCTGGGGCACTGCTGTTGTACCCTTAGGCAAGGTATGTAACCCAGAATTACACTGACATTTATCTAAACTCTGGCGTAAGCATGCATTGAGACCCTACCTCTTTTGTTGTGTTTGCCTTGGTTCAGTATAGCTCCAGTTTGGGCACAGGGACAGACTTAGAGAGGTTTAAACAAAGACACTTGAATAGTAATATGTAAGGACGGTAACACTGCTAGGGACTGAGTAAAATGTATTTATTAAAATAACGGGGGGTGGGGAGGTTGGGATCAAACTGGTCCCAGAATAAATTTGGGAAGATTGCAGACTGTTAGAATAATATCCTGAGATAAAAAACCCCACACACCATAACTATGTGTCCAAAAACATAGTAAGAATATGTAAACATGATTTAATCTCACTTCCTGTGAATTCAGGAGAATGTTCTTTGTACCTGGTCTGGGTCTGTGGGGAAGAAGTGGCAGCTAGTCAGGCTCAGCCCTGAGTCTCTGTGTTCTTTCTCCTATCTGTCTATCTATCAGTCCCTTTGCAATGGCAGTGAGAAGGACACCTGAACTCTCACCTGACACCATTTAAGCACTGAATATATCTCAGTGGTAATGGGGCTCTTCCTTTAAGCCAGGCGTTTCCCCTTAAGCAGAAGCTGCAGACGGCCTTGGTATTCCTTTCATTCGCGGCTCTTTTCCCATAAGGTGAAACATAACTGGCAAAAGCTTGAAAATGCTACAAGTCTTGTGTTTTTGCACATTGTACATTAGAATCTCAAAGGGTGAGGAGGACTGCATTTACTGAAATGCAGATGGTACAGACTCCACCCTGTCACCCAAGGGAAGAGAGAAAAAAAATCTACTCAGCTCTGAAGTTAAAGGCCATTATTCTGTCCTTCAAATTCCCACACTCCTTTTTGTGTGGAAAAGAGAGCAAGAGTATTTTAGTACCTCTGTACACCCTTGAAGGAAACAAATTTCACTCCACCCTGTCTAGCCAGAACAGCTATAACCTCTTGGAAAAATGCCTATGTGATCACAAAGGAGCCCTCAGATCCTCTCAAAATTTATATACTTCACAAAAAAAAATCTCTTGACAGCTTTTATGGATATTATCTCATACAGATTCAAGGTAACTTTTAGCCACAAGCGGTATTGTGATCTACGTAGCTGAGGCTGCAGTGCCAGACAGTAAACTTGAGGTTCTGAAAGGCCACGGCTCTGTCTTTGTCAACTCACAGGGACAGGGTGCTGTTTCAGCCAGAAAGTGAGCACAAAATTTTCCTTACGACCTTGGTATATTCATATTCTTGAAAGATTGAAAACCCAACAAGCTGATGTACTCCTTTCAAACCAATCGAACCCAGCCATTTGAAATCAATCTGATGTGAAGACATCCATTCTAACTCTTGTCAGTGCTTTTTTTTTGAAGAGCGAGATGTTGTGTTTGAAAGGGAGGCCATGCACTTTCTCCTGTCAGGAATACTCTAACTGTGAATAGTGTGGGTGGAAACACACAAAGTTCTCAGGAGACGTCATCAGTTACTGGTTCTAAGGCTTAATTCAAAACTGCAATCTTCCCCGCCTCCAGAGACAGCTTTGACTTAGATGCATTTTGCAGAGCATACTTTTGACTATTCTTTATGTCAAATTTCCGGAATTTGAAATTGTGTATAAATCTTAAAATAGCAGTTTGTGTGTTTGTTTTCATCTTTTTCCACATTTCTGCATTTATTTCATATGGCTAAAGAATAGTTTCTGTTCAATAATGCGTTCATTTATTACCACAATCTTCACTTCGCTGGACTACAGTTCTGTGCACACTTGCTTTTGAATAAAATATTGTCTTCAGATGCAATATATGCATCAATTGTTTCTCAGTTATGTTTTTTTTACATTAAATGAACATATTTGTTATTTTAAAACAACAGTATACTGATAAAGTATAAACTGAATGATAAATCTTATATTTATTCATCATACAGCAGTAATATTACCATCTAAGGATCAGTCTCTTACCATTAACTTCAGTCTCAAAAATCAAAATGTCTGCATTCAAAATATTTCATTCCTTCTTTAATAATTTGGCATGTCTTTAAATGTTATGAATTTGTTCAGGCTCTTTTTCTGCAAAAGCCATAAGTGTGGACTCTTCATCATTTGATCTAAGCGTTAGTACCTCATTGCTGACAGTGGTGTATTCTAAGTGAAGTGAATGATCCGTCACCATGCAAGTGATGGTACTTTATCAACTGCAACACTTCCTGAGTGTGCTCTCGGACTGATGTTGCCATGGACAGGGCAGGTGACAAGGCCCTGTGAACGCCAGAATGATTCTAGTTTTGCGTCTCAGCAGTGCACAGCTGGTTTAGATGTAAAATGTCCAATTAAGGAATTCAGTGAAGTTAGTCACATCTGTTCTGCAGTGGAAACCAGGTGTTCGTGAGATAAACCTGTTTGGCACACAGGTGCACAAATGAGATCAAGCTCTAATGAAATTGAATAGTGTGTACCATTTCACCGTGACAGGAGATGAAATGCTTACAGAGATTCTATGATATAATTAACGCCACCAGCAGCCGCAGCAAAAAGCTTCACCGTTTTCATACGTCCACTAAACATCCTCTCGAGCTGCACAAGGATGTAACCCATATCAGGCAGATGGAGTAGAGTTTGTCACACCCCAAATCATAGTGCCTATTAGCTATGTCCCTGAGCAATCAGCCCTTGATGTTGGGGAACATAACAAAAACAAATATGCATGATCAAATATGCCTGCACAGTTTATGTAACCCACAGCCAGTCTTGTGCCTTTCCGCCCAGTTCTCCTGTCATAAGATATTCTTGGCATCATTGATTTACATGTGGGCTTTTAGGTGCCAATTCCAATAGCTCATTGATTCTGGAGCCTTCTCTACTGGCCATAGTATCTTCGATCGACACCTACATCTCACCAATAATCTATCTAGAATCCAGTTTCTTTCCTGTACTCAATGTAAAGATCAGATTCCTCTTTTTGCCTGTTAAATCAGCAGCAGGGTTTCCGATGACCTTAGCCGTCCTGGCCTTCAAACTCCGCACAAGATGAGAAACATCCAGTCAAAGAGTGAACATGGTAGGCCATTCCAGAGGCTTCCATGTTATTTGTGAAGGGCACCCATAGTAAGGTCTACAGCCTGCACTGGCCGACACACAGCATTCTACCCCAATGAGAGCTACTCAACCAGGGTAGTGCCACATATAGACAGCATAGATTAAGAGGAATGTGGTGATGTTTGCATAATACTCCCACTATCCTCTCTGCCTCTGTTCAACTGCCCACAATCATTGAATACTTTTGAATGGAATGGCGTTAGTCAGAACATTTCTTCTACCGAGCTGACGTTATTTTTAACGAGGCGTTGTAAAAGAAGAGCACTTTTCCATCTGCAGTCAATCAACAGAGGTCTCGCATAGATTTGACCTCTGATAACTATTACCGAGAGAGCACTGACGGACTAAAGATATTTCTGGTTAAAAACTAAATTGGAGCAAACCTATTACTATTGTAGTCACAGAGGAAGACAGACTCAGGGTGCAAGGAAGTAGCCGTTTTTTCCTTTTGACAGTTGTGCTAGCATTTTCCCAAAGCTGCATTTTGTACTTGTTGTCTCTCTCCCTCTCTCTCTCTCCCGAGCTTCTAAAAATCGCCCGCCCATCTCTGCCTCAAACGGCTCATCTCCCGGCGCAACCTGCCTCCGTGACATTTTCCCATCGAGGTGCTGGACTCCGCCGTTACCGTGGTGATCGGATAATGTCAAGGCTGCCGCTTGACAGAGCTTTCACCACCCGCTTTCAGATTTGCGCCACACCCGCCATCTTTCCGGCTGCAAAAAGGGAGCCGCGCTCATTTAAACCCGTGCGCCGGGATCACCCAGGGGTCAGCAGAGGTCAACCGAAATCACCGTCATGCGCTTACCGGCTGCCGTCCCGTGCCCATCCCTGTCCCGCTCTCCACCCCCGCCCCTTTCTCACAGATCTCTCTCGCCCCTTACATAATCGAGTGCCAGCTCGAGAGGCGTAGGCCACGGGCCCTGGGATTCGAGCGGGAGCTGAAATATTTCCATCCTGCTTCAGCAGTCACTCATACATTTCCTTTAATACAGAGCCAGGCTCAATATGCAACAGGATCCTGCCCCGACAGCTGGCCTCCTCCTCCGCTGCTGAGGCGATCTGTCTTTTGTTTTGTGGCTGACGGCAGATCAAATTGACTTTCTGAAAACTAGCAAGTACAGCTTATTACCATCCGTAGCTTTGCTATGCTCAAGGTTTTTTTTCCCCTGAATATGACAGTTCCTTCAATCAGCAGCAGATTCCTCCTTCTCTTCTAATAGCAACCTCTGCATCTGCGTTTGAACACTTTGATGGGATGCTAACAGCAGCCTGTACAGAGTCCAGCTGCGCTTCTCATGCCAGTGTATATTACACCACCAACCATCGTTCCAGGGTCAGTGTTTACGGTTTGCAAATATGGGTAAGTCCAAATTTGCAACGAAGAGTCTGATCCTGGACTGGCTGTTGGGGGTAGAAAGTACCTGGACCATCTAGCTGTGTGTACCACTGCTGCCACCCTCTGGTGAGAAAAAAAGTGCACACCAAATGCCACCTCAGTCTATGGATGGAGATCTGGATCCCTCATTCATGGTGATTACCGTAACATGACAAGTGAATCCCGAACAATACATAATACAAATCATGTTCTGTGCAGCATCTATTCAAGAAGACTCCTCTAACTCAGTGTGCAGAGGACTCAGTCACATTGACTAAGAATCAAGAAACTGAATCAGTTCTGAGGTTGTTTGGAATCACAGTCCACAAAGATTCCATCAATAACGTGATCTGGAACCAGAATCAACACTAGCAATGCTGCCCTTAACATAGCAGTGGAATCACAAACAGTAGTATTCACTCATACTGGCTTCAAATTCTTATTCTGTAAAGAATAGCTGTTCCTGGTGTTGCAGTTAAATCGCGAGTATCCTTATCCACTTTAATCCCAGCTAGGACAGCAGCATTTTTGCTGTACTCCGGATGATTAGATGTTCACTGGTCAAACATATAATCAACTCAAGTCAAATCAAAGTCAAATCGTAATCCCTGCTGAGGACAAATGATAATTCAAAACTAAACGAGAGCCCTGAAACACACCCCGAAATCAGCTGCTCCCCAAGGACACCACCTGAGAACATTCCAGCCCTGTCCTCACTAACAGCCAAACCATGTAAAACAGTTCAGACTGACTCTAATCAAGAGGGGTGGGTGCCACTCGTGTTTGTGGCAGCTTAATAGCAGGGATGAAACCCACAAGCTCAAGTGTCATCTTAGTATGCACATTTCAACCTCCCTGATCGCTTCCAGCAAGTCACATCCACTAGCTTTGAATAGAAATGAGAAGGCTTCACACATTTAATTTTTTGGGAAAGGGGCGGTATTTATTAATTTTATTTGACAGAACCACAGAAATCACTGTTACTTCTTTTTCTCCACATCCTGCTCGGCGGCCTCCTTGGCTCTCTTGGCGCGGATGCCGAAGAGGCGGGCATTGGCGCGGGCCATACGCAGGCTGGCGAAGGCCTTGAAGTTCTTCTCGTCCTCTGAGATCACCCTGGCCTTCTCTTTCTTGTGCACCTGCAGGGAAACCAAGCCATCAGCGGATCCATGCGGCCACGAAACCTGAGGTCGCTGGCATGCGCATTCTTGATTTTGTAGCAGCTGCAGATGACCACTATGCCTTGCTAGGTCATTAACAATATGCCTCAACAGAAATGCAAGGAATACACTTTCCACTGCAAACAGAACAGAATCTAATAACCAAACAATATTAATACAACCACAAAGGCAAAACAAGGACAATTTGGAAGTCCTTTATGTGACCTTTAAACATTTTAAAAAGTTCACCCACTCAATGTTGTACTCTTTCGCAGAAAGAGCTGAATCCCTTTTTTGTTAGGCATTTTTTCAGGAAACACTGCAGTTATCTTTCTGAAATGTGTATTTACGGAGAATGTCAAGCCAGCCAGTGACGCACATAGCTTGCCATCACAGGTTATCAAAGGAGCAGACACCGCACTCTATGCCAGTTTGCATTACTTCTGCCATTGTAACAGGGAGACCTTGAATCTCTTTATAACTCTGGAATGAATAGTGCTGGCTCACTAGTTAATAGAGCTTTTCTCTGTGTATGCACCGATTTGCTACTTGCAATAATGTTTATCCTTGAACATGTAGCAAATCTGGGACTAATTAAAATGTCTTTTAGAAGTCCAAGATTCAGATTTCTGTTACTACTCATCAAAGAGCAGTTTAATTCCCAGGGTTTTGAGAGGTCCACAGTCTACATCAGTTACAACCTTTCCAACACCAGTGTTTCTCACATTAACTAGAAATCCTTTATGAATCCTGTAAGTCTGAATTGAGCAAAATCACAACAAAACCATGTGGTGCAATGTACTACAGTTCTGTATGAAGGGTTCAAGTGTATTTCATGCCCCTTTGTTTATAACTGACTTACTGAGTGCACCTGTGAGTTTTGCATACACTAAATCTGTTACTGCTTTTCCTCATTTATTCACCAAGGTGACCCACTCATTCCTGTTCTGTGGCATTTTTTTTGCAACTCATTCAGTTTCAAGGTGGAATTGGTTATGAGATTTCTTTGTTGAGATCTGAGCTTGAAATTAAACTGGCTTCAACATTTTTATTTGTAACAGCAGCCATTTTTGGTATGAAAATGATACTTACGTTTCTGATGGGCATGACAGGGCCGGTCAGCTGTGTAGCCATCTTCAGCTCCTCGGGCTGAGGAAAGACAGAGTCAGGTCAGTTCAGACATCCCTATTCCCACTCCCTAAAGCCTAACTACAGACAGGGAAACTGTGCAGTCATCAGCTGGAAAAGGGTTCAACGGAAGTCATCAAGGAAGTGCAGAGATTCCGGAGAAAGTGTCATCATTTGACTGCCTCTGCGTATCTAACACTTTGGAGTACGTACTGGAGAATGGAAACGTATGCCCATTATATGGTTAGTCTATGATCATCAAAAAGCATCCAAGGTCACAAAAACATGCAACCCTTTCATGTGGGCAGATATACAGAGTTACATGTAGCCTCAGCATGAGGATAACGCTGTATTACACAAAGTACATACAGGCTACGTTATGTTACATGCTGCCAACACTAGGTCTAACCCTGCCCTCTCCCATACGCTGAAGCAGCCTATGCTCCCGCCCCCTCCGATACAGCCGGGCCACTCACAGAGCTGTCTCCCTTCCTGGGGGCAGAGGCCTTCCTGGGGAAAAGGATGAGCTTGGAGCGGTACTCCTTCAGCCGCTGCACGTTGCCCTGGAGGGACTCGGTGGACCTGTTGCGCCGGCGAGGGTCCACTGAAATGCCGATGGTGCGGGCCACCTTCTTGTGGATACCTGCGGCCTAGAACACACGAAGGCCCAGGGTAATTAGCCGCCTGTGTGGTAACAGGAGACTGGAGGTTGTTCAGTTTTATGAATAATCCTTCAAACTTGCTGTGTCATTAGGGTGCATGTGTTTAGAAAAATAAGGTGTATGGATTTTGGATGTTGATTTAATGTCTTTGGTATTAATTTGATTAACTGATCATTTGTGACTAGGTTTTAGTTTATAAATTATCAGGACCATAAAATTACAGAAGAATGTTAACATAAAAAAACTAAAGCACTAAACCGTGCTTAAACTAAAAGTAAATACCACATCCTCCACTGCCTCCCGTGCAAAGACTAAAAAATGATGTGTATTCAGAATGCACCAAAACACCCAGCGTGATATTCCATACCTTCAGCTCCTCCAGGGTGAAGCCTCGTCCCGCGCGCACCTTTGTGTGATACCTGATGGTGGGGCACCTGACCATGGGGCGGAGAGGGCCAGCCACAGGGCGAGGGGCAATTCGGCGAGCCTTAGCCTGTCGTGCCTTGCGCCTGATGGGGAACAGGTGGGAAAGTTTTTTTTTTTTTTTGACCAATACTGACTCTCTGCAAATTCACTACTGACACGGTATTTAAATAATCTAGATATCACATCTGATTCACTGAAGCCAACACTGTAGCGTAATGGTAATGGGTGGAGCCTGTCAATACAATGTTGCCGGTTCAAGTCCCGATTGAGGTATTGCTGATGTACCCTTGGAAAAGGTACCTAACCCAACATTGCCTCAGTAATACCCAGCTGTATAAGTGGATAATATGTAAACCTGTAACCTATGTGAGTCTCTCTGGATAAGTGTATTCTAAATGACAAGAATGTAAATAATGACCCCACTGCATCAACCCATCCAAGTGTCAGTGAATCTGTGTAACATTCATTAAATGAGAAAAAAACACTCTGCATTAGCAAACCATGTACATGTAGTGATTACAGCCAGAAATGTTCAAACAGCTGTCCCATCGGACCCCACTACAAAGCTGTCAGCAGATTTTTTTGTGCACTGGGCCTACCTGCGGATCTTTCTGGCAGGCTGGTTAAACCAGGTGCGAACCCTCTTCTGCCAGTCTTTGTGGAAATGAGGGTTCAAAATCATGCCATTCCTGCTGGGGGCCATGATTACCTAGTTCCCTGTTAACATAATGAAAGAAAGTCAAACAAATTTCTTATGTACAAAACTTTTACTGTATTATTCTGTGCACTGGGTATCTATTTTTGAAATAAGGCACCAAAAAATTACATAGTGACATCTCTGGAGCATGTTCTGAGCCACGTCCAACATTTTAGCTAGCTGGCTATATTAGCAAAACGGGTAGTGAGCTTAACATGATGCTTGTGGGCAACGCACAGAGAAGCTAGCCACCTAACTACCTACTGGTGAACAGACCAGAAGCAAATTCATACTGAATTGTACGTCCAGTCGAGAAAATGCTTCCCTCAGCACCCAGTGGTGTGCGAGTGGCTTAACACATGTATATACAGCCGTATGACAGGCAGCCATAACGGAGAGCCATCTGAACACTGTAAACATTACAACTCAATCATCCATCGCGATACAGCAAAAATATTATAATTTTCCTGTCGTTCGTATAATTATTTATGATGCTGCGAGGGTACAAAGGTGCAAAAATGTTTTGAAAATATGGATGGATGAGGCTTTCATTCGAAAGATTGTAAGATCATCTCCACATACCGTCCGCTATCGCTGTGACCGGGATGAAAAGGATGAATTCGCGCACAGCAGTGTGGGATATCCCCAGGATTAGCCAATAGAGAACGTCCAATGTGCCCGGCGACCCGGAAGCTTTAAACAATACAGTTCACGGAGAATTCCACGGCATGGAACTTTTTAGAATCGCAGGAGTCGCATACTACGAGTTTTTTCTGTTAATGAACTGTGCTTCATGGTTAAATGAATGATATGCTCTGCACTTTAATTCGTTTTAATTCCGTCTGTCTTGTTGAGCAACGTGTACAAAACGGATAATGTATTACCTAACAAGAAAAAAATGGATATATATTGATATTATTAACTAAAATTCAGCTATGATTTACTAACACTACAGCGCTGGCCGCATGTTTGGAGTTTGAAAAGGAGAGGGTACATATACTGAGCTGAATTTCTAAAGATCATTGATAAAACTTTTGAACAACAAACAGTGGTAAATTGAGGCCAGTCTTACATTGTCTTAAACGCATTGTTAAATCAACAGGATAGCTGTTTTGGACATGTTTCTGATTTCTCTAGCAGGAGGGACTGAAACAGTTTACTTGACAATGATTCACTGAAAGATGTTTTTCGTGGAAAAGGCGAGAGCTATTGCCCAGCTCAGAAGCGAGTTGCTCGAGGCTCAGGGCAAATATTCAGAGCAGAGAGTTAACATCCTCCCTAATAAAACATTTTTGTTGGAAGAAATTAAGGGCCACGGCTGGCGTTATCCCTACGATAGTTCATCCTATTTTGTGTACGACCTCTGGTAACTGCTGACTGCTGCTTAAGAAAAAATATTTGGTAAAATCCGAACACAGATGCTGCAAAGTCTCTAGATCTGGTGCCAAATTCTCCTAAATTGAAGCTACTGCTCAGCAAAGGGGGGCCAGAAGAGAGTGTCCGTTTGAACCTGTTCTTGGTGGGGTGGCAGGATGTTCAGAGTACCGTTTCTGGAGCTGGCTTAGTCGTTGGTGTAAGATTTTCTAAGCAGTCAGCACATCCACCTTACCAGCATACAAGATTATTTCATTGCTTCCTGTTACATTAGTTGTTTAGAATGTACCTTTAGCAAGAGCATGTATATGTTTACACTACGTAAAGTTTACGTATCATTTTGCAAAACTGGGTATATACTGAGGCAATTCAGATTAAGTACCTGACCAAGGGTACAAAAGCACTGCCACAGCTAGGACTTGAACTAGTAACCTTTAGGTTATGAGACCTACTCCCTACCAGTAAATGCATTACTGTCCGAAATATCACACAAAGTGACCATAAAGTGTAAAGAAAACCATGTGATTTTCTATCCACGTGACAGGTTACTTTTTAACATGGTATGTTTAAAAAAAGGACTGCACCACAGAATATCTGCCTGAACACTCTTCCCTCCAGCAGAGCTGTAAACAGTGTGGACAAACATCAGTATGCATGCTGTCAATCTGACCCACTTCCCTGAAAGAGCTGAAGCTGTCATATCGTCTTGAATGGATGCCAGCCTATATGTGCATGTGAACTAGGGAGCCAGGTCCTGTGACCTCAGTAAGCAGAAAGCCCAAGTACAGTTAGAAGCCTCTCATGAACTATTATTAGGATCAGTTGTAGTATGATGGAGCGCAAGTCAGTCCTCTACAGCTGAATCCCAGTGGGCATCTTTGACCACAAGAGGTCAGTATAGATTTGTAAAATGGTACATTTCTCAATCTCTGCCACTGTCTTATGTATGTACAGCACATACGTGTATAACAGTTCCATAATAGTGATTTGACCCCTGTAAGTTTTGTGTCAGGAAAACCTGGCATTGTGGGATGTAGGTTTTTTTTTTAACTCAACGACTAGAGCATTTTGTTTTCCATAATTCACTTATATAGCAAAGTTAAGAGGTGGTTATTACTTAATGGTTATATACTCATATAATGTTCCATAATAGAATGTCATTTCACAGACCAAAATGACTGGTTAAATAGAATCTCATCACACACTTTTCTGCGATCTTGGTAAATTAGGTCAGATAAATGCTGATAAAAATGTTGGATTGCATGATATGTAGTCAGCTACAGAGTACTTACTGAACATGCTCTGGTGTTCTACTTCTAAATAAAATTCTTGTCTCCTCAATACACCTGAAGGAGCCCCTGGAAGACTCTGACAATGCCACAGGGCTTTGAATAGTGGCACATCAGTAACTGCAGCATTGACCTTTGACCCTCATACATCTTCTGTTCTGGGGTACTGCCTGATGACCTCAGCACCCCGCCCCACTGCAGCAGAGCTGGCGAGACCCCTGCCTCATGGCTTTATTAATCATTGATTGGGCCTTGCGTTATCAGAAGGCAAAGGTGAGGGTGAGCCTACCTTCATTGTGACCATGAGATAACGCCTCAGCTTGGCACGTGGTGCTCTTCCGATCTGACTCGCCATCTCTGCACAAGCTGCAACAACTAACCCCAAACTTCTCTTCTGTCATTTTCTGTTCAGTTTCACCAAAGATTCTGCACTTAATCATGTTGAGTTCAGTGGACATCTACTGTAGTCTAATCACGGTTATCATTCTGTACTCTCCTGACTGCAGGGAGCTTTGTTAATCTTTATTAATCCTCAACAGGTCCCCACATAGGCTCAAAATTCTCACAGCAAAGCAATTAAAGTAGTAAACGAGCAACTGACTTGAGAATTGAGATACTCTTTTCCTTAGGCTATGATAAACAGTGAGGCAACTCCACTCTCTTTTCACAGAAGCTGGAGAGAATGTTAACAGGGCAAATCCTGCCACCCAGGGGACAGAGTGATGTGATGATGGCACAGATCCAGTTTGGGGGGCATGTAGATAGAGGGCTGAGTCATCCCAAGGCACCCCTTTAGATCCACCTGATGAAGAAGGTTCTCCCAGGTGAGAGGAATTACAATTTAGACATGATAAACCGGTGTCACTAACAATGCTCATCCCTTTGTATCACAAAACACACAATAGAACATATGTTCACATGTTCTCCTGCAGAAAATGTGATATTGGAAACATCTGATTCACTTGACTGGTTGTTTTGAGAGAGAGAGAGAGAGAGAGCGTGTGTGTGAGAATGTGTGTGTGTGTTTACCTGCTCCTTTTCCTTCTGTTCTGCAGACTGCACTGTGCACATAGCACAGTTCTACTGTTCTGTTATCTTTTCAGAAAAGCTCTGGCATGAATCATCCATGAAATGTTGTATGGTCAATGCAACAGATGAATTTAGTGTTTTAAACCTTGTCTCTTACTAGTGATGTCATTAGAACATGTCAGCAGACAATTTGCTTTTAAAAAAAAAAATCTTGAGTATAGAAGCGTTTGTGATTCAACAATGGAGTTCTAAAGCCTTTACACTAAACAGAAAGCGGAGCATGTCCTTCAAATCTGAAAATTCAGTTTTTATTACATCAGCCATTTGATTTACAACAATCACCTGCCAACACAGTTTTGTGTCTCCATGCTTTCCAACTCTGGTGAAGCACCTGAAACTGGTCTGGAACGACCCACAGACCTGGCCCGTCCTGGACACCAGCCCTAGAGAAAACAGAGCGTCTCCTGGTTTTATCTCTAAGAATCAGCCCTATGGCACTCGTTAAAACTTCTGAGGCGTTACAATTTTGGTTATCCTGTGGATTAAACAATCGAAAAAGAAATCAAAAATAAATATGATGGAGATCTGGTTAGGGAAAACTCCGGGTTTGTTTTTTTTTTTTTCTTTCTTTTTCAGTTGGGAGTTTTCCATGGCGGTGCAGGCTCCTGGGGGGAAGCTGCAGGAGCTCTCGGTGGACCATGGGTAGGATTAGTTTGGCGTGAGTTCTAACCGTGGTTAACATGAAACAAAGGAAGGGTGGTTTCCAGCATCGCTCCTTAGTTCTCGATTGACTTGATGTATTTCTCATAGGCCACTTCATCCATCAGCGCATCCACCTCCGCCGGGTTGTCAATGGTCATCTTGATCAACCAGCCTACAAGATGAAGGTGGAGGAGAACAATCATAAGCCAGAATCACTCAGCCCTGACGGGGGCTGAGAAAATGAGTTAGATATATGAAATTTACATGGAGTAATACAGTAGATACCTAAAAACACAATTTGACCATACCCCATGCAGCCTCAGTATGTAAATTATTAATAATGTACTCAAATGTAAATCTTTCAATATAACATGAATATAAAAATCAATAGGAGAAAACTGATTAAAAATTTCTGTTATAACATCTTTCTGAAATGATAGCACATTCTACCCTTAAAACCTAATGGTGGATCAGATTCAAAATGTAACCCTAAATGTTGGCGGTTGAAGGTGGACAACCTGATCTTCAGTCAAGTGAATGGAGTACCCAGAGCCTGTGATTTCAATCCAGCGACAGACTCAGTTGATGGGCTACAAATGGTGCTACATGTGAAACAACCTTCTTTTCAAGGGAAAATAAAACGGTTTAGTCTGTAACCATGGTTCTGCAAAACAGGTCCAACGTTGGTGATCTAAATAGCTTATATGCAAAATCCTGCGTTCAAATACTCCTTTGAGTAATGATGCTCATACAGGTAACCAGGTATCTGATCACCTGTTCCCCTCCCTGGTAGAAATGGATCGGTTTCTGATTGAATGACACTGGAGTACTACATTGTAACATGATAAGAGACTGGATTATTAATGAACGGATTAAGAGATGTTTGAAGATGAAATGTAAAGGGGGGCTCCAGTTTGGGAAGACTAGCTCTTCATCATCACAAGCAGGGATTAAAAAAACAGATCATTTTCTCATTCCTAGTAATTGTACTGCAAGTACATAGTGAGCATAGAATGGTTGGGCTTGACAGCCTTGAAATTTTAGCTTCTTCTGATAACTCCTTAACCAACTTTTGTCTTTTGATCGCTGATCTTGTGTGATGCACTCACCATCTTCGTAGCAAGATTTGTTGACTAGACCAGGGTTTTCTGCCAGCTCCTGGTTGACTTCAGTTACTTCCCCAGTCAAAGGGGAATATAACTCGCTAGCGGCCTTCACACTTTCCAATGCTCCAAACTCCTCTACAACAAAGGAAAAATGCCACAGGAATTAGCATTAGCACACAAGGATTTAGCATACGATTAACACAAGGAGTGCCACACACGGAAATCAATAAATTCAGCAACACTCACCCATTTGGTCAAGTTTTGTCCCAACTTCAGGGAGTCCACAGTATACCACATCACCTAGTGCTTCCTATAAATGCAAAAAGATTAGTGATTAAATGATTATTAAAAATACCAGGTGAACATACCCATCACTTATTAATCTAATTCAATGACTTTCAGTTTAGTATGCCTAACAACACGACAGGCATTTTTCAAGCTCCTTGTTCATTTACATTGAAAGATGTTAATTGGACATATTCTTACTGTTAACCACCAACCAGAGAGGACTTCATAAATTCAAGGAGAGGTCATTAGAAAGTAAACACCTCTCAACAATCAGACCATAAAACATTGGGAAATAATCTGCTCTGGCACATCTGAACTGGGCCATATGCGTGAACAGGACAAAGGGCAAAGCTTAGACCATAAACTGCTCAAGAAAGAGCATGGAAACATATTAAGAAGTGCCATAAATATCAGTGACAGAAGCACAATCAGTATAGCCACACCACAGTGCCTCACAGATCAAAAATTAAAGCTGTCAGCAGGGCAGACTACCAACCTGAGCAAAATTGCTGATGCCAACTGTGCCTATGCCACCTTCTACCCGTACCCACTCATGCTTGTCTGTGAATTTGAGGGCTGCAGGGAGAAGGAAAACATATTGAAAAGATGGCACACACTCCAAAGATCTTTGGAAGACACATAACCACCACTACAAACTCCAAATGTGCTCATCAGAATTGGCTGGGGGAATTAGAACCAACCATTCTGCAGGTCTGGTTTGCTCATATCCACAAAACTGTACATTTGTGTATATCGTTTCACTTTACAGACATACCTCAATTCATATACCCAAAAAGTTTTAGCTATGACTCATTTACTAATGGAAGATTTTCTTTCGATACATGTAATGAATTTGCTGTACAAAAAAGTGGTGAAGAAAAACAACCCTTATTTCACCTCAAAATAAATGGAGAAATATTCTTGTTGCCAGTTCTGAATAAGGCAACATTTTTTTTGGAAACAATGCTCACAAATAAAAAAAACCTCCTCACATAAAACTAAGAATGTGTTCTGTTTAAGAGACTTAATTTTACAGGAAACAAATGCTTGTCTTGCATATCAACACAGCACAATATGAAATAGGAAAACAACATATTCCTCAATACACCAAACTAAACCATACCAGTGTAAGGGGGGGCTCATGACATGAGTATCTAAGCACACTGCCAGAGAAAAGAGGGGAGGGGAGCCTCACGTGGGGCGACTGAGAAGGATTTATGACCATTCCTGAAAGGAGATAGGCCCACAGCAAGGGGAGGTAAACTGCAAATATCTCTCGCTCACACCACATGCAGCTCTAATCCATGGCTGTTCAAAGGACACCCCGATGCACTATGAGCCAAGGCCAGGGACCTTGTGCAACACAGCTAATCTCCAAAAAAATTACTGCAAATAGAAATATATTACTGAGCCGATGGCTCACACCTCAGAATGAGACCGGGCGTCTGGACCCGGCAAAGTTCCGGGAATCCAGACAGCACACTGTGAACTGGATGATGGGAGTATGGGACTAATCTGTAACAGCAAACTAGGAATGTGATGGGTCATGTGAAGCCCCTACCTACCACGGGCCAAACCCTTTCCCTTCCAAATCATGTGCTGCTGTAGCTATTCAGAGTGTGGGTGCATGTCCGAGCCTTAGTGTGTGTATTTTTATTAACAATCAGGGACAGTCAACATTCTTGTGTTCCAAAAAATATCTACTAATAACGGTGTATATGAATTCACAATGCACAACATATTGTAGCAGAGAATGCATAATTTACGCTTTGTCATCTCGACAGTTGATACCATGATACTTTTCTTGCTACATGGGCTCAACGGATGCAACATACACTCCAATTCCAATGTTGTCTTTAAGCCCACTGCTGCCCTGATACCCCAAGGGGCAATTTCAATGCCTCAACAGTTTCCAATGCAAGGATCAACCCATGCAGAAAAAATACAGGTTTGAACCAGATTGAGAACCGTCCTGACTGCTTAGGGTTAGCACAATAGTCTGGAAAAACGTGAGACCCCGTAGTTAAGTCTGTGTGGGTTTCCAAGCTGCTCGCCTTTTCTTCTTACTTTTTGAATCGTCTATGACGTTATATATTTTGGATTAGCCATCTCATTTTAGAAAATGTCACTTAACATAAACGAAATAAAATAGAGAATCAGAAGATATACAGAACACGTAACGTTTACCGAATGACCAGTGCCGCCACATGAGACTTAAGTTCAAGTTCGTCCAATGACCAAGTTTCTACTGCTAGCTAACTGTCACAGGGCCACGGTCACATTCTCAGCCCACTAGTAATTGGCCGTAATTGCGTTTAACTCAAATTATCTGTCTGTAGTAAATACACGTGATATTGCTCAAGGACTCAAAGCAGACACCTCCGCTGCTCTTTGTGCTCTCTTGTCTTAATTTCCACCAGCTAGTGCTAACGTATGAATTTAGTTGGCTATCGTTCTCTTGTTGGACATGCAGCTGCACCGCTGACTAGCGAGCTAGCTACAAATTCAATCTAAGAGATGTACGGCTGCACAGCGACGTTTTATGACATGCTAGCTACAAGCCATGGTACTTCGCCAGATAACTGGCTAGCTACATAGCGAATCCCCCAATTCACAGCTCAAGTCCATGCTGTTATTCGCTCCCCGGTATTGCAGAAACGGTTGATTTTGCGAATTTCTTGTGGAGTGAACACTCATCAATGAACCCCGTGACTATTATTTCGAAACCCGTTGCAACGTTTAGCCAGTCACTGCATATAACTAGTGAGAAAAAATAACCAGCCAGCCCGGTCTAATTTTAAAGTAACTCCTTAGGGTGAATCAGCAACAAAAGTGAATAGGCTAACTCGTTTTTTGTTATACTGGGTACACTGGTTTGAAAACTAGTTAAGATGGTCGAGTGTGGCATTAGCAGCAAAGCAACATTAAGTAGCCAGGAAATACGTGTTTACTGCCTTGCTGAGTTCGCTATCTTAACTTTTCTGCCGCAGAGCAGGTGTCCTCGGTTAGGTAGCCAACTTGAAAACTTCATAGCTAATCCTAGTTAGCTAGTTTCTAAATATGTTAGCTAGCCAATGTTCTGTATCCTGTTCATAACAAGAGCATCGTCATTAAGGACAAATAATAACGGTAGCTATTTTAGCTACACATCTTCCCCTCTGTTCACCAAGATAAGCAAATTAGCCCGCAACCTACCAAGCTAACGACGCCAGCGGGCTTTTGGAAACAGCATGCAATAAGGCGACTTGGTGGCTAGCCAGTGCCCATGGTTCAGGATGAGGGTCCTGCTACCCTTTACTTCAGTAACGTATTGCAAAGACGTACCTGCGGTCAATCGGGAGGCAGTACTGAGTGTCCGCGGGGTGCAGGCCTTCCACAACAGCCGGCATGTGGGTACCTGAGCTGTGCGCGAAATCAGAGGCAGCGCTGAGGGAAAGTTTACAGACACGCACCGGAGCGCGACGAACATCGCCATCTTCGCCGAATACAGCCTTGTTATGAATGGTGAGCTCTTCTTGTTGACCGTGAGAGAGGGGCGTGCACCGTCATCCCAGGCGCGATCCCGACACACAAGACAGACTGTGACCGGGGAGTCGGGATCGCGGGCTGTAACTATATTTCCCGGCTTCGGTCTTGAGTAACTAAATGACAACCGTGACTGTAACGTTATGAAGGTTATTAGAGGCCGCGAAGTTAAAGTAACGAACCGTTAGCGTACGAGGCTATGGAGTTGTGTTTGCCTTTTTTGCCACGAATGTATCGAGAATAAACGATATCGAAATGAAATAACCAGTGAAATTACATAAACGGTCTAAATGTTCATATCCGCTGCTAAAGCCCAATAGCATAGTTCAAAGATTCTCTGCGCCATTCGTTAGGTATTTGTTAAGTAAATGCTTACTCTGAAGATCTATTCTTAGTGCTGGTTTGTGGAACAAATATCTGACCTTGACCTACCTAAATAGCTGTTTTGGTGCGTTCCAGCAGCGATGTTTGCGGAATAATAGTGTTCCTTTTTAGATAGATAATTTGAACCCTCTTAATCCCAAAGCGCGTTACTGTAAAACAAAATAATTGTAGTCTACTGGTCTACCGATATACACATAAAAATGTAAAATTTGCCGTCTGAAAAAAGACAGCGACGATAAAGAGCTTCCAGCGATATCTGTTTAACTTTAATGGAAGCCAACTTTAGATAAGTGAACCGATTTTATTTGGCACTCTTTAAACATTTAGGCTACAACAAAGGTGAGTCGGACACGGTCCACATATTGCCAGGGTAATGTTCCGTTTTTGTCATCCAAAAGCACTGCCGAATTTAAGAATCTGTTGTAGTCTGAGATACTTATTTTCTCGTTTCGATGACTGCAGGGATATTCCTTAAGCCACAACACAACATGCAAAATAAATAAACCCTAACAAAGTGACACACACAAAAAACAGCACAACAGGTAGGACTTTCTTGCCATTTATTAGGTCATTTTTGAAAAATACATTTTAAAAAGGCATTTCCAAATACCCCACTTACAAAACACCCATCCTTTCACCCCACATACAGTCCACATGGGATAACAGGACAAGGGACAAAACAACAGACCCCCAAACATAACAAAGTGATCCATCTACAGATCTACAGTGATTTCTCTGAAGGCTGGGGTCACTAGGGGTCAAGTTGTTAGACAGAAGTGCCTTCAGTAGGTAGGGCCGCCTTATTGTCATCAGGCTTCATGGCAGGGAAAAGCAGGACTTCCTGTAAAAGAACAGTCAACATCAGCATATTTAACACATAGCTTCCCTTGAGTCATTTTTCCTGTATTTCTGAATACTTGAAATAACACCAAGAACCACAACTCTGCAACTAAGCAATTTTATCAGACAAGGGACAATACAACTTAAGATTGTAGTGTTAAATCATTTCAACTGATCATTAAATGATTACTTAAATAGAATTCATTACCAATAATGCATTTATGTTTAACAGTAACTGAACTCAATAAGTCAACTAGTGATTTTGATGTTTTACTCTATTTTATTTTTAACTGAAAAAAATTAATGACCAGAATGTTTATTTTTCTGTCATTTACAATGTTTCTTGATAGTGTTTTGAAATGGTCAAAATTACAGGTAGAATAGAAATAATAAAATGTTTGCAAGTAGCAAGTGTCATTTCCAAAAAAACAAATGTTGCAGTCCACTACACTTATGTTATTAAAGTGATCGCCCTCATTTGGACAACCCATTTTTCTGTCATGGATCAACCTTCTATAACATAAAAACTTATTGAGGCACACTTCTGTAAATCAGGATATACAGATGCAGAAACTATAGAATGTACATGGAAGAGGAATTCCTGAGAAGTCATTCAAAATGAAAGCAGAAGTACTCATTTGCAGTTGACCAGAAAAGGCTAAAGCATGTTTGTCCGTTGCCACAGATTCAGTTCATGGTCAGATGTGAGTGTGTGTGTGTATTGTGTGTATAGTGTGTTAGGGCCGGAGCAGCTGCCTGTGTGCCTCTATGGGACCGGTCAGGTATGCGTACCTTGATGTTGTTGGAGTCTGTGAGGAACATGGTGAGGCGGTCGATGCCCATGCCCCAGCCAGCGGTGGGTGGGAGTCCGTACTCCAGCGCTGTGCAGAAGGTCTCGTCGATGAACATGGCCTCATCGTCTCCTTCTGCCTTGGCCTAGGTGAACACAACACACCGTTCCCAAGGACAGATTCACAGATGAGCGCTAAAATACAAGACTCCTTTTTTTAGGGGTAAAACAGAACTGGGGTTCTTCACCCATAAAGGTGAGTCTGACTGGAAGTGCAAGAATTGAAGGCTAACAACACCAGATGTCAAAGGACATAAGGTTCCTGCACTAATAGTTTGGTGGTGTTTTCCTCAAAAAATGCTAGGAACTTCAACAGAACGTTTACAAAAAGGAATGCAATAGAGATCCACCCTTAAAGAACATATTTATATTCTCATTGTATGCCACTCAAATGCCACGGTTTCAGTTTCCCATTCCAGTAAGCCAGTTTTGGGTGTGGCCTGAGACTATGTACTGCCGCACAAAGTCCACTTCACCAGGCACACTGACCTTAGCCTGCTGCTCAAAGAGCTCCCTCTGTCTGATGGGGTCATTCAGCTCAGTGTAGGCATTGCAGATCTCCTTCTTCATCACAAAGAGCTCAAAGCGCTCGGTCAACCCCTTCTGAGACCTGTGCCTGAAAGCCACAAGACAAAAAACAGGCTTAAGTCCATGTCCTAGGCTCCAAGTCTTCACTTGCTGATGAGATTCCTATCTATCCTATACCCCAGCTGCAAAGTTTTAAGCATTTGGTGCAGAAGGGTTCAGACCGGCAACTCACCATTTGGCCAGAGGACTCATTATTTGGGGGTGGTCACAGATGAAAGTGGGGTTGATGCAGGTGACTTCCAGAAAGTCTCCAACCAGCTGTAGGAACACAAACACTTCATTAGGACTGCCACATGGCTGACACTGATTGGATGGAGTCTCTCGGGTGTAGGAGAGAGGTATACCTTGTCTAGGAGGCGGGCGGTGGTTCTGGGAGGGGGGCACTCCACTCCTTTCTGGGTACACAGGTCATCAAAGAACTTGCGGGTCTCTGGGAAAGAGTGTGGGGGTTCAGTAAAGTATGGTCCAGTTTGAGAGGAAACCCATTATTCATTGAGGCCATGGCCCACTTTTAGACCAAAGCTGTGAGCAGAGGTAACCAGCAACTAGTCTATGTCATTACATTTAGCCATTTGGCAAACACTGATATCCAGAGTGACTTACAAAGCACAAGATACATAAATGCATATAATAAGGACAGTACATATAAAAAACCAGGATGCCATCATGTAGAAGCACTTTGCTATTTGATATAGTAACCACTTTCACCATGACTATATCACTCTCCTTCCTAGTGCTAATGCTTCCATTTTTAAAATGCTATTCAGTCTGTTCTCTGGAAAACCCAATTATCATTTTCACATTCATGTCTTCTTGAAGCTTACAATCTATTTTCAGATCTCTGGAGAGGAAGTCAGTAAGAAGTCACCAAGCACACATTATCAATATTTATCAAGGCTGCTTCATTAATGCTTGTGTCCAACTAAACACTTTCCCTGGGTTTTATCCTTTCATCCCACATCCTAAGTGGCTTTTAATAGAAAATACAGAAATATCCTGAGCAGCAGCCAACTGGGATTAGTACTGGGCATACTTGGACTATAATGTATTCTTATGTAGTCCTGAGTGTCTCTGTGATGGAGGAGTCTGTGTACATAACCCAAAAGCATGTTTTACCCAAACAGCAAATGCATCTGGACGAGTTACAGGACATTTAACAGGAACAAGGGGCGCATGTTATGCAGTGCTGTGTTGTCCTGCTGAAGGCCAGGAGGGCCTCACCATCACTGTCGTAGGTTTCTGGAGCGGGGAACTTCACGCCCATCTCCTTCTCCAGGTCGTGCACCATGCTGACCCTCCGAAATGGGGGGGTGAAGTCAATCTCGTAAGCCTGGCCCTCCGGTCCATCCGGGTGATAGGTCACCTTGTAGCCACCGGTGATGTGCTTGACCATACCTATTGGAGAGACCCAGGATGCATCTACATAAACCTCAACAGCGAGACAGTGTGTGGAGAGACTATACTGTGGCCTCAAGGGGAATGGCTATAATTAGATATGATCCACGACACATGTGGATATGTCCACAGAGACTTGTAGGGCTGGAAAAACAGTCTATGCCACAATTCAAGCTGCAGCTAGCCCTGACGGCAGCACTACATCATTTGCATCCTCTGTGCTCCTTTGATGTGCTGGAAATCAAATAAGTCTTTCTGTTTCTTAGCCAAACCACTCATTAGTTCTCAGCACAAAGATGTCTGATTGCTTTAATACACTGAGATTGCAACAGATTGCTACCATATTCTCTGTGCATGTGAAGTTGTGCTGCAACACACATTGTTTTCATAGCAAACAAGGAATGTCCATATGTCATCAATTAAAAAAAATGACAGGTTTACTCTTTGATAACCTTAGGTTATAACTGCACAACAGACCATCTGATGAGGTTGAGTCTGAGTGACCTATGACCTCTGGGTGAACTATGCAAGTGGCGACTTCCAGTGAAGTTTGCACTCCTGCAGTGCCTGGTGATGGCTCTCATTGACCTGAGAGCAGTTTTTGTACAGTACGTGCTCCTGTGCTGCCTGCTGATTGCTCCCATTACTGACCTGAAAGCAGCTTCTCTGTGATCTCCATCAGGTCGTGGTAGTCTGCGTAGGCCATGTAGAACTCACAGGTAGTAAATTCGGGATTGTGGGTGAGGTCAATGCCCTCGTTTCGGAACTGGCGCCCGACCTCATAGACACGGTCCATCCCTCCGACCACCAGCATCTGCACAGAAAGGAGGTAGCTAATGACCTGAATCATCCAATGACCTAATCACCCTGGAGCAAACTGGGGTGTCGAATCTGACAAGACCAGTCACATTCCTGTACATGTTGATGTATGGTGTAAAGGTGGGTGCACTGGGCTCTGAACTTGAGTGTCATAGGGTTGAATCTCATGTTGGACACTTGCTGTATCCTGGAGATAAGTTCTTAACCTCACTTCTGCCAGTAAAATATTCAGCTGGATGAATGGGTAGTCGACTATGATATGAAACTGTAAAGATAAGTAGGGGCAAACTACACCAAAATAGCTGAGGTGTGCTGAAAACATTAATCCCATTAAAAAACGTCAGCTACTCCTTCACTGAGTTTAGTCTGTCTGCTCCCCATGAGTCGGCATGGTATGTATGGAAACCCAAAAGGGTCATACTTCACCTGGCAGAACTAATATCTCCTCTGGATATAACTGCGTTTTAGATGCTGCCTTGCTGAAATATCCAATACTTTGTATGCCATTTTCTCTAAATAAACGCTTTCTACGGAAGGCGTTATTTGAAAATCAGATGAGCCGGCTGTCACTCTGAGAGAGCATTCCAGAGCGCACCCAGTCATTATAAACGTCAGCTTTTACTGCAGGCACTTCAACATTGTTCTCAACAAATCCCTGTCCAGCAGGTTTTAGGCCACAGTCATCTCAAACACTTCAGAAGCTGGGAGGACTTCTGCCTGATATAATTTAATTACAGTAGGAATTCATACACCTACGCTCTGACATCATCCTGCCTTTGTACACCACAGCTGAAGAGACTTGCTTAGGTGTCTTGCACTTCTCCAAAACCACTGTTCCCCTGCAACACCCTTTTTTAAATCCCTGTTAAAAATGGCCCAAAGATGTGAAGGGCACCTTATGAGAACGAACAAGAAAGCTATCTACTCAGCAGCCTAGGCCGTGCAACCAGTCAGTGCAAAGTTACATTGTTCTGGTCATCAACTTTTCGTTAACGCTTTGGTATTGTAAAGCCCTTGTATGTGACGTGCATGTGACGTGATTCTGACTAATGCAGATACTCCTGGTCCTCTCCAGTCGTTGCCGAGGTTGTGTCACCTTGTGGTACAGCTCGGGAGCGATCCTCATGTACAGGTTCATGTCCAGCTCATTGTGGTAGGTGACGAAGGGTCGCGCCACGGCCCCCCCAGGGATGAGGTTCATCATGGGAGTTTCAATCTGTTAAACAGAATCACCAGTCAAAATCATTTCTCTAACCCTGTCGCTTTTCTGATTATCGATTTTCTGAATTCAGTTTTCATTTAAACCACCCAATCCTGCAGCAACCCCCCGCCCCCCAACCCCACCCACCTGTTCTGACATGACTATGAACCTGGAATGCATTTTCTGCATGTGTCAGCAGGACAAAGCAAGGGGCATAGTCTCAGTACTCTGTCTGCTGGTCTCAGGGCGCCCCCTGCTGGATTGTATCATTACCTCCAGAAAGCCCAGCTGGTCGAGGAAGTTGCGCAAGTAGGTGATGATCTTGGCTCGTGTCACAAACTTCTGCCTGACGTAGTCGTTGAGGATCAGGTCCAGGTAGCGTTGGCGGAAACGTGTTTCCTGTCATTAAAGCATAGGACAGTGAAAAAGGGGAAAGTGTGTGCAGATCTTTGTTATACAACAATCCTGAACACAAATCCATGACCTGTACATACTTTTGTGAATGCATTACAGTATTTTCAAATACACAATATATGAATTTAGAACATCAATGTTGTTGAAAACGCATAATGACAGTCCTGAAATGTTTTGATGAATGCATTCTTAAAGAGATATACAGGTACGTTTTGAATGGTGGACAGGTCACCTTGTCCTTGAGGCCAAAGTGAAGGTGAGGCAGCATGTGGAGGCAGGGGGATAGGAGGGTCATCTCAATAGGAATGATGCTCAGCTCGCCTTTCTTGGTCTTCCCAGGGTTACCACGGACACCGATGATGTCACCACGACGCAGTTTAGAATTGATGTGTGCAAACTCTTCCTCTGACTTGTAGCTCCTGATCAGGCAAAGACCAAATCAGAGAGGAACATTATATCTAAACAATGATGAGAGTTGAAATCTATTCTACACTACAGTTTACATAATTCCCTCTCCTAAATGTCGTTTTATAAAGAAACACAAACATAGTAGTAACCATACCACCACTAACTTAATTAAAAACTGATTCTGTGAAATGTGTTGAAAATTGTAAGAGGGCCAGGAGGTAAAAATCTACAAGAAGCAAAATTTCTCAACTCCCTCTTGTGGTTATCTTGTGGTAGTACAGTTCAGGTTTTCATACTTGGAACTGGCCATCACTTGCAGCTTAACCCCTTCCCCTCGCAGGTCGTAGAACAGCAGCTTGGCACCTGAGGCCCTCTTGGCATGAACGCGACCTGCAGACAGCAGTTTTTACTCATGACTATACCAGGATCATATCAAAAATGGGATCTTTTATTTTCATAAAATTGCATTAATGCAATATCAGCTACCCCAGCATGTTCTATCATGGCCTCATATTGACGGCAAGCTCCTCCCATTCCTTACCAGACACACTGAGGACAACATCTGTCAGCTGGTCCCCAGGCTGTAAGTGGTTGTATCTTTCGATGAAGTCTGTGAGTGACAGGTCCACATTAAATTTATGGGGGTAGGGGTCCTCAGCCGTGCCCTTCAGCGCTTGGATGGCTTGGGTGCGAATCTTGAAGTATTGCTGCAATAAGAAATACTTCAGTCAGCACCGTGTCAGTTCACTTTGGCAGAGCAAACCAATATTTTGGCAGTTATTTCAAACTGTGATAAAATTGTTTGGCATTAGCTCATTTGATGTGGTCTAATAATCATGTTTCCCTTAGTTAACTGAACCTTGAACATTGTTTTTAATCAAACTTGGATATTTAAGAATGTATTTTGTTTCCTGAATTAATTAATTTAAGTGTTGTTGCAATGGTAACATTTTAAATCTCCAGCTGTGGTTTTCATTGACCTAAACACCTTTATTCAGTCTTTGGACCTGTACATAATCTGCTACTGTGGTCAGGAACACAGCTGTTTTACGTGCTAATGTCGCCTTCATATCATCACGGCAGAGTGAACCGATGTCCCCGCATGACTCACGTTGGGGTCTAAGGTCTCCTCGTCCGTGCTGTAGAGGTCCTGCTCCGCCTTGTCATTGGTCTGCTTCTTCTGCTCCACCTGCTCCTTGACTTTGGCCTCCTTTTCCGCCGCCTTCTTCTCGGCCTTCATCCGTCTCTTCAGCTCACTGGAGCAAAGCGACAAAAGCATTGGAGTAAGCCAGTCATTACGAGCACCAGCTCAAGGCTGCCTGTCTGCATATTCACCACTGCTGTAGTCAGCTGTGGGTTAGTAGTATTCAACAGGAAGTAGCTGGTCTTAGGACAGTCATGTTCAACAGGAAGTAGTCAGTATTCAGTCAGTGTATAGCTATCATGAATTGGTTCCCTGTTTCAAAACACATTTTCTCTCCTTTATTATTTCTTTGATATGGATTCACATATTTTATGTCAATATAACTATTTGTATGTTAAAATGCTTCTCTCCACACATGCTCCTGTGATATTCCAGTTCAGACAATTACATTGTTATAGTATGGGCATTTAGTCTTAGACTAGTAAGACTAATATGCAATAAGATGTGGAAAGAGCTACATTTTTCCTTGAAAAGTGTGAATGCAGGGTTTGTTTCCTGTTGTGTAGTAATACATCTTTATAATAATAGGATACATTTACAACTCCAACATGAATCTGCCATTTTTACATGATGTCACATACATAAATACACAGTTCTACCCACTACAGAGTCCAGCCTTCATCAGCTCTGCCCACAGTCTTGGTCTCAGTGAAATAGCACCACATAAACTAGTGGCCAGCAACTTCATGGTTTGTCCCTCCTTAGCAGAAGACACATACTGTACAAGAAAGTGTTTTTCCTGAAATTTTCAGTACCCTAATGATAAGGATATAAATGGGAAAAGGCTTCTCTATCATCCACTTTACTGTTAAGAATCTATGTTCTGTTCTCATGTGAAAAATGCAGATGGAATTTAGTTCCAAAGAACACTAACAGTTAGCAAACGCAAGACCCAGTTAAGATGGGTCTATATGCTCACCCACGGCAAGTTGTATCATTCATGATGAGGATAAGAGGTTTGTTGGCTCTCCCTGAATTTATGATAAATCTAGTAACCCTGTGACACCTTGCTATCAACTGCAAGCGAGAAATGCGGGAAGTGTGGCCATGCAAGAGAGTGTGAACTTTGACCCCTGAACCCTGACCCTCACAGCCTGAAACACCTGTTGCCTGGCAACTCTGACCAGTGACAGCGTGGCTGTTAAGACATGCACTGCTGAGCTAATCTGAACAGAAAGATGCACACAGACACTCACATGATGCACAGCTCCTCTTTGCCCCCACTTCAGAATGACCCATCAAGTGTTACAAGTCAGTCAATATGAACCTACTGTCACGTTACAGTGGAAACCATTTTACTTGCTCCGTAAAGCTGACAAAGCTAATTATTTCTTGATTCCAATTTAGTAAATAGTGAGTCTTTATCTGTGAACCCTGAACAACAACAAAAACTGTGTGCTTTAAATACATATACTGAACATGTGAAGTTATACCGTTACTTCAAAGAGAGGAGACTACAGGTACGAAACTGTAGTGTATTATAGATATACACTACATGCAGAACGGGAATTAGCTTGCCATGTGTATCCTGTATGTATGTGGCCTCCCTATTTATAAGTTTCTGTCATGGGTCTGTGTGTTATATATATATATAATTGCATATCTTTGCACAGATCAAAGTCACATTGTTTGCAAATATTCCCTCTATATTTATTTACATACATGTACATAGTACATAATACTGTAGCATAGTAGTAAGGAGAAGGGCTCGTAACCCAAGGCGGCTGGTTTGATTTCCAGGTGGAACACTGCTGTCATACCCTTGCCAGAGCAATTTACTTAATCCAAAATGCCTCAGTAAATATCCAGCTGTATAAATGGATAACATGTAAAAGCTGCAAGCTGCATAAGTCACTGTGGATACAAACCCCTGCTAAGCAAAATGTAATTTTTGGAATGTAGTAATGTCGCTGTGCTGCTGGACAGATGACCAGGGTTTGATTCCCAGTCCCAGTAAAGCTTGTCACGTCATCTGGAAACCCCCTGCATGTATGGATTTATATATATATTTATTGACAGATGGAAAGATAGAGAGAGATACAGACATATGGATACATACATATAATGTGTTATAAACATATAATCGTTCTAGAAATACAATCTTTTCCATCTCTGAATCATACATATTTTGCTGTCCCCCGGAAAGCAAGTCAGTCTATCACTTTCACTTTGAGAAACACGGCTCACGAAATTTAGCGTGGTTCTGTCTTGGCCTTCAAGTGGTTTCTGGGATGTGTAGTACTTAATGGCGTCGCAAAGTCCGATTTACAAAAAACGTCAAGACCGTGTCTGGCGAGTTTTTATCGCATTGACACCTGGGATCTGCAGTACACAAAAACGGAAGTCGTGTTTTACAAACTCGCCAACGCAGCATAAGGAACTACAAACATAAAAAAACGACTGTTTCCCCTATGACGTATATTTGTCGGCTTTCAGCGCTTATATGGTAAGGCGTTAAACTCAATGTCCCGTCGATCTAGACAAGACCTACATGCAACTTTCTTTCTCCTTTCATCATATCAGTTTGATATCGACTAATTTTTCCAGCATGTGCCAGTTTATCCACGCAAATTTGGTAGACATAAAACACCGATTTTCCACGTTAGCAGAATGTAATCGTATAAGCTTACTTTTTGCTGGGTTTATTTTCTCCCTCTCCCACCGCCGCGTCTGCCATCTTCGGGATCGTAAAGAGAAAGCATGTAAGGCGACAGCCTCCCTATGCTGGATTTTTTGTGTCGTGCACACCCGTGATGCTTTGCGCGCACCGTCCCCCTTGTGGGAAATCCGAACGTGACGTCATGTAAATAACATTTTAGTGCGGGTTCAACTCACTGAACTGACAACTTAATCTATCCATCTGAAAACGTTGCTAAGCAGCTGGTTAGCTAACCGGTATAACAGACATACTGTAAATAAAAACATAAATAACGTGTAGTTATTTAGGTTTCTGGATGCCATACGCGTTCACGCGTTTGGTAGACCCTTTCTCATGGCCTCTTCTGCGCAGATTTATCGTTAAGAACTATATGTGCAATAATCATATACCGTAAAAACATCTGTTTCACACGTTGCAGCTAGGGAGTACATTTCCTGCCAATGCACACTTTATTAATATTATTTATTTATGTTCCATTCTACTCCTCATATTCTATATATTCACACATTTTTATTTTTATTTTTGTATTATATTCTTGTCTTTAAATTATTGTTATATGTTATCATGGCACTGACACGGGGTAGCAACTGTAATTTCGTTGTCCTTAACAATGACAATAAAGCTCCTTTATGTCTCACTTATATCTGGACAGCTTATACGTTTTTACCTTCTGTATCAGCCTGTCCATATAAATACAGTTCAATGAACTTAAAAACGTCTCTTTAAACTTAAATGAATTATTGCTCCCTTGTGTATTTTTTTTTCCTTTTTACCACGTCCACGTAATAAGAATGTTATTTATAATATTGTGTTTTTCATGGTTTACGAAGGGGCGTCATCCGAAGTATTTCAGTACTCATTTTAATGGTACATTTTTCATTATCATTTCTGGAAATACTCACAAAGGTATATGCCCAATGGTTCCCATTTCATTGTGTAACCTACCATAACAGTTCACAATGTTTTGTTACATAAAATGTGCGAGGGGTCTTCCATGGTAAATGTCCTTGTGCAATGAGTCAAAGAGGCAGTCATCTTGAAAAATCCAGCACTTTTCAAAGTTATGAGTATGATATATTCAGTACCTATTGTAAAGGTAGTGTGTTAGTATGCTATGTTTGTTTTCTGTTTAGTTTGTTGTATGGGGACATTTACCATGGAATGCCCCAGAACTCAAAACTTACCCAGGGTGTATGACAATCAGCTGTGATGTATGTGAAACAAGTGACTTGCATTAGAGACAACAAATTTACAGGGATTGAGGTCTGCTGATTTTTGTCCCTCTCAATGCACAAATACAGTCACCTCTGGCAATTCTCTAGGGCCTTAAAAGTAATAACTGTCAGAAATGAGACTTCAGTGTAAAGCAAAGCATGCTTCAGCAAGTCATCACCCATTGAGAGGATGATCTGGGATCTCCAAGTCAGTTAAGGGGTTCATTCTGAGCACAGGTAAAGATATCTCAAGCCCAAATCTAAGCTGAGTGAAGTGATGTTTGCTTTCTTGATATATCTGACTTATATTTGACTTGATATTGACTTATCAAATTATTTTACAATACATTTCATTCATTTAGCGGATGCTCTTGTCCAGAGCGACTTACAGCACAGTAGAACATAAGTGTATCCATTCAAGTTTAAACCAGTATCAGCATTCATTTTCCTCTCTTGAAGGCATGGGTTCAGTTCTTGAAGTGAGCAAAGACATTATCCACACACAGTGATGGAGAATCAAAAAAAGCAAACAGAAGACAAAAAGGAAAACTTAAAATCTATTTTTATTGATATATAGATAGCATCAAGTTGACAGAAACATAACTGCGAGAGTATACAAATGCCCTGACAAAGCAAAACACATATATATGTATATATATATTTATATTTCAAACTTAATATTTAAGTTGTTCACATGGTAGGTAAAACACAAAGGCAAACTACTCCCCAGACTCACCCCATATCAGTGCTATATGTAAACTACTTAAGCCCAGAAACAAAAGGACACATCTACTGGTATTAAAGCAAGTTTTCACATCAAGTCAGACAGCCAGAACACAATCGGAATGTTGTGCAAACCGTCTGGCTGACTCATAATACTTACAAAAAAGTAAAAGTAAAAAAAAAAAAAAAAAAAAAGACACCAAATGCTGCTGACACACCGATTCAAATTCAGTGAAATCTTTCATCTTGATAATGTCATCAAAGTAAGCCCTTTCACATCAACATGTTACAGATAACCTCTCTGGTGTCACACAACCAAATGAGAAAGCCTTTTAAGTTACATAAATAATCAGCATAATTATAATATTTAGTTATCGTTTCCCCTTTCCCTCGTAATTAACAATCACAAGAGGCTAAATAGAATTTCTTCTTTAGAAAAGACAAAAGTAACAGATTTACAGTTATTTTTGAATCAAGCTGCATAGCAGTTTGAGACAAGACTTCAATTGCACTTAAGTTTCACAACATAAATGCAATGGATGGTTTAGTAAAAAAATAATCAGATGTACAACAAAAATGCACAAAACTATACATTTATCTAGTCTTTGATTCTTGGGTTATTTTGAAGCAAACCTAATCAATTACAAAAGTTTCATGGTTTAACAGTCATCAACAAAGGATAACATCTACTGACAGAAGCAGACCGCAATGGAACAGGAAATCTGGTTTCTATTCTAAACGCAAGGTGTATCAAGGCACATGTGCTTCCTCCTTTAAACAAGATATTGACTGTTACTCCTGGAATACACTCAATATTCCCACCACTGTTCAACACACAAATAATGACCTTTGAAACTGTACTATAATTAATTCATCTAGCTGGTAAAAGGTATGCGTGTGAGGATATAAATTTATGCACACATTCCCCATGTTTAATTCACGCATAGTCAAAAAATTTGATATGGCCAAAAAGGCAAACATGTCACACACCCCCAACGCAAAAAAAAAAACATTTAATTGGCCCCATTATACACAATTCAATGTTACTGAAAAGGTAACATAAGAAAACAGAATTGTAACTCAGTGTGCTTGAGTTTGGAAAAAAGAAACTTTATTGTGTATATATATATAACACATATAAAAGTCTTCCATATCCTGCTGCCAAAATATTTTATATATATTGTTCATATTTATGTATGAACAATATATAAAGAATGTCTTTACTATTTTAATTGGTCCGGTGCCGGATGTAGCAGCCACAAGTGCAACCTACACCATTTATGAGGTAATATTCACATGTCTTGTTAGAACTTGTCTAAAATCAGAGTTTTGATGGATTACATTGTACTGTTTGTATGGCTTTATGTTTGGCATTGCCGTCCCAGTCCTGTGCTTTTCTTGGTCTAGAAGAGGTCTTAAAAGTTCTAGAAGTGACAGTAGAGGATCAGTATTTCACAAAAACACAAATTATCTGTGTGCTGTTACCCTTAAAAACAATACACAGCCTTGCATATTTAGCAACAGATACAGAATGCAGCAAACTATGAATGTACATAAGTGTCTTTACATCGTAGCACAAAGTAAAGAGTACATTTCATCCTTTAAAAACAAAAAAAACCTTACCACCACATCTACAAAAAGTGTGCAGAACACACTGAAATTTCACATGGGAACACCACAGCCAATTAAGAGGACATGGGGGGCAGAAATACATAAATGAAAACTGGGGGAAGACAGACGTTTAACAAAAACCAAAATAGTACACCAAGCAAACTGTTGCACAAAGTGGGTGGGAACACAACTCAGACAGTACCTTAAACATGAATGAACTGGATATGGTTGTCTGAAAAGAGGTATTAGCCAAGAGCTAAATCGGTAATAAAGCAATAATAATAATAATAATAATAATAATATTATAATAACAATAGTAATACTCTAAAATGTTATAAAAATTCACATAAATATCCACGACAGACGGAAACTAAAGCGTAGGTATTTTAACGAGAACTTGAAGAAGGCTAATCACAGACAGCTCTATTCTCCAATGTACAGGTGCAGCTCATCCCACAACAGCAGGTCCCTTTAAATATCTCAGAGATCACAGTCTGAACGCTGAGGTGAGGAGGAGAGAGGTCACAGAGCCTCCCGCAGGTAACCTCCACCACACACAGTCCAAACTCACCGTCCACACAAAAAATAAGCGGCCCGTTCCTCGAATCGACAAGTTTAACGATAGCGACGTAACTTTAAAAAACGAGTAACAACGACAAAGACGGCACCTGAAAACAACGGACATTGATAAGAGAGGCTTCGACAAGCTATTCCTGTCACCATCCCCCCACCCCCCCCCCCTCCCCGAGGCTGTCCCTCTTGTTAAACTGACACGTAGGGGCGAGATCTCTCCAAAAACAAACCACGAGGTTAGGCTCTGGCTCTGTTCCGCCCAGATATCGACAGCCCCGCGTTTGCATGCTGGCAAAAGCAACTTGGAGGCTAGATTGGCAGGTTTGCAACAAGCCTTGACATGGCGCAATCTACAGCAATGTAAGCATCAGTGTGGTAAAGGACAAAAACAGGTTCGCTTTCACAGTGGGCCACCCCCTCCCATAAAAACCAACTGGCAGGTGTTAAACACAGCAGCCATCTTCAGCCATAAAACTGGCAGTCTTCGGGCAGCATAATAAGGGTGGTCCTGATTTAAAAAGCTTGAAGCACAAGGAGGACTTAACCCAGACAGGTTCCAATGTCAGCCTACTTTGCGAGGCAAACCAAAGAGGTAGCCAGCACAGGGCCAGGCTAATCATATGGTACAAAATCATTACTGTTAATATTAATGTAACTGGTACTGTTAATGGAAATAATGTTCGATTAGCCTCCATTTCCGGCAAGACACAGATGAAAAATAAACAGTCAAAAAAAAAAAAAAAAGGACTAGTCGCTGCGTCTCCCTAACAGAGCATTGGTGTGTGTGCCCTACTGCTGGCAGAAGGCCCTGGAACCTCCTCTCTTATGACACAACTTTACCCGTCCATCGCACATGCCCCAAAAAGCTGAGAACATCACATCTACCACAGAGACGTCACAAAAACAAACTATATACAGCCGTACTTAAACAGTACAAATAACAACATAGGCTATTTTACCTCAAGAAACACACGCATTCATTGTTATGTATATATTCTTACACATATGGTTACCGATATGCATGTTAACACAGACATTGACAGACTGTACAGTCAAACCAAAAGTAACGCTGAAAATTTCTAACGTAAATGAATGACCTAAATGCTGGTCTGTTTTCTTTTCCTCAATCTTCGGTACTCTCCCTTGGCTTCTCCTTCTTCTGTATCATAAAAGGGAAACCAGTGTGAGAGGTTTGGGAGCTATGGGTGGAAATGGGGAAGGAGGAGGGTACAATGAAACCAACTGTATATATATATATAAAAAAAAAACAGCCACGTCTTAGAGAACATGCAGAGGAAAACAGAAATATATACAGTAAACATGGGTAGAAATATCCATATGACAATCAAAAAGATTTACAAGTAATTGTTAAATGAACATACATAACTGACTACTGAAATCACAGAGAGCTATAGGTCAATATATGGAGTAACTGGTCACAAAGGAAAGCTTTATAAAGTGCTGAAGATATAATGTCAAAAATATCATACAAAGGTTTTGTACATGTTTGATTTTGTACATGTTCTTTTGTTTAGGTTTACCTAAAAGAGTTACTTTAAAAAAAAAAAAAGAAAGAAAATGAAAAGGCCAAGACCGCACAGGGCAGTCCTGCCAATGAGTCTGCCAACGCCCATGAGCTCACCCGCAACAGCTCTTCCGCAACAAACTGTGCTGAGAAATGATGCGTTTAACGGACGTTTTGCCACATGATATGCCAAACCAGAGAGCTACACCATATGGCCCTATCGCAAGCCAGGCAGTAGGAACCTCTCTCTCTCTCTCTCTCTCCACCCAGCCCAGCTCCGGTTTCTGTGTGCCACTCCTGAAGGTGCTGTAATACTTGAAACTACGTGAAGAGGGGGATTTTGAAGCCACAGGCGGCTGGAGTCCTGATGGAACTTGTGGGTGGGGGACAGGACCCTTCTTGCATTGTCTTTCACCCCCCAGGAAACCTGCCCCCATCATCTGAGCAACATTTCTACTGGGTCCTGCAAAGAGAGCAACAGGGCATCAGGAATGCTTTGCTTTACAAATGACAGCAGAGCAGAACATCTGCACATGTTAGAACACTTCTGCATACTTTTAGTCTTTGGGAGAAGGAGCAGTGCAGGAAAACCTTAAGCATGTTGTTTTTCTTTCTTTTAGTACTTCCTTTTATGCTTTTTGCCTCCTGTTCACCATTCTCTGGTATCAGCGATTTTACATGAAAGTTGCTTCTCCATAAAACCCTATATACACAACAAATGCAATCTGCCAACACACAAACATGCAGCCAAAAGCTGTTTTTCATACAGTGCACCACAGTGGAGCAGACACCATTGGAGGGCAGGTACATCTCCACTGACAGTATCCGAGTGACTTGCAGTCACCTCATGATCCCCTAAAAGGGTTATAGAGCAGTGAAACAAGGGGTGCCCGGCAGATGTAACCCACCCTACCCCCAGCGGAATGAAGTCAACTGCATTCTGCCGCTTCAAGAGTCCCAGTCACTGTTGGCTAATGACACAGCTTAGCCTCAAATTTGCAAAGTGTTGGGCTGCAGGGTTCAGCCTGCACTTCACCAACTCAGCCACTTGGGAGCCCCCAGCCTAAATATTTTTAACTTAATAACTAAAATATATACTGGCATTCAACCCATAACATAATAAATAAAATGTATATTGGTACATAACTCATATTTATTATGAGTATATGTGTATACATGTATTGGTACATAACTTCAGAAGCACAAAGCCCAGTTTATTCTAAATGCATCAGCGGATCGAGGGCAAAGTTTATCCTCGGACAGCTGCACAAAAAGAGACATTCTGAAAGCCGCTCATTAAAAATCAGATGCATTTTCTGCAAGCTTTCGAAGGGGGGAGGGATTACCACAGCTCAATGATTCAAGGCTGTGTGGCTGACTCCGCAGTTCAAAACAAGGTGGCAGAATCGCAAATCTGTCATGTGATTCACATGTAAGTGTGAATCACATGACAGAGGTGCTAATGGAGCTACAGCAAGATAACAGCTGGGACATCTGAGCTCACATGATTTGGAAGACTAGGGCTCAGTACTGAGAGCGTTCCTCACCTGTCCCCCCCCTCAGGGAGTCCTAGTAGGAGCGGGAGAGGTTGTTCCCCTGCTCCTGAAGGCTCACCAGCAGGTCGTCGATCTTCTCCATGTTCTGGGAGGTGCTGAGGCTGTTCTGCATGCCGGCGGACTCGGACAGGGACTGGCTGAGCAGGGACTGGATCTGGGCGTCGCTGTCGCGCTGGTTCTGGCCCGACTGGCTGATGGCGATGAGCTGATCGGACAGCGAGGGGCCCGGGGAGTTTATCAGCTGACCGCACTCTGGCAGGAAGGCAGAGGAGGAAGTCGCGGAGAGTGAGCCAGAGAGAGAGAGAGAGAGAGAGAGGAAAGCCGCCTCGCCGCCGACTGGCAGCAGACGCCGCTCCACACGAGGGCCACTCTCTCTCCCACGCGGGGAGAGAAAACAAGCTCGGCTCTGTGTCTCCACTGACAACATCGCTTTAAAACTTTCCAAACTGCCACGTGTGAAAAGGACAATTCAGAGACCGAACACACAATGGAACCTCTGTGGAGTTCTCATAAACGGTCATCAGTTACTGTGCTCACATTCTCAAATAGCACATGTAATGTACAAACCCCCCACTCATTACTGAGAACTACTTTCTTTATTGGAGCGATTTACATTCAAAAGCATTCAAACAACTGCACTGGGGCAGCAGTGTTAAGGAGCAGGACTCATAACTGAAAGGTTGCCGGTTCAATTCCCTGCTGGAACACTGCTGCTGTACCCTTGGGCAAAGTACTCAACCCACAATTGTCTCAGTAAATACCCAGCTGTATAAATGGATATTATTGTAAAATTTGTAACCAAAGTCGCTCTGGATAAGACCATCTGCTAAAAACGCCAATAATGTAAGGTAATAATGTTTTCTTTCCTCTGATTGAGACAAATTCTCAAAACCTGACAACCTGTTTTGACAGTGTGGGCTGTAAACGCTCACCGTTTTGGATGCCGAAGAGGAAGAGGCCAGTCTGCTGGGCCTGGCCCGGCTGGCTCATGGTCCCGCTAACGGCCGTCTGGAACAGCGACCCGGGCTGCTGCACCGGGGACGAGGACGTGGTCTGCAGCCCCGCCACCCCGTTCTGCGTGGCGAAGATGGCGGCCTGGGGCAGCTCCTGGGAGCCCATGCCCGCCTGCAGGGCCGAGATGGTGGACTGGGGCATGAAGATGGTGACGGGCGGCTCGGACGCCCCGCTGCTGGCCACCTGCATGGGCTGCTGGTTCTGGAACATGCTCTGCCGGGGGGGCTCGCCCGCCCGCTGGCTCTGGTCCTGGAAGGACATGGGCTCCGGCGTCTCCACCGCGCCGGCCTGGGAGAACAGCATGGGGGCGCTCTGGGGCTCCTGGGGGGCCAGGCCGGCGCTGCTGCTCATGGGGGCGACCTGGCCCTGGCTGCTGAACAGCAGGGCCGGCGGCTGCTCCTGGGGGTTCAGGCCGCTGCTGCAGAAGAGCATACTGGCCTGCTGCTGCTGCTGCTGCTGCTGCTGCTGCTGCTGTTGCTGCTGGGTGGGGGAGAGGGTGCCGGCGGGGGCGTGGGGAGAGGTTCTGGAAGAGGGAGCCCTGCTGCGGGGCCGCTGGCGGGGGCTGCGGCGGGGACGACTGCTGCTGCTCCATGGGCGTGGCCTGCTGCAGGGGGGAGAGCTGGGGCGGGGCCTGGAACACCGACACGGGCTGGGGATCTGGCGGGGACGTCTGCATGGAGGCGAGGAAGGCCTGCT